>OY720449.1:25168746-25521246 GCA_963082715.1 Harpalus rubripes | reverse complement strand
GCATATTTATAATAGTATTTGTTTCAGTTTTACTCATTTTTTCAATTTATTTACTTCAAAAGCATGTTAAATCATTTTGTTCGGATTGTGTCAAAACCAACTGTAACGTCGATAAATAGTAATTTAATTAGCCCGAAAATAATTGGTTAAGAATAATTTTGTGAACAAAATTAATAGATATTGAATCAAAATAAACAAATGACGATTTGTAATAAATTTTTTCATTTGTTTCTTAATAATTTCCAATATTTTCACCTCAATAAATTAATAATTCGTCTTTTATTAATGTTTAAAACAAAAGAATGAAGACTTGTTATATATCATTGAAAAGCTTATAAAATATGCAAAAAGACGAGACTATTTTCAACATAGGTTCCCATTTAAAAAATCATAAGTTTGTGTTATATCTCGAGAATTATTAAGTTTTCAAAAAATCTAATTATGCCATTTTATTCTATTTAAAAAACGGTAAAATTTTTGTAAAAACATTTTTTCTCTAACTATCACAATAAATAAGATATGAGATATTTTCAAAATGGGCGAAAAACGAGTTTTTGCCTGTAGCTCAGAAACAAAAGAAGATCGAAAATGCCTGTGGTGACTATTAAACTTTTCTCGAAAAGTTGACCCTGGAATGTGCAAACGGTTTTGCTCTATCATTAATATTACCCGAGATACCTTAAAAAAACATCGAAAATGATACACCCTGTACATATCTGCTTTTACTGGTTCATGATGAATTTAAGAAATTTATGATTTAGAATTTACATTTAAAATATCACCATATTTTATATTCTAAATGTAAATTTGTAAATACGTCCAATCATTCCACAGTATTTCAAACAATGATTTTGATGGGGAAAATGACAGTTTCAAGTGACAGTTGAAATATTTGACAAACAGATTCTGAAAATATGGATATATTAATATTATCTGTAAAACAATACAGATTAATTACGATAAAAGTGATAAATATCATGTAACTGCCATCCCATCTGGGCCAAACCAGGTGACCCATTAAGTTGATTAGGCAAATTTCATATCTTTAAATTTACTATAAACCAACTAGGTCCAAATCGTAAATTTCAAATGTAAATTTGTAAATCTAAATTTATAAATTAAATTCATCATAAACCAGCCATAAGTGATGTTTGGGCTGTTAAAGTATTTGACAGATCTTAAGACATTTGACAGTACTTTTGTTACCACAACAATCTCCATCGCAACAGCTAGCATTCAATTGATCTAACGTATTACAAATACGTAACATAATAGTACATTAAAACACAAGTATCATAAGGCAATCTGTTAACGTACGAGTCCAAGTTTGGAAAACGAGCCGCCAGGCGAGTTTTACAAAGGACGAGTGCGTCAACAGGCCTTATGATACATGTTTTTTATATTATTTTTTCTATTGAGGTAATTTTACAATTAGATTTTTTAAAAAAGGACTTGTCAAAAATATGAGTTGGTGTCTTTTTTATCAGTTATGTTGGTAGCGCTTCCCGCTAAAAATTGAAATTTCACATTTTGACAGTTTGTGTATCTTGTGATTTTGTCTGATTGTTTACATTAAAACATTGTATCAAGTATTATACAATTATGAAAGAGGAAAACCAATACATACAATGAACTCGAAGGTTTATTAATGAACCATCCTGATTTGACATATCGGTAGTTCGTGTTGGTTATTATCATAAATAAAACTTGAATATAGGATTGAAGGACATTACGTGGACCATCATGCCTTTTTATTGAGAAAACAACATATAAATAAAACTCTTTAAATAATGAAATACTTTAATGAACAATTTATTGATTTAGACTTTTACTTTCCACCATTTTGTCAACACTCACTACTCAGTTGCACAGATAACGGCAACAGCTGTTCTTACAATTTTTAATACAAAACATGATATGGCATATATTCGATAGTTCGCCACAACGTAGAACTGGAAATCATGGATTAAAAAGTCAACTTTTCATATTTGTTTGCTAGTAGCCGCCACCACGCCGCCACAAATTGAGTAGACAGTGTCAACATTTTCAAGTAACGTGCATCATACATTTCGTAACCTGCCTGGAATAACAATACATTCAATTCAAAATTGCATTACCATAAATTAAAATTGTAATAAATAAAACTTACCGTTTTAATTATTTTGACAAAGTAAACCAGAGCGCATTGTTTCTTGTTTCATAATTTTTAGTTGAAATTTTAACTTCACAGATTCTTATTCTTTCTTAACTAACACAGCTATAGCTATAAATTTAATTTCTTTCTAGTCCTATCACCTAGAGAAAGGATAAAAATCCACAATTAGAAATAATATTTCAACACAAATAATTTACCATTTTGAGATTATCTGTCAGTTATGAAAACATGACTACCATCTCTAGAACATGAAAGGCGCCAAAAACAGTACGTTTATAGATTTTCTAAACGTCGTGTTTTCAGTGATAAACAGTGCTTTTATAGAAACATAAGAACACCGAAATAGAAAAAGCAATTTATGTTTTTAATTATAGCTATTAACATACCTAGGAATGTTATGCACATCATAACTGCCGCAGATGTAAGTTTGAAATCCGAGATCGTAGAGCGAGGATTTTAATACATCTAAGGCTTGTTGTTGTTATGATTAATAATATATGACAAATATTCAAATTATGTGTTGATTCCTCATGTTTATTACTGTAGAATAAAGTAGACCGTATTTAGGACGATAGGCTAATGTTATCTTTATGTTATATGTATAATGAAGAGCATTATATTTTCATTTTATTTTCATTTTGTAGACCGTTGTTGACAAGTCAGTATGGTAAATGTAAACAATGAAATAATATCCTGAAACCGGTAAAAAATTTAACAATTTCAAAAAAAATATAATGTATTCCTCAGCACTAAAGTATTTTTTATTACTCATACTCGGCAATCCCCTCATAGAATAAATTCCATATTCATAAAAACATATACTTTAGTGCGTAGATATGTATACATATAACTATTTTTTAAGCGGAACCCATAGGTATTTGATTTTTACTTTAAGAAAATACTTATTTTTTTCTCTTTCGAATGGTATAAGGGTTATTGTTTGAATATATACCTGGTATACGATACTTACTTACGTTAATTTAAAAATAGTAATTTTGAGTTCCTCGACAGGATAAGCGAATGAAGGGAAAATCGGAGAAAAACAGTCTTGAAAATTTGTGAATTTGTTTTATTACCAAATTTGCCGAAACGTAGGATTTTGTAAAAACAAATTTTTCCTCCGATTTTCCCTTCATTAAAAATATAGAAATAAAGTAAATTATGAAGCAAGGTAGGCATGGAATAAGTTACTTAAGTAAAATAAAATACTAATTTTGAAAAACTAATGAAAATCTTAACAAAAAAATATAAAACTTCATGAATAATATAAAAAAATCCGAAAATAAAGATTTTGACTGAATTATGTTCTACCCTTATTACCAATCCAATCAAAAAATATGGGTTCCATTTAACAAAATGTAAGTTTGTGTTATATCTCGATAATTTACGGATATAAAAATTTATTTCGTACGCCACTGGTTAAGTAATAGATATATCTAACTTCTTTATTTGAAACATTTTTCTCGTTTATTAATAGTTTAAATGTTATTTGAAAAATAAAAAATCAACAAATTTTAGTTTTTCGTCATTATCTAGTGCCCTATGATAATTTTTGAAAAAACAAAAGCACGTCTAAGGTGATCCCCTAAAGGTGCACAAAAAGTTTAATTTAACTAACTTCGTTTCTCTTATAGTTCTCGAGATCCCAATGATGGCAGTTTTAAATGGGTCACACTGTATACCCTCAATTTTTTTACCCTTTTTTTACACTGTATATTGTTAAATCCATAAAAGAAAAAGCTTTAGAATATAAAAAATTGTAAGACGAATGTATGCTATAATGAATGTACACGAACTGAAACAAAACAAACTTTTAAATTTATGCATACAATAAATTAATTTAATTAATAATATAGGTACATACACGATTATATAAAAAGTATTAAATATGTAAAATTTATATAAATTTGTGCAATGACAAATACAATTATGTTTTCAGAATTAAAATGTTACTCAAAATAATATTACTCGCTTTTGGAGTATTTCACGCTCTTGCATTTCCATTCGAGAAAAATGATGAGACAGATACTTTATCAGTGAAAAAAGGAGATCCTTCCTATTTATTACCAGATAATGCAATTCTACCAGAAAATTATAAATTGATTATTGATGTATCAAACTCTTTCATTGAAATAGAGAAAAGAGAATTTTTCGGTGAAATTGAAATTTTGGCCACAGTAAATAGCGACAATCTTAGAGAAATTATACTTCATTCTGTCAACATTGAAATTATTGGTGACATAAGGGTTAATGGTGAAGTAGCCACATTTTCCTTTGATGAAGAAAGAGAATTTTTGAAGATCACACCAGCAATGAATCTCACGTATGGATTAAAAATTGTAATTAGTATTTCCTATAAAGGAAAACTTAATGATTATATGAGTGGATTCTATGTGAGTACATATACTGAAAACAACAATGACATGTAAGTAAAAACACTTTCATTTTATATTATTTGTCTATAAATATGTAGGTATAGAATATATAATGTAGGTAAAGTAAGTAATTTTTTAAAACACAGACGGCAACAATAAATTCAAAAGTGTGAAAGTTTAAAATTAAATTATAAAACGTATTACGAAAAAGGGACATGAAAACAAGTTGCAATATAAAATCCCAAATGCAGTTTGAAACAAACTCATATGAAATTTATAATTTATCGGCCAAAAATTATCTCTATTGTACATACATAATTACAAATGTCTTTGAAAAATACGAAATTCTACATAAAATAGTTTCCTATATTAAACTCCTATGATCCGCGTTTCGTTGCACACATGTATAATATGATCTTATAAAGTCACGATTAAGGATTGAGATTATGAGGGCATGTGCATGATGATACAAAGAGTTATCACAAAATAAATAGAGAATTACATAATCAATATATTTTTATCAAGAAATACTTAATACTACTACTTGGTGATTAGATAAGGACTTATGAAATAATAATAATAATAAATAAATAATAAATAATAAATAATAAATAACAAATAATAAATAACAAATAACAAATAATAAATAACAAATAATAAATAATAAATAATAAATAATAAATAATAAATAATAAATAATAAATAATAAATAATAAATAATAAATAATAAATAATAAATAATAAATAATAAATAATAAATAATAAATAATAAATAATAAATAATAAATAATAAATAATAAATAATAAATAACAAATAATAAATAATAAATAATAAATAATAAATAATAAGTAACAAATAATAAATAACAAATAATAAATAACAAATAATAAGTAACAAATAATAAATAACAAATAATAAATAATAAATAATAAGTAACAAATAATAAATAACAAATAATAAATGATAAATAATAAGTAACAAATAATAAATAACAAATAATAAATGACAAATAATAAATAATAAATAATAAATAATAAATAATAAATGACAAATAATAAATAATAAATAATAAATAATAAATAATAAATAATAAATAATAAATAATAAATAATAAATAATAAATAATAAATAACAAATAACAAATAACAAATAACAAATAACAAATAACAAATAACAAATAACAAATAACAAATAACAAATAACAAATAACAAATAACAAATAACAAATAACAAATAACAAATAACAAATAACAAATAACAAATAACAAATAACAAATAACAAATAACAAATAACAAATAACAAATAACAAATAACAAATAACAAATAACAAATAACAAATAACAAATAACAAATAACAAATAACAAATAACAAATAACAAATAACAAATAACAAATAACAAATAACAAATAACAAATAACAAATAACAAATAACAAATAACAAATAACAAATAACAAATAACAAATAACAAATAACAAATAACAAATAACAAATAACAAATAACAAATAACAAATAACAAATAACAAATAACAAATAACAAATAACAAATAACAAATAACAAATAACAAATAATAAATAATAAATAATAAATAACAAATAATAAATAACAAATAACAAATAACAAATAACAAATAACAAATAACAAATAACAAATAACAAATAACAAATAACAAATAACAAATAACAAATAACAAATAACAAATAACAAATAACAAATAACAAATAACAAATAACAAATAACAAATAACAAATAACAAATAACAAATAACAAATAACAAATAACAAATAACAAATAACAAATAACAAATAACAAATAACAAATAACAAATAACAAATAACAAATAACAAATAACAAATAACAAATAACAAATAACAAATAACAAATAACAAATAACAAATAACAAATAACAAATAACAAATAACAAATAACAAATAACAAATAACAAATAACAAATAACAAATAACAAATAACAAATAACAAATAACAAATAACAAATAACAAATAACAAATAACAAATAACAAATAACAAATAACAAATAACAAATAACAAATAACAAATAACAAATAACAAATAACAAATAACAAATAACAAATAACAAATAACAAATAACAAATAACAAATAACAAATAACAAATAACAAATAACAAATAACAAATAACAAATAACAAATAACAAATAACAAATAACAAATAACAAATAACAAATAACAAATAACAAATAACAAATAACAAATAACAAATAACAAATAACAAATAACAAATAACAAATAACAAATAACAAATAACAAATAACAAATAACAAATAACAAATAACAAATAACAAATAACAAATAACAAATAACAAATAACAAATAACAAATAACAAATAACAAATAACAAATAACAAATAACAAATAACAAATAACAAATAACAAATAACAAATAACAAATAACAAATAACAAATAACAAATAACAAATAACAAATAACAAATAACAAATAACAAATAACAAATAACAAATAACAAATAACAAATAACAAATAACAAATAACAAATAACAAATAACAAATAACAAATAACAAATAACAAATAACAAATAACAAATAACAAATAACAAATAACAAATAACAAATAACAAATAACAAATAACAAATAACAAATAACAAATAACAAATAACAAATAACAAATAACAAATAGCAAATAACAAATAACAAATAACAAATAACAAATAACAAATAACAAATAACAAATAACAAATAACAAATAACAAATAACAAATAACAAATAACAAATAACAAATAACAAATAACAAATAACAAATAACAAATAACAAATAACAAATAACAAATAACAAATAACAAATAACAAATAACAAATAACAAATAACAAATAACAAATAACAAATAACAAATAACAAATAACAAATAACAAATAACAAATAACAAATAACAAATAACAAATAACAAATAACAAATAACAAATAACAAATAACAAATAACAAGTAACAAATAACAAATAACAAATAACAAATAACAAATAACAAATAACAAATAACAAATAACAAATAACAAATAACAAATAACAAATAACAAGTAATAAATAACAAATAACAAATAACAAATAACAAATAACAAATAACAAGTAATAAATAACAAATAACAAATAACAAATAACAAATAACAAATAACAAGTAATAAATAACAAATAACAAATAACAAATAACAAATAACAAATAACAAGTAATAAATAACAAATAACAAATAACAAATAACAAATAACAAGTAATAAATAACAAATAACAAATAACAAATAACAAATAACAAGTAATAAATAACAAATAACAAATAACAAATAACAAGTAATAAATAACAAATAACAAATAATAAATAACAAATAACAAGTAACAAGTAATAAATAACAAATAACAAATAATAAATAACAAATAACAAATAACAAGTAATAAATAACAAATAACAAATAATAAATAACAAATAACAAATAACAAGTAATAAATAACAAATAACAAATAATAAATAACAAATAACAAATAACAAGTAATAAATAACAAATAATAAATAACAAATAACAAGTAATAAATAACAAATAACAAATAATAAATAACAAATAACAAGTAATAAATAACAAATAACAAATAATAAATAACAAATAACAAGTAATAAATAACAAATAACAAATAATAAATAACAAATAACAAGTAATAAATAACAAATAACAAATAACAAATAATAAATAATAAGTAATAAATAACAAATAATAAATAACAAATAATAAATAATAAGTAATAAATAACAAATAATAAATAACAAATAATAAATAATAAGTAATAAATAATAAATAATAAATAACAAATAACAAATAATAAGTAACAAATAATAAATAACAAATAATAAATAATAAATAATAAATAACAAATAATAAATAACAAATAATAAATAACAAATAATAAATAACAAATAATAAATAACAAATAATAAATAACAAATAATAAATAATAAATAATAAATAATAAATAACAAATAACAAATAACAAATAATAAATAATAAATAACAAATAACAAATAATAAATAACAAATAACAAATAACAAATAACAAATAACAAATAACAAATAACAAATAACAAATAACAAATAACAAATAACAAATAACAAATAACAAATAACAAATAACAAATAACAAATAACAAATAACAAATAACAAATAACAAATAACAAATAACAAATAACAAATAACAAATAACAAATAACAAATAACAAATAACAAATAACAAATAACAAATAACAAATAACAAATAACAAATAACAAATAACAAATAACAAATAACAAATAACAAATAATAAATAATAAATAATAAATAACAAATAACAAATAACAAATAACAAATAATAAATAATAAATAATAAATAACAAATAATAAATAATAAATAATAAATAATAAATAATAAATAATAAATAACAAATAATAAATAATAAATAACAAATAACAAATAACAAATAACAAATAATAAATAATAAATAATAAATAATAAATAATAAATAATAAATAATAAATAATAAATAATAAGTAATAAATAATAAATAACAAATAATAAATAATAAATAATAAATAATAAATAATAAATAATAAATAATAAATAATAAATAATAAATAATAAATAATAAATAATAAATAATAAATAATAAATAATAAATAATAAATAATAAATAATAAATAATAAATAATAAATAATAAATAATAAATAATAAATAATAAATAATAAATAATAAATAATAAATAATAAATAATAAATAATAAATAATAAATAATAAATAATAAATAATAAATAATAAATAATAAATAATAAATAATAAATAATAAATAATAAATAACAAATAATAAATAACAAATAATAAATAATAAATAACAAATAACAAATAATAAATAACAAATAACAAATAATAAATAACAAATAACAAATAACAAATAACAAATAACAAATAACAAATAACAAATAACAAATAACAAATAACAAATAACAAATAACAAATAACAAATAACAAATAACAAATAACAAATAACAAATAACAAATAACAAATAACAAATAATAAATAATAAATAACAAATAACAAATAACAAATAACAAATAACAAATAACAAATAACAAATAACAAATAACAAATAACAAATAACAAATAACAAATAACAAATAACAAATAACAAATAACAAATAACAAATAACAAATAACAAATAACAAATAACAAATAACAAATAACAAATAATAAATAATAAATAATAAATAACAAATAACAAATAACAAATAACAAATAATAAATAATAAATAACAAATAATAAATAATAAATAATAAATAATAAATAACAAATAATAAATAATAAATAATAAATAATAAATAACAAATAACAAATAACAAATAATAAATAATAAATAATAAATAATAAATAATAAATAATAAATAATAAATAATAAATAATAAATAATAAATAATAAATAATAAATAATAAATAATAAATAATAAATAATAAATAATAAATAATAAATAATAAATAATAAATAATAAATAATAAATAATAAATAATAAATAATAAATAATAAATAATAAATAATAAATAATAAATAATAAATAATAAATAATAAATAATAAATAATAAATAATAAATAATAAATAATAAATAATAAATAATAAATAATAAATAATAAATAATAAATAATAAATAATAAATAATAAATAATAAATAATAAATAATAAATAATAAATAATAAATAATAAATAATAAATAATAAATAATAAATAATAAATAATAAATAATAAATAATAAATAATAAATAATAAATAATAAATAATAAATAATAAATAATAAATAATAAATAATAAATAATAAATAATAAATAATAAATAATAAATAATAAATAATAAATAATAAATAATAAATAATAAATAATAAATAATAAATAATAAATAATAAATAATAAATAATAAATAATAAATAATAAATAATAAATAATAAATAATAAATAATAAATAATAAATAATAAATAATAAATAATAAATAATAAATAATAAATAATAAATAATAAATAATAAATAATAAATAATAAATAATAAATAATAAATAATAAATAATAAATAATAAATAATAAATAATAAATAATAAATAATAAATAATAAATAATAAATAATAAATAATAAATAATAAATAATAAATAATAAATAATAAATAATAAATAATAAATAATAAATAATAAATAATAAATAATAAATAATAAATAATAAATAATAAATAATAAATAATAAATAATAAATAATAAATAATAAATAATAAATAATAAATAATAAATAATAAATAATAAATAATAAATAATAAATAATAAATAATAAATAATAAATAATAAATAATAAATAATAAATAATAAATAATAAATAATAAATAATAAATAATAAATAATAAATAATAAATAATAAATAATAAATAATAAATAATAAATAATAAATAATAAATAATAAATAATAAATAATAAATAATAAATAATAAATAATAAATAATAAATAATAAATAATAAATAATAAATAATAAATAATAAATAATAAATAATAAATAATAAATAATAAATAATAAATAATAAATAATAAATAATAAATAATAAATAATAAATAATAAATAATAAATAATAAATAATAAATAATAAATAATAAATAATAAATAATAAATAATAAATAATAAATAATAAATAATAAATAATAAATAATAAATAATAAATAATAAATAATAAATAATAAATAATAAATAATAAATAATAAATAATAAA
Organism: Harpalus rubripes; assembly: GCA_963082715.1. Classification (NCBI taxonomy): domain Eukaryota; kingdom Metazoa; phylum Arthropoda; class Insecta; order Coleoptera; family Carabidae; genus Harpalus; species Harpalus rubripes. Next base: position 25,509,909 of record OY720449.1, on the reverse strand, counting down.
TAATAAATAATAAATAATAAATAATAAATAATAAATAATAAATAATAAATAATAAATAATAAATAATAAATAATAAATAATAAATAATAAATAATAAATAATAAATAATAAATAATAAATAATAAATAATAAATAATAAATAATAAATAATAAATAATAAATAATAAATAATAAATAATAAATAATAAATAATAAATAATAAATAATAAATAATAAATAATAAATAATAAATAATAAATAATAAATAATAAATAATAAATAATAAATAATAAATAATAAATAATAAATAATAAATAATAAATAATAAATAATAAATAATAAATAATAAATAATAAATAATAAATAATAAATAATAAATAATAAATAATAAATAATAAATAATAAATAATAAATAATAAATAATAAATAATAAATAATAAATAATAAATAATAAATAATAAATAATAAATAATAAATAATAAATAATAAATAATAAATAATAAATAATAAATAATAAATAATAAATAATAAATAATAAATAATAAATAATAAATAATAAATAATAAATAATAAATAATAAATAATAAATAATAAATAATAAATAATAAATAATAAATAATAAATAATAAATAATAAATAATAAATAATAAATAATAAATAATAAATAATAAATAATAAATAATAAATAATAAATAATAAATAATAAATAATAAATAATAAATAATAAATAATAAATAATAAATAATAAATAATAAATAATAAATAATAAATAATAAATAATAAATAATAAATAATAAATAATAAATAATAAATAATAAATAATAAATAATAAATAATAAATAATAAATAATAAATAATAAATAATAAATAATAAATAATAAATAATAAATAATAAATAATAAATAATAAATAATAAATAATAAATAATAAATAATAAATAATAAATAATAAATAATAAATAATAAATAATAAATAATAAATAATAAATAATAAATAATAAATAATAAATAATAAATAATAAATAATAAATAATAAATAATAAATAATAAATAATAAATAATAAATAATAAATAATAAATAATAAATAATAAATAATAAATAATAAATAATAAATAATAAATAATAAATAATAAATAATAAATAATAAATAATAAATAATAAATAATAAATAATAAATAATAAATAATAAATAATAAATAATAAATAATAAATAATAAATAATAAATAATAAATAATAAATAATAAATAATAAATAATAAATAATAAATAATAAATAATAAATAATAAATAATAAATAATAAATAATAAATAATAAATAATAAATAATAAATAATAAATAATAAATAATAAATAATAAATAATAAATAATAAATAATAAATAATAAATAATAAATAATAAATAATAAATAATAAATAATAAATAATAAATAATAAATAATAAATAATAAATAATAAATAATAAATAATAAATAATAAATAATAAATAATAAATAATAAATAATAAATAATAAATAATAAATAATAAATAATAAATAATAAATAATAAATAATAAATAATAAATAATAAATAATAAATAATAAATAATAAATAATAAATAATAAATAATAAATAATAAATAATAAATAATAAATAATAAATAATAAATAATAAATAATAAATAATAAATAATAAATAATAAATAATAAATAATAAATAATAAATAATAAATAATAAATAATAAATAATAAATAATAAATAATAAATAATAAATAATAAATAATAAATAATAAATAATAAATAATAAATAATAAATAATAAATAATAAATAATAAATAATAAATAATAAATAATAAATAATAAATAATAAATAATAAATAATAAATAATAAATAATAAATAATAAATAATAAATAATAAATAATAAATAATAAATAATAAATAATAAATAATAAATAATAAATAATAAATAATAAATAATAAATAATAAATAATAAATAATAAATAATAAATAATAAATAATAAATAATAAATAATAAATAATAAATAATAAATAATAAATAATAAATAATAAATAATAAATAATAAATAATAAATAATAAATAATAAATAATAAATAATAAATAATAAATAATAAATAATAAATAATAAATAATAAATAATAAATAATAAATAATAAATAATAAATAATAAATAATAAATAATAAATAATAAATAATAAATAATAAATAATAAATAATAAATAATAAATAATAAATAATAAATAATAAATAATAAATAATAAATAATAAATAATAAATAATAAATAATAAATAATAAATAATAAATAATAAATAATAAATAATAAATAATAAATAATAAATAATAAATAGTAAATAGTAAATAATAAATAATAAATAATAAATAATAAATAGTAAATAGTAAATAGTAAATAATAAATAATAAATAGTAAATAATAAATAATAAATAGTAAATAATAAATAATAAATAATAAATAGTAAATAGTAAATAGTAAATAGTAAATAATAAATAATAAATAATAAATAGTAAATAGTAAATAATAAATAGTAAATAATAAATAGTAAATAATAAATAGTAAATAGTAAATAATAAATAGTAAATAGTAAATAATAAATAGTAAATAATAAATAGTAAATAGTAAATAGTAAATAATAAATAGTAAATAGTAAATAATAAATAGTAAATAATAAATAATAAATAGTAAATAGTAAATAGTAAATAGTAAATAGTAAATAGTAAATAGTAAATAGTAAATAGTAAATAGTAAATAGTAAATAGTAAATAGTAAATAGTAAATAGTAAATAGTAAATAGTAAATAGTAAATAGTAAATAGTAAATAGTAAATAGTAAATAGTAAATAGTAAATAGTAAATAGTAAATAGTAAATAGTAAATAGTAAATAGTAAATAGTAAATAGTAAATAGTAAATAGTAAATAGTAAATAGTAAATAGTAAATAGTAAATAGTAAATAGTAAATAGTAAATAGTAAATAGTAAATAGTAAATAGTAAATAGTAAATAGTAAATAGTAAATAGTAAATAGTAAATAGTAAATAGTAAATAGTAAATAGTAAATAGTAAATAGTAAATAGTAAATAGTAAATAGTAAATAGTAAATAGTAAATAGTAAATAGTAAATAATAAATAATAAATAGTAAATAGTAAATAGTAAATAATAAATAATAAATAATAAATAATAAATAATAAATAGTAAATAATAAATAATAAATAATAAATAATAAATAGTAAATAGTAAATAGTAAGTAATAAATAGTAAGTAATAAATAGTAAGTAGTAAATAGTAAATAGTAAATAGTAAATAGTAAATAGTAAATAGTAAATAGTAAATAGTAAATAGTAAATAGTAAATAGTAAATAGTAAATAGTAAATAGTAAATAGTAAATAGTAAATAGTAAATAGTAAATAGTAAATAGTAAATAGTAAATAGTAAATAGTAAATAGTAAATAGTAAATAGTAAATAGTAAATAGTAAATAGTAAATAGTAAATAGTAAATAGTAAATAGTAAATAGTAAATAGTAAATAGTAAATAGTAAATAGTAAATAGTAAATAGTAAATAGTAAATAGTAAATAGTAAATAGTAAATAGTAAATAGTAAATAGTAAATAGTAAATAGTAAATAGTAAATAGTAAATAGTAAATAGTAAATAGTAAATAGTAAATAGTAAATAGTAAATAGTAAATAGTAAATAGTAAATAGTAAATAGTAAATAGTAAATAGTAAATAGTAAATAGTAAATAGTAAATAGTAAATAGTAAATAGTAAATAGTAAATAGTAAATAGTAAATAACAAATAACAAATAACAAATAACAAATAACAAATAATAAATAACAGATAACAGATAACAGATAATAAATAATAAATAACAAATAACAAATAACAAATAACAAATAACAAATAATAAATAATGAATAATGAATAATGAATAATGAATAATGAATAATGAATAATGAATAATGAATAATGAATAATGAATAATGAATAATGAATAATGAATAATGAATAATGAATAATGAATAATAAATGTATTCGTATACCTCGCATTCTTAATTATAAAATTTATGAAGGAAAAAGTTTTCAAACTATTTATTGAATTTAAGTAGTCGTAGACAAAATTTTGTGTACTACACAACATGAAGTGGAGCATATGAAAGAAAACTTGTGCAATCTCCACACGATAATGAAATTATTCATTTTTAATTGTTAATTTGTGAGTAGTATAATGAGTAATATTTAACTTTTTTTACGAGAAGATAAATTTTCAAATCCTTCGTGTAGAAAAAGAAAGTATTTTACTCTCGAGTTGCATACATTTTTTTGTAATAACGGCCGCAAAATTGGATGGATTGGATTTAAACTAAAATCACTTTGATACTTGAAAATTCACATGACGGATAATATGACAATGACACTGACGTGTCTAAAATAAGAGAACAATAAGCTCCTTGGTTTTTTAAAAATAAAATACAATAAATATTATAAAATAGATATTTTAGAAATTACCTATTTATTCTTTTTAACGATTTTTTACAAAGCTAATTGTTTTGTTTATCAAATATCATTTCCATTATAGCTGCCTTCCTATTTCAATAAATTAAACAGTTTAAATAAATAAAATTTATAATTACATATTTTTTACGGTTGCACAAAAAATAATGCGTACACCTTGTCCGAGAAATCCTTTAACGCACTCGAGATTGTCCTGCCTCCAGCCTCGGCCACGAGCGGCCTCGACAATTATTTTTCTCGGAAACGCTAAAAGCGTGAAAGAAAGTGCCATAACGTTTCATTTTTTCATCCGTCTGTGTTGAGTAAGAGAACTTTTTTCACGCTTTTATTGTGTAAAACAATACATACTTTATAATCGTATTTTAATTTAAAAAAGTGCATATTTTTTAACGAACATAGAACAAATATATTATTAATTATATTACGATTACAATTTACAAATTCATGAATTCTCTTTCTCTTTTAGATATCTTCTTGCAACCGAATTTGAGCCAACCGATGCCAGAACAGCATTTCCTTGTTTCGATGAACCGAAATATAAAACCACATTCGAACTTACTTTCAAGAAAGAACCTCAATATTTAGTAATGTCTAATTCGCATGTACCAAATAATGGACTGTATGTAAAATAATTACACTCTATCCGATTTAACTATCTTCGCACCACTCTATAGTTAAAACGGATAGAGTATAGGCATTATCAAATTTCTTTTTTTTTTCAAACTATTTATTTTAGTGGCTCAGATATAGTCAGCTTCCCAATAACACCAAAAATGTCGACTTATTTAGTGGCTTTCATCATTAGTGAATTCAAATATAAGGAATCTCCATACGACAAGGAATTCAAGGTTAATGATTCTAAATTGTTATAATTATTCAATATACAATTTGTTTTATGTATTGATAGGTATGGTCACGACCAAATGCTATAAGCCAAACGGAATGGGCTGCCAACTGTATGTATAATATTACAAATAACCTAAATAATTTCACTGGAATACAATACAATGAATATTTGCCTAAGATGGACATGGCTTCCGTACCTGACATGGGAGGAGCCATGGAAAATTGGGGCATGATTATATACAGGTACCTACCTGCGGCATTAAAAAGAAAACAAACTTTGACCAGTCTTTAATTAACCACTTTTATTGTTCACAGCGAAATTTCTTTATTAATTGACGATGAGTTCTCAACTAAAGCAGATTTTCAAAAGGTAACATCCGTAATCGCTCATGAAATCTCTCACCAATGGTTCGGAGACCTGGTTACATGCCACTGGTGGAAAAACACATGGCTTAATGAAGGATTTGCCGCATATTTCGAATACCATACCGTGGGAAATGTAAGTATATCAGATTATTGCTTTTTATCTACAGCATAATTAAATCAAACTTACAGGTATTTCCAGAATGGGAAATGAAAGAACAATTTGTTGTGGAAACATTACACAATGTATTAGGATTGGTGGATTCTGTTGTATCAAGCTCTCCTTTAACTGTAGATGTGTACACAGAGGAAGAAATTAGAAGCCAGTTTGGACTTGTAACATATTATAAGGGAGCATCTGTTATTCGTATGATGGAGCACATTGTAGGAAGTGATATTTTTCAACAAGGATTACAAAATTATCTTAACATAAATAGATTACATTATACAGAACCTGAAGATCTATTTTCTGCTATTCAAGAAGTTATTGACGAACAAAATGTACCATTAGAATATTCTCTAAGCACAATTATGTCCAACTGGACTTCTCTACCTGGTTATCCTGTAATTAACGTATCTGCAGTTGCTCCTGGTATCTTTGCCTTATCTCAGGTATGTGTTTCTCAACTTCAGATACATATTGCAATTATGCAAAGGCATAACGGAACAATTATTTTTTTCAAAATTAACGAAATCAAGCTTTGTTTACTTAAGGAGAGTACATTCTTCGTACTAACTATATTCTGTATATTTCTTTATGATATAAAAATTAATTATGCGATTGCGCAATGTAATATTTTTAATCAAGAATAATAATCATAATAATAATAATAATTACATATTTGAAATTGTATGAATATGCATTAGTTTGAAAAATTATTATTTATAATTACTTACCTTATTTTCTGTAAAAAAAATGTTCAAAATATGAAATTATTATTATATTTTTATTCGTGAACAATTGTTGGTGAAAATGGCCGCGTTCAGCACGCAGTACGTCCAAGCACTGGCAGCGCTGAGCACCGAAGTTGGCCGATTACAGTTGCTGGACCAATCGCATTCGTCCAGTCATTACGTTAGGTAAACTCGAGGCCACACGAGAATACAGGCCTGAATGCCCAATTCGTGACGTCACAGCTAGCCTCTTGCTGTCACGCTACGCCTCGAACAACAGCAATGTAAGCATAAGAAATATACGGAATTTTAAATAAATAGGATTGTAAAATGTGATTTTTAAAGATATAAAACTCGTAAATAATTATTCCGGTATTATATAATAACTATTACTATATATAAACAAATTAAATAAAAAACGAATTATAAATGGCCTAAATATACGAATAAACTCATGTTTTACTTTAAATTATTTGTTGTTTAAATAATACAAGAAATAGTAAAAATAACATGAATAAATCTTTAAATCTGGAGCTAACAAATGAAAATAATATAACAGAACATAATATGAAAATGATAATGAAACTAAAAATGAATGACAAACATAGGTACGCATATTATACAATATTTAAAATAACCATTACTTTGGAATAAAATGCATTTAGGTGCTCGCTAATTTATTTTTACTGCTTTTTATTACAAATTTGTTCTTTGCAGTTTTCTCTATAATTATTTAGTAACATGTTGCTGGATATTCCTAAAAAAATTCATAGCAACTAAATTTGTTGTTCTGCATGATATACATTCACCACATATTAGGAAAACTTCTTTAGCTTCTAATTTATAACTTCTAATTTCTCTAATGCCAGGTATATCAATTTAGCCGTGTTACCGTAATTGCTCTTGCACATTGGCACACAGCATTTTAAAACCATTTTTATAATTTCCTTCAACGAAAAACAATCGAAATTTGACGTTCCGTGCTGTGCTGTACTGTACCGTGCAACCACTCACGCTGTGTTCGACTGTTTTTAGGGGGCTAGACTAGTGCGCTGGCCTCATAGTTTGATGTGACGCATTGAGCAGGGATAAGCATTCAGGCCTATATCCTCGTGTGGCCTCGGTAATCTTCGATGCTCAGCGCTGTGACGTGTCGAGTTAGTTAACATAATATGATGTCCACACTACAATAATAAAATACGTTCGCCACAGTTTTAATAAAAAGAAGAAAAGTTTTCCTTTTGTTAGATTTGCAAATCGAAGACGGCAGTGGCTTTAAAGTTTTTATGTGAATATTACCTTGATGACTTATTTATGTTTAAATATGTATTACAGCAAAGATTCTTCCTCAATTCAAACATAGACGAAAGCGATAAATCTGAAGAAACTTGGTTTGTCCCAATCACTTATACTACATCCAAGGATCTCGAGTTCGATAACTTGCAACCTAGAGAATGGTTAACTCCCAATGAACCAAGAAAACTCATCGAAGTAGACAATGACGCAGACTTTATCATCGTTAATCTGCAAGAGGCCGGATACTACCGCGTAAACTATGAACCGGCCATATGGCGGAGAATTGCAAAGACACTGGCAACCAAGGGATCGAGCGTGCACCACATCAACAAAGCGCAGATTTTAGACGACGTAATGAACTTGGCGCTTGCTAATCTGGTGGACTATGAGACAGTCTTCAACATTACTGATTTCTTAGCGTTCGAGACCGGGTATTTTCCGTGGTATGCAGCTTTTACAAACTTTATGAATATAAGGCTGCTGGTTTCCGAAGATGAAACCGGCAAAGAGATCAATGTAAGTTGATGAAGTTTAAATAGTATATATCGGCTTCTAACCTATATATTAAAGGTTTCAAATACCGAGGCGATATAGATATAGTGCCAGTAAACGAGGTTTGTTCCAACAAGCGGTTTCGGACGGTTTGAAAACATAATATGCGCACAAGGCCGTTTCTAGCGGGTGTACAATGCGTGCCCCGCACGTTGGCGGCCAAAAGGTGGGGCGGCCGTCGATACGTTGAACGTATAGATATCATAACAAAATATTTATAATAAATAACGTAAATATTTTATTAAGATTATAATATGTGCGACAATGTAGCATCCTTGGGGAAATATCTGAGAGGTCAATGTGAATTTTTTCGTGAGTGCTCTTTGACGTGCTCGTCGATTTTTTAATGGCGTACATTAAAAGGCAACGTGTTAATATCAAGTTTTGTTTCCTCTTCAAAAAATCAGCATCAATGTTTGGGAGAGCTTACAAAAATTCCGGATCGATTTCTGACGGTTCTTTCAAATCCTGGCACACTCAAATGATCATCTCTCTGGTCGTTGGACTTGCTGTCGTAAATTTCATCTTCAAATTTTCAGTCAAAATTCGTTGGCAGAAACTCTAAGATATTCTAGTGAATTCCTCCAAATCATCGATTGTTCTATGCACCACGATCAGACATGATTACATCACATTTTTTTCAATCTTCTCGGACGTTCTGGAAGTCGTAGGATGTCCCGGTCGAGGTTCATCTTCACTTCAATTAACATTCCTCCCCGTAAGTCCTCCGAAGAAATGCGACTGTTTCCGCTAATGATTTTTTCTAACAGGAAAGAAAACTTTATTGCCTCCCATTGAAAACGTCGTATAGCGCTTTAAAAAAAATCACATTCCACTGTCAGATGTTTCCCCTAGGATGACACCTGAGCAATAAATCAAAAAGAGTGTCTAGTGAAGACACGTATAGGGAGAAGTCGGAATTAGCGACCAACCATCCGCCAGAAAACAATTCTCGAATATTTTGGGTAGCACCTCGTATGTATGAATAAAGTTTTATACATGCATACATACATAAAATCACGCGTTTCCCACTTAGTGGGTTAGCACAAACCCGAAAGAATAAAAATAACATCAACCAAAAAATAATCACTTTCTCTTTCAACAACGTTCTTACTAACCTGATATCATAGGTACAGCATATATTTCTCACTCTTAACATATTAAAGTGACCGATTTTCGGTAGCGAAACACCGCAACCGGACCACAATAATAGTTACGAAACAATCATCCTTCGCCACACATTCCTGTCCAATCACAGTTCTTTTGCCTCGCTCATACACGCTCTTCTCTTCCCACTCGGAAACTTTCTCTCTTTTAGTACCTTATCAATCACATCCATCCAGTTACACACTGGACGGCCACACAATCGAATACCCTCAATTGCACCAAGATATATACGCTTTACAAGCCGTTCACTCTTCATTCTCTCCACATGACCAAACCATCTCACCTGGCTCATTCCTACTCTCTTAACAACATTCTTCCTAACCCTACATTCTTCATACACCAAATTATTCCTCACGCGATTCCGTCTTACATATCCACATACTCCACGTAAATACCTCATTTCCACGGCAGTCACTCTCTTTTTATGCTTTCCCGTCCATGCCCAACATACGCTTCCATACATCAAAGCAGGCACTAGCACTCCATTATACACACTTAAACGAGCTTCTCTATATACGTTTACGTTTCGAGCAAACGTACCCACAGCACCCATTACCTTACACCCCGCATTCACTCTCCTTCCAATTTCTCTATCAATTCGACCATCCCTTGACATCATGCTACCCAAATATACAAACTCATTCACTTGCTCCAGTTTCACTCCATCCACCAACACATTGCACACAGTCACCAATTTACGCCTTTCAAATACTAACACCTTGGATTTATCAACATTGAACTCCAGATTCATACTTCTTCCAACTACATGTATTCTCTCTATCATTCTTCTGAGTTGCTCTTCATTTTCACCTAAAACAACTACATCATCCGCATACGCTAACGCAGGTACAATACTTTCACCAATTTGTACACCATCCATTTAACTCAATGCTCTCAGCAACAACACATCCATATACAAGTTAAACAACCACGGAGACATACCACAGCCCTGTTTCACACCAACATTTATACGAAACCAATCACTCAACCTACCATCTATTCTTACAGCAGGCTCACTACCCTCATACAATGCAGGAATCGTTCCCAGCAAGTTTCCAGTCACGCCGTACTCCCTGAGTACATCCCATATAGTATCTCGAAGAACACTATCATACGCCTTTTTTAGATCAAGAAAGCTACAGAACACCTTCTTGTTCTTGTCAAGTGACTTCTCAATAATCGTACGAAGAGTAAACAATTGATAGACACATCCCCTCTCAGGCAGAAAACTACCCTGAACGTCACTAATTTTTGAAATTATTAAAATTCGCACCTTATGAATTAAAACCTCACCAAAAAGTTTCCCGACTACAGTCAACAAACTTATCGAGCGAAAATTCGTACATTCCCTCGGACTACCTTTGCCTTTGAATAATGGACAAATAACACCTTTTTCCAATCATCAGGAACCACGCTACGTTTCAAACAAAATCCAAATAAATAAATTAACCATTCAAATACTTTCTCTCCTCCATATTTCAACATCTCATTTGTAATCCCATCCAAACCCGCAGCCTTACCATTCCTTACTCGCCCCAATGCATCACATACATCACTTTCATTTATATCATAATCATCTTCATTATCATTTTCACTACCAGTTTTACTACAATCGTCCCTCTCAATCTCACCTCCATACAAACTTTTAAAATACTCGCACCATCTATTCCTCACATCTGATTCATCCCACAATATAAAGTTTTATATATAGTAAAAATTGTGTTTTGTAGTAGTTATCACTTAGGGGCGGCGAATTATATATTTGCACGCAGGCGGCAGAACCCTTAGGAACGGCCTTATATGCGCATGCGTCGACGTGGACCAATTCGGTACTTTTTGTCAGCCCAAGATTTGTTGGAACGGATCACGGACTGTTAACTTCCATTCTATGATTTTAAGTTAGAAAAAACAGTTGAAAAATGACAAATTACGATAAAGAATGAATATACTGCTATAAATCAGCACATTCTATTCATTACAGCTGATTGTGACAACAGAAAATCACTTTTTCAGTTACCTTTCTCATAAAATTTGATAAAATTCTCTATTAAACAGCAAAACTATTGAAGACAAAGTTAATAGCGTTTTCGATTGGGTGCACTCATATCGCACTGAAAACCGCAATTGTTTTCAATTGGAAAAATCAGAGCTTGAATGCAATCAGTTCTGTATTCGATTGGGAAACCTTACCACTTGCGGTGCGCACTGCGGGCAAGAAATATGGCACGATCTCTGGAGGTCAAGCAGAAAATCGAGTGCAAATATGGCGGACATAAATAAGGTTTTGTTACTTGACAATTTATTTGAACCATCATCCAGTAGCGATGATGAGGATTTCGTAAAATATTTAAAATTTGCTGAGTCTGTAACTTTATTACAGAAGTAGATAATAGACAATTATTCGGAATTTGATGTCATTAATGAAATTTGTTAGCATGTATATTCAATATTACCATTTACCTAAATACTATGTTGAAATGTTACGTGAATAACATTAACTTATTTTAGTTTAAAAAGATATTAAAATTGTCGAGAAGGCGCCATATTTGTGCACTGAAAAATAAGCATAGTCGATTGAGCCACATTACTGTCAGTGTCCGCTGCTAGTTATCGCGCGGCATGAATGCCAAGCATGACGCTACACACTAATTTTGAGTGCGTACCAGCCGAAAAAGCTATTAACTTACAACGCTAACGTTAGAAACTCGCAGTTGATATCTTTCTACGATTGTTTTGACCAACTATTAGTGTAGGCCGTGCCAAACGTCATGAGCTGTTGCGCAGAAATCAAAACTCTTACTTTCTCTCCTATTGCTTGACCTTTCTCTAGCTCTCTTTTCTTGATCTGCGCATTTCATAGCTCATGACATTTGGCACCACCTCTACGTGCTTCAGTCGGCCGAATATTTTTACTAGTTCCAAACTGATTTGCGTTCGATTCGAAGCATGTTGGAACATTCATACTAATTTGATAATATGTTCCAAGAAACCTTAGGGCACGCGTTCCCAACCGGTGCATCGCTACCCCCTTGGGCGTCGCGTATAAGAGTTTTTTATACAACCTATTTTTCATATAATTAATGAAATCAATATATCGAGTGAATTTTCTATTCTTTTAAATACATAACAAAAACAAGAAATAAGCTTAATAGACCAGAAAAGTGTAACGGTCAAATTTAGGCGCCAAATTCAAACTCAGTTCATAACGCTGAGAACATAATTTTAATTGCCGTGTATTTCTTACCAAGGAAATTTTACCTCAACTTTAAAGGCCGAGAAATCTCAAAAGTAAATCTCTTACGCAAAACATTATACATATGTACGACCTAGAATGATCCTTTATCTCCAGATTCGTACAATAATATTCACATGAACTGTGCAGTTTATAATTATTTAAATAAAAATACAACACTACAAAATATAATGAACGTATATCTCGATTGGATCTACAATTTTGGTACACAGCTGTAGTAGCATAGCTTGTGTTACACTTGACGTATTTACAGGCGGGTGAGGGACATACGGAATTTTATTTTCTAATAATTTTCTTACTCTACCTTTTCAAGGATTTTAAACAGTTGCAATCTATTACTGAATAAACAAACTATCAAATCCAAAACAATAGCTTCTTAATTACATATCTTTTTTTTTTGGCAGTAAAATCACACTTCCATAAGAAACCTGTACAAGGGAATTCAAACTATGAACTCGCGCCAAAAGCAAATTCTAACCATACTTTTCTAGTCTATTAAACTAAAATACATCAAATTTCCAAGCTGATTGCCCAGATAGTCACAGGAGTCGATTTTTATATTAGCGCAAAAATAATTTCGGATTTGGCAAAATGGTATGGGGTCGCAGGCTACTTGATCTTTATAAAAACGGGTTGTGGTCGCGACTAATAAAAGGTTGGGAAACGCTGCCTTAGTGACTTGACTTTTGGGCTTACAGCTTGTCGTTAGAACAGGATTATACAGGAGGTGGAAAAACAAAGGCGTGTTGTATGAGCTTCCTCTTGCTTACATTTGTAAAGGTAAAACAAAAGAAAAATGAAATACATAAAAAGTAATATTTTCTTTTTCATTTGGGATATTCAGTAACTTTTTTAAAAAATAATAAGATAAAAAAATTCTAAATCTACTCAATACATTTCTATCCATGCGGTTGGTAGTTGGTTCCCCTCCTGTAGCTTTGATAAAACCACATATAGATGGCGCGCATAAGTTTAGACTGGACCTGTACATACTTTGGCTTATAAATGAATCCCCTTTCCGTTTATCCCAATTTTAAATGTTGATCGTCCTTTCTCCTCGTTATAACAATAGCATATTATAATTTCTATTACATATCGACTTAGCCAAGCATTGATTATAATATTCTAGCGTTTATACGTGATCTAGGATCCAAGTGCGCATTCAAGGTCAGACTGAACTTTACGCGCGGAAACTATATTTAATACTACTTTAAGAACTTAATCCGTTCTACTGTATCTTTATGTGCACAATACTATCTTCTTCCGTCACCGCTTCTAAATTAATATAGCAATATAACAGTGACCAAAAAGAAGCTTTATTTAAAAATTTATATTTTATGTAACAAAATCTCTTAAATTAGTATTATTTTCGTATAAAACTATATTTTCATATTTTTAGAGTTACATTAGGGAATTAATGCAGCTATTACTTAAAGACAAAGAATTTGTTGAAATAAATGAATCACAAATTGAAACATATAACAGGGTGCAGGCTTTAAAGTGGGCTTGTATGTTGGGTGAAGAAAAATGTGTATCTCAGGCCACAGATTTGTTCCAAAATTACAAAGAAAATGGAGCAAGGTATTTTTTTTATCATTAAAAGTAGTACAAATGAAAAGATGTTGTAGTTGTTATATTCTTACAGTATTCCTAAAAATTTTCGCTCAGTTGTATATTGCACTGCTGTTCAATATGGTAGCGACGATGATTGGAATTTCTTATGGAATAAATACACTACGTCTAATAGTCAAACTGAAAAAAATATAATTGGTATTTCTTTGAGTTGTGCCAGCAATACTAATATACTAAAAAGGTAATTATAACTATGAATTTGTAAAATAGATTAACTGAATATTATATTCATTTTTAGTTATCTAGAAAAATCAATTCACCCTGAAAGGGGTATTAGAAAACAAGATGCTTCTCACGTCTTCGAAGCTGTTTACTCTGAAAATTCGAAAGGTGTACAAGTTGCATTTGAATTTTTCTTACAAAATTATCGTAAAATTGTCAAAAAGTAGGTGTTACGAGTAGTATAATTTTTTTTAAAATATATTCTAATTATAATGTTTCAGTTACAACAGCATGAACGCACTAAAAAAAGCTGTACTTGAATTGGCTCGTCGGATGACAGATAAAGCAAAAATTGAAGAATTTAAAAAACTGTTATATAGCAGCAACTTCTTTGTAACATTCCGTGATACAGCTATTGAAATTATGAATAACAATATTGCCTGGAGAGAGAAATATAGTGAAATTATCAAAAATATTCTAATTCAAAAAAGGAACAATAAGTATCATGAATAGTGTTTTGTAATTTATTTTATATGTCATCGTGGGATAAGTTATACCATATCGCACTAAGTTTTGTTATGTAATGGCCTTGTTAGCCCAATGAGTAATGAAATTCTAGTGTGGTAATCATTTTCCTGGGATAACAAGGCTATTACATAATTAAAATAAATGCGATATGGTATACAGATATACGTAAAGTTTTGTACAATATTCGTAGAATACCACATCATTAACGCACTATGTGATTCATTCACAATACATGCGTTAATAATGTCTATATCCCACTCATATCGTAAATAACTATTAATGAACCAGAAATAAATTAATCAGTTTATGGGCCGGTCTTATAATAGTACATTAAAATAAAAGTTTCATGAGACATGATTTTAGCGTACGCGTCATTCTTAGAAACGAGCTGCTTGCCGCGAGTTTTTTAAAGGGACAAGTGCGCTGAAATGTCTTATGAAACGTTATTTTACACAATTTTTTTCTATTTTGGTCCTTTTATCAAAAAAATATTTAAAAATATACGTTATTTCGTGTTTAGGAATTTATATTTTGGTTGTTTCATAAAGTACATATTGGTTGCAGAAAACAGTAAATTATTAAAAATGTATGTCTAGTTAACCATTTCATAGGTTATTTAAAATATTGTCTTAAAAAATGTCATGTTAAATGTAACTTTATGTATAATGTGTCATTAAAAAAATAGAAGATGAAATGCAGCTTAATTTTATAATTTATCATTTATAGCCCAAGGTGTGAAAATTAGAGCAAAAGGAGTAAGTCAAGGGCTCTAACACACTCTTAAGAAATAAATAACTATTATGTAAAACAGAAGTTTATATAATCAGTAATACTAGGTACATATTTTATTATTATTTATATTTCAATAGTTTGAGAAAAATTTAAATATAAGTTATACAATTACAATTACCTATATAGATATATATGAATTTTACATTTATATAATAAAATTTGCAATTTTCACTAGAGAATAAAAATATTTGCTTTGATGTATGAATAAGTACAGAAGTGTTCCAAAATAACACTTTTAAAGTAAAGAGATCCAATAAATTCACAAAAATTACGGATAAATACGTTTCTTACTAATGTGCTAAAATATAAAATATATTAATAAACTTATATTATGTACATGTCAACAATATGGCAACAGTTGCGAACCAACTATTCCTAATCTTCGTGCCATTCTAGTCTATAAATGAGAAATAATAGACAAATTCACTTAAATTGGGCTACACATATAAAAATGCATGTTTAAGAATTTTTGCGCTTATTTGGTTCTAAGTTAAATGAAATGAAACGAATGTGAATTTATTAGATCAAGTAAAAACTGCCTATTTCTAGGCTGGTAATTGTGCTACCATCCAGTTCATTAACTCACTATATTACACTGTCTTTTTCCATTCTTGTAACCAATCGACAATTGATTGGTAGTTTTCATCCATCCACTGGACATTAGCTTCAGCATCTTCTATCGCTTGATGCATTGTTCTAGTTGCGGTGCCAAGATCCTCATTGTAGTCGTTTGTAAAATCTTTCAACTGTAAATAATATTAAATTATATTATGAAATGATAGGATCTGTGCGAGGTACATACATTTTTAACATCGAATACTGTGTTCCTATTCTTCGTGCATACTCTGGCAATGTTACTAATTGCTGATAAGGAAGATCCCATGCTGTAAAAATAATTTTATATGTTTTAAATTTAAAATTCATTTTAATTTTAATTTATTTATACATAGTAGTAAAATAAAAGTGTACTTACTATTCTCTAATTTTAACCCAATTCGACCTTAAGAAACTGAAAGCAAGTTCTTGTCCAATAGGATTATTGATTGCCACAGTGGCAAAAACTCTAGCTGCATCTTGTTTCCTAATTCCTGAATTTTCATTGATTGCCCAATCTAAATACCTATAAAATTCAAAATATTCTTTAGATTGTCTGGTCTAGTCTATCTTACTATAAAATTGTCATTTCACAATTTCATACTTGCATTAACAAGTTCACTGCGGAGATTTTTTTTTTTCGAATTTTACTTAAGTGCGATTATATTCGAATGAATCACTGATCTCTATACATAACTGGATTGCGTATGCGATAGGCCGTCATGTGACTAATTGAGCGCCGCCATATTGGAAAAAGTTCGGTCTCTCGGCATCAGTTGTGGCTCGGGCAGGCTCGCGTTTCAAATGTGTTGGTTATTTTGTAAGTGACAATGGTTGTAAAATACGTCTTTTGTGGGAAGAAAATATGGCCCGACATCTTCAGTTTTCAAATGTAAGTGAATTGTAAATCTAATATGCTTAATCATTGTTTATTTTACTATATCGAGTATATTAGCAAACGAAGTATTTACGTGAAACAAAAAGTTAGGTTAGATTAAATGTAACAACATGTATGTTGATTGACATTGTGTAACTTGTAATTAATCATTTTTGTGTTAGTGTATAAATGAAATAAGTACTTCCATTTACAATTAACTAATATTAAATTTAATATTATTTGTACTATGAAATGCAACATTTTTTTCAGTAGGAGTATGTTGATTCAAATTAATAGTATTTGTGCATTATTAATTTAAGTGAAAATTAAGCAAATAAATGCATATAATAATAACATTATTACTTGAATGATTTTAATTATAAATACTGTTAAATAACATTAAAAGTTACACTATTACCATTTAGTAGATTTTTTTCATTAAGAATAATAAAAGTTATCTAAAACTATCACAATGTTTATCGAAATTTACGTTTTACGTTCAATTAGCCACAAAAATTTGATATGGGTTACGAAATCCAGTTATGTATAGAGATATAGGGCACGGGAAACAGCTGTTTTAAGTGTCCTTGAAAAATATGTAAGTGACAGTACAGCCATTTTTGTGGTGTTTGTCGTTTGTGTTGTATTTTTCTAGAATCTCAATGTTTATTGTAAAACACCACAACACACAATAAAATGGCTCTACTGTCACTTTAACAAATGGGGCTCCAGTACATATGTTTTCAAGGACACTTAAAACAGCTGTTTGCCCGCGCCCTATAGAGATCAGTGGAATGAACCTTTTACATCAAAAGAGAGAGATAAAAATGACATATATGTAGTGCGCAGTAGGTTGTTTGTGCATTGAGGAGGCCAGATACATTTCAAATAAAATTTCAAATGGCAGAAAGTAAAAACTGGTAAAAACTTAACTTTATTAAATAAAATCACACAAAGTGTTTCTGATGAATATTTTAAAACAAGAGGAAGAGGAGATGGAAATCAAAAACCGGGTTTTGAACAACGAAATAAAGTGAGAGATAGTTGCGTAGTTGCCAGTTTGCTACTAAGAAAGTTACAAACAGGAATAAAATTTTTGTTTTTTTCAATATTATTTTTATTATTAATAATAATTTATCTATTATCAAAATTAAAATTATTAAAGTTTTTGTGTTTTTTTTTTATCGAAAATAAATGCTTCTCCTTTTAATCATTTTACTTGACAACATGGTGTCTCCTCATGTCTAGTTCATAAAAATTTCACTTCGCGGCGCATTGAAAAATGACGTCACAGTGCAATAAAAATGTTAAAGGTCCATAGATCTCAAAGTCCATTCTGCAGTGAGGGTTGTTTTCCCCTTAATTTTTTATTTTAAATATTTCCATCTCATGCTAGGTAGGTATATTGACTAAATCAGTGGTTCCAAATAGTGCGCCTCGGCGCCTTGGGAAGCCACGACGTCCTCATAGGAGCGCCGCGAAAAATTACACAATTTTCATACTTTTATTTCAATTTTCAAATCGACATCTAGCTTAATTCCAGCAATAAATGGTTGAAGATCGGGAACTATTATACACGTTCAGATCTTATTCGTCCCCGAGAGAGTTTAGGACCCTTACAAAATACATTAGGCATAAAAGGCACGTATTACAAGCGCATTATTACAATACAATACTAAGAGGCTAAACGCCATAAGCGCACTATAAAAGTGGGTTCGTAATATGGGCCATGTTTTAACAGTTTTTTTTATATTTAACATTTCTTCTATTAAAAACAGCTTTTTTTCGTACTTTTAACCTTAATCGGTGTAACGTGAGAGGGTACCTAGGACATTTGGTCCGCGATACGAGTTCTAGAGTCTAATAGTGAGAGAATGGACGAAGACTCGAAAAGCGATCGATAACATAACCAGGGTGCGCGAAGGCGGGCGACGAAGCTGGCTCGTATGTAAACAAGAGGGGAGATACGCGTAATTACCGGCGCGTTGTTATATCGCTCGAGACATTTCTAGAACGTACTGGCAAATATTAGATCAACTATATAAGTGACGTACTTGTGTTAGAGAAGTTAGTCCGTTAGAAGGACAGTCAGTTAGTTACAAAAATAGACAGTGAGGTGAAAGGAGTGAATTCTGTTCGAGCAGTTGAATATACAGACGCTGTTGAGTCAGTTGAGTATATGGACGCTGTGGAGGTCGGTAGGTCGGACAGCTGAATGTGATATAAATAAATAGTGACATAAATAGTCAAAATAAATAATCAGTAAGGCCGTGTAAATAAATAGTCGTGATAATTGTTTAAATAAATAAATAATCTTAGTGTTTAAGTAATTAATTATATTATTAGTCTATATTAGTATTTAATATTTGTTTAACTATAGTAATCGTCATTGTTATTATTCTTTAATATTTATTTATCGTTTTAATAAACATTATTTTAATTATTAATAATTCTTTGATTTTTACACGTCATCCAAATAAATAAAAACGCAACAATAGTCTTTAAACCGTGTTCTCCCTAAGCTTCAAAATGCTACCTATTTGTATTAATTTCCATTGAAATGACTGAAATTACAGTTTCCGCAAAATCGTAAACAGACATTAAATTTTGATGCACTATGATGTATAAAACGGGACAAAATAATTCCTAATGCAGTGAACGTGTTAACGCAACGCAAACTCTTTTTACTTAAATGTGCAAGACTGTCTTTTAGTACGTAAGTAATTACATTCATTTACTTCCATACCGAACATGAAAACATATACCCACAATCTTATACACATATTTATAACCAAATCATTCCTGACGTGATCTACAATTTATTTGAAATATTCACCTGCTCAGAATCCAAGTCTCCTTAGAGCATCCCATAGCACTCATCAAGAGTTCCTTTTCTGATCCAACATTTGTGTTTAAATATCTTTGCCATGCAAAGTCCCATTCTTCTTCTCCGCCTACTCTAAGAGCAGTGCAGTAAACTATGCTCTTCAAATTAGGCGAGATTCTACAAAACAGTATTTATTATTATTAACTCATGTTAAAGAAAAACGATTATAACTTACGGATTGTTCTTGTCTGGATTAGGTAAACTGCGCCAGTTTTGGAACTGAGTGACAGAGTTTCTAATACAATCTTGTAGGCCAAGGGAACAAGCCCATTGCAGGACGTCTATACGTTTGTAGATTGTTAACTGAGCGTCTGTTGATTTATCGTGAAAACCAATGTCGTTATATAGGCCAGATATCAAAGAAAGCATGTAGTCCTACAAAAAATATACACTTGTTTTACAAATTTCTTGCATGATATACAATTGTATACAAATATGTAGGTACGAGTATTATATTATATACACAAAGCAAGAACTCCGCCGCCTAGCAAAATTTTCCGGCATAAACATTAGGTTTGTTCCAACAAAAGTTCAAACCCGTTCAAACCTTTACTGAGTTTGCGCAAACAGAATTTTTAAGTCTGAATAAGTTTTCTGAATTTTGTTTTTGTTAATGAAATTAGCAATGGAAGAAGATAGCGATTTTTTCAAAATTACCAGAATTTTCTAATGAAAGTAATGCAGAATTGAAGACACTGGTGCAAAAAGGGGATAAGTTGCATTTTTAAAGTTTTGTTCAAGTTCCCAAAAAAGAACAATTTTTTTCCAATTTTTTATGTTTTTATTGTCTCGTACTAATTTGCTGTTGTTTTTTTTATTATAAACTTATTTTTTAACTATATTTCGCGATTTTAATATTTCTGTGCATGAAGGGGATTTGTGCAGTAAAATTTTGTCTGTGAAAAAGAATCCGAAAAAAATTAAGTGCAAGAACGGGATATGTGAAAAAACTTATCCCGTTCTTGCACCTAAACTACAAACGGGATATGTTTCCTAACGTTGTAGTTCTCGTATGCGATGCGACACAATACATATACCGTTCTTGCAGTATAGACGCAGACACTGCTTTAGAGCAGATTTCTACACAAATCTGTATTTTTCAAAAAATGTAACTTATCCCCTCTTTGCACCAGTGTCTTCAATTCTTGGACGATGTTATGGAAATAAGGCAAAACAATGAAAATTACCTAAAAATGATAGTGTCTCAATACAGTGAGCAAGTTTTTTTTTGAACATTTTCAAATTGTATACGTCTATTATATTTTAATCATGAACTTAACTTTCATTTTTTCAGTTTAAATATATTATAACTACTCAAAAGCACAATGTTTTCTGACAGGTGTAATTTTATAGGTTAGTATGTACAAACAAAATTCTCAACCAGTTCTAAATCGTTCCAACACTAGTCAAGTAGGTTAACTATAAGCTCGCGCATGGATTCTAAGCAGTTTTGAATCATATTCAGAACTGTCTGTTGGAACAAACCTATTATTTATCCTAATGTAAATGTTTTAATATGCATTTTCCATGCTATGAGGACTTTTAACAAAACAATATTTACTGAAAACACACAGTAAGTGAAACTTGGTCAAAATTTACAATGCATTTTATATTATTTTAAAACGTGCAAAGTCCGAAATCACCTTATATTTGTGCGTTAAATTAGGTTGTGTTAAGATATATTTAAAAGGGTAACAAATACATACTAACCGGGCTATATTACAGTTTGTAAAAAAGTAAGAAATAAATTTCAGACTATAAGTTTAGATAACGCGTTGAGATTGTTTTTGCTTTTCACTTAGGGCGTTTTTCAATATCTGAAAATTTTAACCAATAGTTAAGTATACAATATTACATTGTTTTGTTGACAGCAATGATAAATCTGTCATTTGACAGTTCATTTTGTTTAAATATTGTTTATTTAACAGTTGGTTAAAATTTTAACCCGAGATTAAAAAACTGGCCTTTACTGAGAGTTTTCAGTCTTGGAACCTAATATAATTTTCGGCGTAGTTTACCAGTTCCGAAGGAGGGAAATAACTTTTCAATCGTTACAATCCGTCGTGACTGCTTAATACATTAGGTTTTCCGTCGATCGGCGGAATTCTCAGTATGCTACACTCTATACCCGAATTCAGGCATTGTCCAAAAAATTTGCTCAGAACGAGTTTGAAACTTCCCAAAATTAGGCTATGTTACGGTTTGTTTAAAAAAATAATAAATAAATATCAGTCTTTGCTTAGATAAATCCACGACGCAATGTGGCTAATTTTTTAATTTGGACAGGGCATTTTGAGGAGTTCAAAACTAGTTCTGAACAAACTTAAGAAATTTTTTGGGTAAAGAGTGTAACATATCGCCGGTGGACATTTAGCCATTCCCTTATTTAATTTAACAATACTGTACCTTAAATTTGTCATAGTGTCCAGTACGAACAAACATAACATCCAGATAAGAAAACACAGAAAAGGCAGCTTGCCATGGAACATAATCCCTTTCATGCGTTAGATATCTCGTCACATTCAATGCCACATCATAATCCAATTTTCCCGCTCTTGCGAGATTCATTGCGTCATTCAACAGCGTTGCACGATTGATAGTTCCAATCTCTTGGAACTTCTTTTTATTCATCAAGTGACTTGTCAACATCTTCCAGTTTTCTATATCATAATTTACTCGGTAGTAACCATTCTCTTGTATGTTCACTATCAGCCACTGGTTAGGTTCTGCATCTATGTTCGAAATGACCTCATCTGCGGTTTTTTTCATCCATAATTTAGTGCTAGTATTTGTAAAATCTAGAGATTTCTGAGTGGTGAAAGTGATAGGTATCCACCAAAACTGATCGTGGGTTTTATTGTCGCTGATGAGTAAAAATCGATGTTGGTTGAGTGAAGCTGATTTGTCGGCATAGTTTCTGGTAACAGTAACAACAGGGAAGCCTGTTTGTAAAGTCCAAGTGTCCATGATTTGTTTGACGGTGACGTCATCAGGAAGGACTTTGTATTTATGTGCGTAGATAGTGAGAGCTTCCCATAAGTCGTTTTGCTCGGCATTGCTATATTTTCTAAAATTTACAACAATAACATTAGTATTGCTACTATTGAAATAATATATTTGTTTATAATAAATAAATAAAAGCAAATCGTCATATATTTCGGACACGCTTAAACTTTTGCAAAAATGATTTTTCTGCTGTCAGTTCCACATAAAAACATAAATAAGTTGATACATAATTAGAGAAATTAAGTTCAAATATTTTATTTCTGATTGGCTAGCTCCGCCTCTATGCGCAGAGGAGCGACTGGTTCCGGTATATAAACCGGCCGCAACCCAATTTTTTTTCTGCTCGAAACTTTAAAAGGTTCAAACCTCCGGCATGGTTTACATTGGTTTACACAGGGGCGTAAACTACGTGGGTGAACGGACGCACATGCACCCACAGAAAGTAAAATTTCGCTCTAACATTTTAATTATATTTCATACATTGTAAAAATGAGTTGTCAATCTTTTTAAGTTGTTTAAGGGTAAGCTGACATTATTTAATCGTGTCATGATAATGGCAGTAAAATACTACTATTAAGCTGAACAAACGGATATGTTAATAATTATAGGATATTGCGAGGATAATTATTGGCAACCTATAAACAATTGTTACTGTCATAAAAATTAGTTGTTTGACATTTGGATAGATTTATTTTAAAAATTGCACCGTGCACTGTCAGTCATATTTAATTTTTTTCTTCCTAAATCGTTACAGATATCACAACTTACGCAGAGGAAAAGTTTACCATTGAATGTATCATTGTCGTGACACCGAAGTTTCATTCAAACCGAACAAAGCGTTCTGTCATTATAAGCATTTTTTTTACTAAACAATACACTTTCTATTTTTCGGATATTGATAAATTAGGTTAAATCGTGTTATTTTGGACCCAGGGATCTGTGTTTAAGCCATGTCTACGTGTCTTAGAGATAACCTGTATATTAATATTAGGAGTACTATTATTTTATTTTTTTGTAATAGATATTAATTTTATTTATGTTAAATGTATACATTATTTAATATATGTATAACAAAATAAGCATATTATTTTTATTGTATTCTTTGCATTTAAAAAAATATAGGTACCCATATTTAAAATAAAAATAGTGCACCCACAGACAAAATAAAAAGTTTACGCCTCTGGGTTTACATGTTAAGATACTGACACGGTGTCAGTGTGAGTGACACTGACAGAAAATAAAGTTATTCGTACGGCTATGAATCCAGGTAATATATCTGAATTAATAAATAAAATTACATTACAGAGATAGTGTAATGTATTTATATAGTCGTTAATCTGGTTGCCTATTGTGTATATTTAAATTTGGGAATATCTATTTATATAAAAAGTTTTAGTTTATACAAGTCAGTTGTATTAAGTCTATCTGCTGTAAAACATAAAATCTACGTGTGAATAAACCAAATAGTTAAACTATATCAAATCTTTATACAAATAAAAATCCTAATCACCTCAGATAGTATTATACAACAAGGAGCATCGTTTTGGAATGAAATGCCGTAACTTAGTCGAAACAATAAGAATTTTTGAAATGCAAGCGCGTTATGCTCGTATCACACTAGCGGGTTTTGAAGCAGTTGGCGGGTGCGGGTGCGGGTACATGTACGTGTGACTCCTGGGCCAGTAGGAGCGCGGCAGCTAGCGGCTGCTGTGACGGGTGAAGGAATAGCCGACAGGCTATTTTTTCACTCGCCAACCGAGCCCACAGCCAATCATCGAACCCGATACTGTCACGTGACTGCCTTGGTTTGAAATGTGCTATAGTTTTCGTCTGTGACGGTGCAACATTTAACTCTTATCTTATCTATTGTTTTTTCACGAGTTCTGCCGTCTCGAACTGTTCTCGCGTTCGATAAAAACGTCAAGATGAATAAACAGTGGGCGGTGTGGCGGAGCGAGACCGGAAACCGTACCGCACAGTATGATTGCAAGAACCGCCACCCGCTTTGAAACCCGCTACTGTGATACGGACTTTATATCCATCCTACCATCCTTATCGCACACGGTTGTAATCTTTGCAAATGAGAGACATAAATGTATTCCAATTTGTTATTTCATTCATGATACATTTGTTCTGCGTTACGTGTATTATTCTAGATCCGAGAAAATAATTATGTATTAACAATTTCGAAATCTCAGTCATAAAGTATAATTTTTACAAAACTGACGTTTCGGTATGCATTAAACTTAAACAAAATGAGCAAATTTATTTTACCTGCTATTTAAGTAATACGTCAATCCCTCTTTGAAAACACGTTCAGTGAGGAAATAATTCATCATTCTGATAACAGCAGCTCCTATAAAAGCAACAATTTTATGATCCGCTACGTAAATATTAAATAACCCCTACCTTTTGCGTAGGAGATTCTGTCAAATATATCATTAATCTCATCGGGATGTCCCACTTCAATGGAAATCTGATGTGAGGTTGCCAGGGCATCCAAAGCAAAAGCATAATGTTGCTGAATCACGAACTGGTCCAGTATCTTCCAATCAGGCTCCACCTGATTGCAGAAATATAATTTAGACGATACGAAACTGTTATCGAGTTGCGACAGAATTCATCAGATAATTTAAAATAGCAACATGGGTTGATATTAAATATGAATTTCAGATACTTCCTCCAATAATGTCGATTTTCCTAGTCCAAAGTCAAAACTTTTATAATAGGTTTCTAACTAATTTTTGATTTCTTTATGAGTTTAACAATAAACACATATTTTTTGTTTGTTTATCCAACGACGACTCATTTCGCTTTTTTTTAAATATAAAAACTAACGCGTCCTAGTGACGTAGGCATATGCAATGATACTGGTAATACCATAGATGGCAACCGAGAAGTAAACGAAAAAAGACTTATGGTTGTAAATTTGACATTTCTAAGCATCTCTAACTTATTGCGTTTAAAGTTTAAAAAGAGCACAATTCATACAAAATAGTGTTTTGTAAATTCGAAATTATATAAAACAAATGCGTATAAACACATTTCAACCGCATATTTATTTTTATTTGAGGTACGTATACAGGATGATTCACAACTTTGGGTACAAACTTTAAGAACACTTAGTACTGACCAAAATTAGTAAAAAAAAGCTTAATCAATATGGGTCCGATCTTTAACTATTTCCAAGATATAAGACAGTGAACAATAAGTTGTTAAAGTCTGTGCGTTTAGAGAAAAATCCGGCGCACAGGCCAAAATTCATCCGGGCGGGTCCAACTTGTGAAAGTAGGAATGGTATGATATTGCGACAGGTAGCAGCTGTTTGTAGCGTATAAGTTACAGATATAAATATGGACAAAATATTACGTATCGTAAATAACATTTAAATATTATTCAGTTAAATGTTTATTAATAGTCAACATCTGTAAGGTGGGTAGTACAACTTCTACTGCGCCGCTTTGTTTTTTCTCTAAACGCACGGACTCTACAGGGTTTACCTCTGCTACCTCGAAAACTATGAGACATTTTGTTTACCTTTGAGAAATCATTATTCATGAGCTGTAGTTAAAAAAAATTGTTCAATGTTGTGGCAACCTTGACCAGTATTTAATTTTCAAATAAATTTTTAACTACTAGAAATTGAAGAAAATGTTTCATATAAAATTTTATTGTATTTTTATAGTCTATTTACTGACATAGACCAAATTTATGTTGATTAAGCTTTTTTACTCATTTTGGTCAGTACTATATGTCATTAAAGTTTATATACCCGAAGTTGTGAAATACTCTCTAATTGCAAATCAAATTAAGCATGAGACATCTAGCGGGGAAATTAGAACTATTGAAAGACACATCCCAAGTTTATGATATTTCTAAAATTTGGATGTATTTCTTAAAAATTTATATTTTCGCGATAATAAATAAATTTTCTCTTCATATTTGACAAATGTAATCACAAAACAACATTAGCTGTCATTCAGTAACTGTCTTTCGTCCACCATTTCGCTTGCGACAGTAATGCCGCCATCGGTAATTTGAGGTGCCAATACAACGTAATATCTAATAAGCTATTAATTTTGATTTAATGACAAATTTAAATCGTCTAATGTATCCTGTTTTTCTATTCTCCTTTACTTGGATGGCTTACCGCGTTCGCGCCAATATATTCCACGTAAGTCGCGAATCCTTCGTTCAGCCACAAATCTGTCCACCATGTCGGAGTGACTAAGTTACCAAACCATTGATGAGCTAACTCATGAGCAATGACAGTAGCTACTCGTTGAAGATTTATACTAGTGGATACTCCTTCTTGGTATAACATTGCTGTTTCTCTGTAACAAATCATGTAAGTCCTTTACATTCCTGAAAGTGAATGGAGACATAAAATCGAAGGTTTCATCAGTCGATTCTATTAGCTTTTTCATAAACATAACATATATATAACAAAAATCAACATTTTTTTTATTACCTGTAAGTAATCAGGCCCCAATTTTCCATTGCACCAGCCGAAAAGTCTGGAAGAGCAACCATGTCTATTTTTGGTAACGGAAAAGGAATTTGGAAAAACTGTTCATAATGTTTTAAGATTTTAGGCCCAATTAACAAACTGTAATTGGCTTGAGGTAAGGCTTCTTTTCTGGCAAAAACTGAGAAATTACCAGATGTCATATTTGCAAAATCTGTCACTGCAAACGCAACCAGATAAGTTGACATTGGAACCGACTCTTGGTAGTGGTCCCAAACGTAATCAGGTAGGTTTTCACTAAAAGAAGATAACATTAATGGAAATAAATAGACGAAAAATTAATAACTCTCTTACACAGGTTCATGTAAACCAATCTGAGGCATATTGGACATGGAAGTCATGTTTTTAGGCCTACCAATGTGGATTTTGAATTTGGCTTTCATTGCTGGTTCGTCGAAACATGGGAATGCTCTGCGGGCATCCGTAGGCTGAAATTGGGTTGTAGCAATCCATCTACAATACATAGAAATAAACATTCAATTTTTGCTCAAAACCAGTTAATATTAAGTATTGTGAAATTTTCAGAACTTATGTAGTGCATATTGTAAAGGCTCCCCCAAATCAACGCAATATTCACAGTGATCGCGAAAATTTCGCTTTTCCATATTGTCGTCGACTGAAAGTACACAGCGACATGTGACAGTCCCCACACTGGCGCGAAGTTTTCGCGAAACATCCGCGAAACTACCGATTTGTTTACTTTCACTGCATGCCCGGTTTTTTCTGCCGTCGCTAGTTATTCGCCAGTGATTTCACTATGACTTTTTCAGAAAAATAAATGAAAATGGTAATAAAATACTCAATTTCTGTACCTAAATTTAAACCGTTGTGTTATTTTAACGAAATTGTAACATCAGTGTATGAAATTCTCCGAAATTCTTATTCTTTGATTTTATGAATGGATCCACATTCTTTTTTTTTCTCTCGATAAATTAATTAATATGTATATGATTTATAGCGTATTCAAATAGAAAACTCTTCGAAAGTCTAAAGCAATCAATAAAAGCGCCTTTTCATTGTCTACATTGTCGCAAATACATATGCGAATTTCGTTGCTCAATAGGGGATTACAGCTCAATCGAATTAAGAGAAATTAGTAAAAAATAGCGAAAGTATATGCTTAATAATGAATATTAATAAAGAAATAAAATGTTATAATTGAAATAATTCGGAAATAAGGGGGTTTTTGGTTTAGCAGCTCGTCACTCATATGAAATCCATATATATTATTTTGATTGGCGACTCAAAGACCACCTATAAATATATAACGAATACCGAGTTAGGGGCGGAGCATACTACCAATGGAAATAGAGAAATTCAAATAACGGAGGCGTGGCTATCAGTCCAGTAGTGCAATTCTCAAACAGTTTTTATTGAATATAAATATTTTACATTAAACTTAATAATTTAAATACATTTCCAATTATAAATCATGTCGACTTGTACAGTATAATAATATTCATTAATTTTTTATAAATATAATTTAGAAATAGCATATATTTTAAAAACATTTAGGTCCACGAGGAAAATAGTTTGATATAAAAACTTATGTACGTAACGTCACATCTATATTTTCAAATTTCGGAGGACTTTAACTCGCTTATTAATAGGAATTTTTTATTATACGTTCAGATGAAATTATTTTAAAAAAAATGGTGGAATCCCCTATTTGTCGTCGTCGTCGCCACCGCTGCGAATCTTTCGAGTTGGTTTGGGAGAGCCTTTTTAATATGTCGATTGCGGAACAATTTTTGGGAGACTACCTAGTTTTTTTATTAACTTAATTACAAAAAAATATCGCATATCACAATTCTTTAATAAATTAATATGAAAACGTTTAGAATCTAGCGATTCAAGTTGAGCTAACTCTATCTGGTGTCTAAATTTTGAACAAAAACCTGACGTCACAACTAGGCTGATTTCGTTACATTTTTTGTTTCATCATAGCTGTAACAGCTATGATGAACAAAATGCTCTTGTTGGATAAAAGTTGGAAATATTTGTTCCAAAGACTAATTAATATAACAGACAATGTAAGTAAATAAAAAATTAGAATATTTTAATTTTTTAAGTTAATATGTATTATTTTTATTACATACGAATTATTTTGTGTCTATAACCTAAAAGTTTTCAGAATATTATGAAGTTTTCACTGAAAGGCAAGAAAACAGAGCTTTTTGCTTTGTGCTTGAATGTAGCTATCCTTCATTTAAATGTCCAAAAATAAGGATTCACTATTTTCATAAAGACAGGACTAGTGGTTAATGCAGAAAAGAAATTTAGATATACCTATGGAATTAGTGGACAGATGACAAGCATATTCGTGGGTAAGATAATATTTTAGATATGTAAAGGATGAAATTGTAATTTATTTATTTATTTAAGTAATTAAATATTGTTAAGCAAAAAATAAAAATACTAAGGACAAAAATAATTTTGGTTATAAGTTCTGATAATTTCTTTATTTTTTCACGCACAACTGCATTAACATTGTTTGTTTACATCTTAGTTACCATGGCGGAAACTGTAAGATTACACCCCACGGGCGGTAAAGTAAGACGTGTAGGCAGTATAGTAGCCACGCGGGCGGTAAAGAAACCACCAAAAATACGATTAGAAATTTATTTAAAAAATAATTTTAAAACATTTTATTTGATTGCAGTAGTGCGAAAAACGTTGTACCTACCTTAGGCCGAAAGAAGTTTACACCCTTGGACGAATAAAAGCTCTCCGCTATGCGTCAGGCTTCAAATTTCGTTCGCAGGCGTAAACCTTTTCTTTCGACCCTCTATACGTAAATAACTATTTCGTACCTGGTTTGATTTTTCGAAGTGTAGGAACTTCTATAAAATCCTTGCAAAATGTCATTTAGCACGCCCTTATAAGAAATATGAATCCTGTATTGAGAACCTGGTTTCAATGTTTCTCCTAAATTTATAATAAGGAACTGCCTGCTTGTATCATTCGCAATATCTACAATATCAATTTCTCTTGCAGTTACATTCAAATTTTTAGAACTTCTCTGTATTTCTTCCACAGTTAACGAAGGTTTGTCAATAGTAATATCATCAAAATGTAGAGTAATATTCGCAGTTGGTTTAGTTACATTGACAATAATATCAACTTGACCATTAAAAGTAAAGTTGCCTTCAAAAATGAATGGTATGACTTTAAGTTCATAATAATCAGGTACGACTGATGTAGGTAATCTAACATCTAATTTTTCTTGTCTTGTGACATTCTCTTCAAAGCCGGCTGTGGAAATTTCAACTGTTGATGTTGATACCTCTGTAGTTACTATACTACTCTCTGTCGTTTGAGTGATATTACAGCCTTTTAGTTCTGAAGACCGACTATTTGAGATATTAGGATGTGAACATGTTGATGTTACATTGTATACTATAAGTCCAGTTGCTATTAAACAACCAGCGAAGATTATTATTATCAAAATGGCGGATTTTCGAGAAATTGTGATGCCATGCTGCTTTCCAAAAGTTGTAGACGTGCCGTCCATAGTTAGTAAGATGTAAATCTGCAAATAAGATTATAAAATCTTAATAAGAATAAGAAATAAAAAGATTAGTGTAAGCTGAATTCAATGGATGGTACTAATGAAAATCCAATAAGATTATAAAATACAATTTGAAGTTGCAGATTAGAAAATAAAATACAATTTGAGGCTGCAGATTAGAATATAAAATAAAATTTGATATTTATCTGAAATTATTTTGCTTTTACTTTTGCCATAATCATTTTTATTATAAGTTGGGTTATCAATGTTTTTAACATAAGTCCAACCAAAAATATAATATAACAAGATTTTTATCAATATCTTCAATATATTTTTTTGCTCAATAGGGCTGTTGCAAGAATTTTTATGATTTCGAAGTTCTAAATTTTAAAAGATATTGTTCTTTAAAGGGCTTCAAATTTGAAAATATTGCAAAATATCCATTAGATATTTTACAATTAATTATTGAAATTTGTGTAATATTTTGAAAAAGTCACGTGATCTGAACCAGAATGTGACGTCAGAGCACATACAGTATAACATGTGACAAACTATCGCCTACTTTTTTTCTATTGGCTACGAATGACGTACTGTATGTGCTCCGACGTCACAGGAGTGGGGGATTGTTTTCCATAACTATTTCTGGCGCCAATCTTTTTATTTAATTATTTACGAAAATAACAATAAATTATTATTATTTTTATATTACTATGAAAAATATTGCATAAACTTTCATTTAAAATACTTTTTAAAAAATGTGAAACCGGCTCATTATAAATTGATTTTTAATGAACCAAATAACATTGCACGAATAATTTATTACAGTCTTTTCTCAATACGTATATATAATATAATAAACTAGAGTAAGTTTATCGTATTATTAATATGTGATTTGAATACGAATAATAATTATATTATAATCAATATATTATAAATGCGGGTAAATTTCTCGACTATGGTATTAGGTAGGTGTTACCGTTTACTCGATATCTGTCATACACCATTTATTCTTACAAAACCGACGTTTCAGTGTTGTACCTACACATGTACCTTCATTGGGATTAAGATGTTACAGAATCACAAATATAAATTCATGTAGATCAATTCTTTTGGCGATTTTGAGAGCAACGAGATCTGCATGTGTATTTGCGAATTTTAAATGAATGAATTTTTGTATATGTGAATTTATGTTTAAGAATCTGTAAGGTCTCACCCTGGATGACGGTATTAGTGCACACATACGTATGCGTATGCCGATAGATCGGTTTTGTGAAAATAGATGCTGTACGACAGAGATTTAGGGCACGTACACACCAAGCGCCCTTTACTTAGCGCTTCGCATGCTGCATAGAGCTAAGCTGGCTGGCATTTTAAACCAACCTATTACTTTCCGGAGTAGTATACAAACTGACCATCTATATGCGATGCGAAGCGAAGCGCCTAGCAGTACGACATGCATAGCGCTGATTAACGAGCAGTGTTGGTTTATAACACTTAGCTGCATAACAGAAACCGTGTCTGCAGGGAAAGTATTGCAATTTTAATATTTTCCTAGTTTCTTATAAGAACATATAAGTACAGTGTTTTCAAAGGAAGCCCTATGAAAACCACAACATTTTTGGCACAAGAATGTAAAATTATTACAAACACTAGCAGTGCAAATATACTTATAAAATTTATCTGGATAAATCCTTGCATTTTTATACAGATGATAAAATTCTCCGACGACAATACATATTTTTTTAATTAAATTTGTGAACCCACTTGCACTTTTTGCGTTTCTTAAACTATAATTTTCAAGCAATAATAGCTTGCGACTTAACTTTATCAAAACCATTTTAACGCTATACATTCGGTGTGAACACGTTAACTTAAGCGCTTCGCTCAGTATGTAGTAGTATGCAACATGCGAAGCGCTAAGTAAAGCGCGTTTGGTGTTCACGTACCCTTAGCCTTAGAGTAATTATTAACACCTAATAAATATATAATAATTATTATGTATCTATCAATATATAAAGTTCAGAAGGTGCCATTTTACTAGTTGAAGTAGATATTTTTCCAGTAGGTAAAATGATTTTATATAATAAAAATTGAAAAATATTTGAAATAGAACACGAAATAATCAAATAAAACGCTCAGGTTTATTAAAATACACACTAGGTGTTAAAGTTACTCGAAATCAGACATGCAACATTTATTCAATCCGACGTTTCAGTACACTTATACGGCGTATATTTAAATTGCTTGGCCAAACTTTAAGGGATGATAATAGAGCTAAAAGTAAGTCAAAAAGACTTAATCTATAAAGTCCAATTCTTAATTGTTTCCGACATATAGATCATCTAATTTACTGATTTTTCGTCTTTTTCCATTAATATCTTAAAAACTATAAGAGTTACAACTTTGGTCAAATGAGGGTTTGTGAGAATAAAAATGTAGTTGACTAAATTTCGAGTAATTGTTAACACCTAATTTACATAGTCGAGAAATTTGCCCCTAAACACGGACTTCTAAGTCTAGTCTAGTATGTAAAGTATTACGTTCTTACTACAAAAAATTCCGAAAAATGACTATTTTCCGTCAGTTGCAGATAAAATATACATCTACGAGTTTTCCTCTTTTTTATAAAATATTTTAAGTTTCTAATTGCGCACTTAAAATTTTAAGTACCTACACGTAAAATCCAAACCACATCGCGAAAAAAATATTTCTCATAGTAACATAACTCAAATTGAATTTTTAGCGAAAGATAAAAAATTTAACAATATATCAATAACACAAATTAATTAATTAATTACTGTCATAATTCTTTCAGGTATTTTATTTATTAAACCCAATAATCTTAGAATGTAAATATATTACAAATTTTTTTTTTTTTTTTTTTTTGGATTGTTCATAACACTATTTCGTTTTACATTAAAACAATCAAATATTATAGAAAACATATCTTGCTAAATAGCATTAGAACGAAAAAATATGTACAATATTAATTAAAATTTCCAATAATTATAGTACATTATTAAGGCATATAGCGTATTCCAAATACCTTAAACATAGAGAAAGTTTTAAGATGTTTTCATTGAGCACTTTATTTTCATCTCATCAAAATTGTTTATGAAAAATGTATTTTTAATGGGACTACAAATTAATATTATTATACATTATGGTCAATTTTTTCAATGAACCACTTACAGTTCATTAGATAAATCTTTTTATATAACTGTTTTTTGGGTTAATGACGTTTATAAATATAAAAATATCGCTTATCTTCCGATGGAATGAATTTGTCTTCAGTACATCAAATCAACATTAATGAATTTATTTTGACAGATGAAGATAAAACATTAAAAATAGCAATACACTAAGATTTTATTTAAGCAGATAACGTATGTATATGTAACAAAAGTTTTGAGAAAAATGACTTCTTCACCAAATAGAAAGAATTTTTTATAAACTACGGAGAAAATAAATAAATTTTTTTGCACGATCGGGTTTTTTTTAATGTTTACCTGTAAGGTTTCCAAGGCAGTAAGCTTTATTTATAAATAGACCTTTTCAATTTAGCGGCTATCTTTTTCTATCGCTGCAAATAGTAAGAAAATGGCGCGAACAAATGCCAGTTCGGCTGTCAAACGAAACGTCGAAAATATTGCAGTCATTAAAATACCTGTACTCTTTTCTTAGTGAAAATTTGCATCGTTAGACATTATAACTTCAATAAAAGTTTTTGTAACTTATTTCGATAAGATTTTTTAAAGTTATCTGAGATATTCTCACATTTTACGTCTAAATTTTTTTGAAACAAACGCCATAGATCTCAGTTGTTCTTACTATACGTATATCCCCATTGCGCATATCTTCTATTGAAAAGGTTCATTACGATCAGGAGGCAGAGACGGTAAGTAAATGAAAACAACGATCACAGATTACTTTAAAAATAACAACCAAATAATTAAAAAATTTAATATGTTAAAATAATTTTCAAACCTTATTTTTTCTAATTTTGTGCATCGATCGTTAAAAATTGGTCGGTATTGGAAATCATCCTCAACCGGTTGGAAGCACTTACTGCCCTTAAACTTAACACTGATAGAGGACCATTATCTTCAATGTGATCGTAAAATTTTTCTCAAATCTTTTTTTACATACGTTAGCAGTTAGCACATGAAAACTTTTTAAATTTGAATATCTTTCCTAAAACTGTTCTTTTGTGTGGAATCCTCCTTATTAAATTTCATTATGCGTTCGAACTCCAGTAGATTTCAAACTATGCCTTTGTTGGGAACTAGTTTGAATATAGTTCTAGTTCAGCTGTATTAGTAGTTTAGTCTAACACAATTAAAACCGGTATGGCACCGAATATTCACATGACATGCAACAGGCTATATTCGTAAGTTCTATAGAGTAAGTGAATTATTCATATTACGAGTCCTATCTCACGTAGGTCTAGAGCAGAATTACAAGTTTTTGTCTGTGGTGATGAGACGAATATTCGGCCTTATTCTGTAACTGAATCGATAACTTTTATCGATCGATAATAAATTGTAGCCAATAATAATAGTAGACACCGAATTAAAAATCTGGTGTGGCCAACGCAATACCTCCCGCCATTTACAGCCCGAGTCATAAAAAGTTTAAGTTTTTTGGATTAGCGAATTTTACTCTAATTTTGACAGTTTATTTCTTAAAATATAGTCTAATCTAATCCAAGTAACTACCTTTTTTTTAAACCTCTCAACAGGATTAAATCCCAATTACAGAGGGGGTTCACATTCACACACATCCATGCCTTAGTGGGATTCGAACCCAGAGCCCCGAGGACACTCATGATGAAGCGTTACTCTAACCATTGAGCCACCGGAACTATAGTAAAATGAAGATTAAATTTTAAATACCGGGATAGAATAGAATTCACTAAATCAAAAATGAGGATTAGCTTAAATATTTTTGTGAATCGTTAATTTTTATTAATCTAAATACATACCTACATTTACTTATATTCTATTTACTTTTTCCTTCTTAAAACGTTACTAATATTATTTTGAAATGATTAGTTCTTTGATAGTGACATTTATCTGTCAGTTACATACATTTGTATAACTGCATTTTGTTTGTTTAAAGCGTAGAATCTGGGATTTAAATTATAGATAATTTTATAAATTAATCCATAAAATATATAGAAAAAGCATTAATGCAAATCTATAGAAAATTTAATAATCTTTAATTTTTATAATAACATTAATCTCGAAAAAATAACATTTAAAGGTATTTTTCGAAAACTATTTTGAACTTCTAGTAAAGTGGCATTTCCGGTTATCCGATTTTCAGCAAAATCTAATGGGCTCTTTCCAATACAGAATAATTTCAAATTTTCTGAATGATAGTATTTGAGTTAGACACACACACACACATACATACACACAGACATCATCGTGAAAATATTAAAATTGGATTCTAGGCACCTTAAAACGTGGTCATTTACCAAAATCTCGATATGTGATTTTTAGCACGATCCCTATACCTCCCTTACCAAGGGTAGCTGGAGGTAAAAATGAATTTGTATCTACTTGTCAAAAATAATTATCGATCGGAAACTGTTATCGATTGAGTTACAGAATTGCGGTGATTATCTGTGTTTTCTATGACCATTTACAAAATGATGCAATAAAAATATAGTATTTCTGGTTTTCAATCATTTATTTAGATTAATATATATCAAAAATAATAGAGTAAGTTATTATTACTTTATTTCAAAGTAATTAAGCATTTCCTACAAATAAAACTTAGTAAATATTAAAACACGTGGTTTTATGTTTTACAAGATTAAGTGTATTGTCTTTATCGATATACATTTATAAGATAAACTTCAAAAGAAAGTATAGAATGAACTAAACAGACGTTCAAACTAATATTGCATAAATCAAAGCAAAGAGAAGGAAAAGAGAAAGTA
Source organism: Harpalus rubripes (assembly GCA_963082715.1). Classification (NCBI taxonomy): domain Eukaryota; kingdom Metazoa; phylum Arthropoda; class Insecta; order Coleoptera; family Carabidae; genus Harpalus; species Harpalus rubripes. The sequence goes on along the minus strand of OY720449.1, from coordinate 25,472,561 downwards.
GGTTTGTTGCCATCACTTACTTCAAGATATCAGAATGGACAATGAACAATCAATTTTCTTTTGAAATGTAGTAAACAAAATTACATGTTAAAAGTTTTAAATTTTTCTCCAAACTGTCATTCACTCTACAATATACGTTATCGTTATTTTAAAAACTATTTAATATTATTTTACGGAATTTGGTATCTAGGGGTTTTCCGACATGCCCGTTTCAACTAAAATATTTTCAAAGCAGTAGCATTTCCGGTTTAACCGGAAGTAGACCCTAACTTTCTTATTTTAATTGGAATGCTATTTTTTTATTTTAACGTTGAATTTAGCAGAAAATTTTACGTATGAAACCATAAAAAAATTTACTCATGCTCAACCACTTCCGGCGTAATTCAACTTTTTGATTTTTTATCTAAAAACGTCCACTTCTTTATCAGTATATTTCGAGAACGGAATCGAATTTTATGGTTCCATATGTAAAATTCAACGGTAAAATAAAAGATATAGCATTCCATTTAAAATAAGAAAGTTAGGGTCTACTTCCGGTTAAACCGGAAATGCTACTGCTTTTAAAATATTTTTGTTGCAACGGGCATGTCGGAAAACCCCTAGATACCAAATTTCGTAAAATGATGTTGAATAGTTTTTAAAATAACGATAGCGTAAGCTCGTCCTGGGACATCCTGTATATATCATAAATACCCGTGCCCAATACTATACTTTCTGATGATTATCTTGTATTTACCTAAAGAATCAGGCAATCGTGTCTATTTTGTAGTAATAACATATTGATTAAATTTTAGCAACTTGTTAAAACCATTGTCCAAATGAAATGGATTTTACAATGAAAATTCCAATTTTTTGTTAATGTTATTATTCTCGTACTTGATTGATTGGTAAATATTTTTAACTTGCTAAAAGTTATTGTCGTATGTCGCATTCTGTAAAAGACTGTAAAGGCTATGCACAGATTCTAGTAAAATTTCCCAGTGAGATTCATGAATTTTTATCCACGTAAAATTTTAACTTTCAGTTTAATTGTCGAAACGATATGTCAAATGAGTTGCTAAGTATTATTACTGTCAAAATTTTGATTGCACTTTATTTGTTTACCTGTAGGTTTAACATAAGCGGTGCAATCTGTCATAAGTCTTCTAGATCTGTAAATCTGTAAATAATGAACAAAATCGCAACGAGAGGTGCCACTCTTAATTTCATATTAACCAAAAAAAAATAAATATATGTTTGTAAGTTTTTTACAGATTTACAGATCCGTAAGACTTACAATATTGTACAGAATAGGGCCATTAACCACAACCACTGAGAATGGGCTCAATACAAATTATGTATGAAATATATATTTTTTTAATAGTTGTTTAACTAAAGCATTTGCCAAGCAGCGATTTGTAATTCAAACAATTAAAATGTCTTGATCATTAATCGCTCTTATTAACACGCGCGTTAGTTACAATATTTATCCGTCGCCCGTATCTTATTAAATTGGAATAAAGATTTATACCATGACAATTTTTTAAGACTAAATGGTTACTTATATTAAAATCGTTTATTAATAGATGATTCATTAATGGAATCATTAATAAATGAATAAGTTTTACTAGAAAACAATGAACAGAAATTATCCCGACCCCGTAATAGTACAATTTCCTGTGTAATATCCATATATCCCTTAAATTAACTGCTACTTATAATTCTTTAGTATTATAGCCTGTCTCAATTTTAGCGAATTGGCTTCAATTCACTAATGATGTAATAAACGCCGTCCCAGCGGACGATTGTCTTACAATCCGAACAGGGTAAGATTAGTATTTTTTTTTTTTTAAATAAATATATTTATAAATAATATTTTGTTAAATTTAACTTTGATATTGGCCTAATTTAATATCGAAGTAAGAATTATAACAGCTGAGTATAAAAACACCTGCGCTAAATATGGTTCTGTCTTTTAATAAATAATTAGTTCCCTGATTCATGACTCGACTCCTATATGAAGCAGGAGACCGGAATTCCACAGGTTTCTTTGACGGAATTTTACTTGTATTTAGAGATGTGTAGGATTGCCAACTCAAAAAAAATCATTTCCGGGATTTTTTAAATGAAAATACGGGACATGGGCATGAGACGCGGGACGCAGTATAATCAATTTTTTTATTAGTATTTATAGTTAAATAGTTTAGTTCCTTTGGGAATTCATGTGTATTTCAAGTTAATTTTTAATACACATTGGTACGTATTCTAATGGTAATCTTTAAAACAATACATAACAAAGTAGTAATAAAAATTATAATCTAAGCAAATATTTATACATTCGAAAAACAAATTTATTCAAATTATACTGATACCTTCAGTATTTAAAAAACAAGGGTAATTTATAAATCTATAAAAGAAAAGAGTGTTCCCATTTCAAACTTATATATAATTAGCTTTCATAAATAATACAATTTATTATAAATACTTGTTAGTGTTGTTGTAAAGAAAATTTGATTTGTAGTTAATTTCAGTTAAAAAAGTCATATCTTTTAATAAAAAAAAAACATTTTTACTCAAAGAATTACGATTTATTTATTGAAAATTAATGAATAAAATAAATAAATAAATATATCATCGCGGCATATTGCCCATTGCTGGGTGTGCCAATCTGCTTCGTACACGGATTTCGGTTTTGATGATGAAGATTAATTATAATATAAAATAACTTTTACGTTAAGATAATGATAAAAGTCTCTAGTAGTCTAGTCTGTTCAAAACTGTAATGTGTAAATAATTAAGAAAAGCGCAACGAAAACTGTCACTCTATGTATAACTTGATATTCAGTAACAAAATTGATGTAATTGTCAATTTTTTATAGAGTAACTGATCTGTACTAAGACTTGCAAGGTTGCAGGTCTATACAGAAGAGGGCCATATACATATTATTTATAAAAATAGTATCTACAATTATTTTTTGTCTTTGAAACTGTATTTAACAGGTCTTTACGTAAATCCGCGCCAATTTTTGAATTATTTACCTTAAATATCCGTTTGATCTGATTTTATTACTTTGGACGGGACGGATCAGAAACACTGAAGAAGCGGGACGTCCTGGAAAATCCGGGACAGTTGGCAACCCTAGTTGTGAGTGGTCAACCCACAGCCTACAAGGAACCGATGGCTTATAGCGAGGCCACACGAGAATACAGGCCTGAATGCTTATCCATGCTCAATGCGTCACTTCAAACTATGAGGCAAAGCGCGCTAGTCTAGCCTTCTAAAAACAGTAGAGGTAGAGCAGTCAGCGCGAGTGAACGCACGGCACAGCGCAGCACGGAACGTCAAATTTTTTTTTTTTAGGGATATTCAACAACATTTTACTAAGTAATTACAGAAAAAACTGTAAAGAATAAATTTGTAATAAAAAGCAGTTTAACAAAAAAATAAATAAATTAGCGAGCACCTATATCTATTTTATTCCAAAGTAATGGTTATTTTAAATATGTAATATGTGTACCTTATTTATGCCATTCATTTCTAGTTTCATTATTATCATTTTGATATTATGTTCTACGTTATATTATTTTCATTTGTTAGCTCCAGATCTAAAGATTTATTAATGTTATTATTACTTTTTATTATTTCTTGTATTATTTAAAAGTAAAACATGAGTTTATTCATATATTTAGGCCATTTATAATTCGTTTTTATTTAATTTGTTTAGTTACGTATATAAAATAGTTATTATATAATATATGAATAGCTATTTACGAGTTGTGTATCTTTATAAATTACATTTTACAATTCTATTTATTTAAAATTTCGCATATTTCTTGTGCTTACACTGATGTCGTACGAGGCGTGGAGTGACAGCAAGAGGCTAGCTGTGACGTCACGAAGTGAGCATTCAGGCCTGTATTCTCGTGTGGCCTCGCTTATAGTGATCTCCGAAAATCTCAGACTCGACTGTATTTTTGGCTACTAGTTAGACTCGTACAGGAAGCGAACCCAACACCGCATGCAATGCCTGTATTAGCAAGCCGATGCGCTAGCCACTAGATCACAATTGATCTTATAATGCTCTTTAGAAATTGCCTGCTGTGGAAGTCAGAAAAGGCCAGTCCACTAAAAGTTGAGAGCATAAAACAATAGTAATTCATTTCCGAGTACTTATAGCCGTATGTAAATAATCATAACTAAATCTACAAAATGAATATAAAGTTGACTAAATATTTGCATACATATTATTTCATATACATATTTTGAATCACTGTATGAATTTTAAATACATATTTACTTTACGTGTAAAATTACTCGTAATTTCATTTAACACAACAATAATTTGTCACATTCTGCGACAAATTACATTATAATAATAAAAGTACACCTCCCATTATGAAAATGAATTGTAAATTTTCTCGCGTGTAAAAAATAATAATTATATCGCCATTTTTCATGTTCATGTTTCTATTTTTGTACGACACTTTCTAGGGAATTTACTAAATTGTCCTTAATTCATCGTATCAAATATTTATTTTTATCCTTGTCAGTCCTTCTGGTTGACAAATCTAGGGCGAAGTATATTTAGTACCTCTTGTGTTGTGACCTTCTTTTGGTGGTAGGTAGTTTAGGATTTAATTTAAGGGATTGGCCATTAACCTAACCTTACTAACCTTGAGGTTAAACTGATAGGCGCACCCAGCCCGCATCTATCTATGACTCCTGCTAATCTAATAATGCACCCGTTAGTTTATGATCTCGTTCTTTACGACATACTTTGTTTACCTTCCGCAAACCGCATTGTAGCACGAGGTATATTTGTTCAGTTATTCTGCAGGTCTTATCGTAACAAAATGTGATAATTTTGTTCCTTATCGTACTAAAATGTGATAATTTTGTTCAGTGTTTTTAGATCTGTGTTAATTGTCAGTAATATTATTATCTTACACATGTCGCATGTGTTTATTTAATTTTTCACGGAACTAAAGTTGTGCTGAAAAGGTACATGATAATAAATGAACTTTGCGTGTTTAGCAAAGTAACCTAGATTTTTTTAATTTCTTATTTATAATGTTTTGTTAACTTTTGCTGCAGTATATTGCTGAAAATTAAGACTTTTTGATAATGGCTTATGATAAATCTTAATCTGTTTTTCATATTCTCAAATTTAAAAAAAAAAGTTTGGTAATTTCTGCACAGTTCGTCTCGTCTACGAGTCTTGAAGAATAAAAGATTACTTTTATAATTATTATAGTTTTATTTAATTAGTGCCAACTGATTCACTTCTACCTGATCCTTCTTTGAAATCTAAGAAGTTGGTATAGTAAAAATATTTATGCAGAGGAGGCATGTAATCAAAACAGTACAAAATGAAAAAAACTGTAGTAATGACTGACTGATGTTTATGTTTAGGAAAACGAAGAAAATAAATACTATTTCCTGCACACTATAAGAAAAGTACATTTTAATTAAAATTACAATTATTTTAAAATCGAACATAATGTTTTTAACGCATTTCTAATTTATTTAAAATAATTGTAGTTCATTTTTTCACTGATTGTTGGCGTTGCTGGATTTGAAAATTTATATGTTTACATTACATGCATCGTCGGTGTAGTGCTCTGTCATTCGTATGAGAGTAAATTTTATAGGTTATGTTTATATTGAACAAAAATCCTATTTGGTATATACCGGGTGTAAATGAAACTAGGAAACGCGATTTTTCTCCGAAGTTATAACAGATACAAAAAAATCTTTTAAATAGAATTGTTAGTGTTTCTAGTAAGCTACTTAAAAATTAATGTAAATCAGAAAAAAAAAATTTCGGAGATATACCTATCTTCGACTTTTTTAAATGGAACGCCTGTATATTTTTATACTACACTGGCTTGCAAAAAAAATCGCGTACACCTATTTTTTGCTGTATTGAGTCGATCTTGATTTTGTACTTGTCAATGTCACTAGTGTCAATTAAGACGTCAAAATTAACAGAAATTCAAATACATAATACATACTTGGTTGTTCTTTCATTTTTCGGGAATATATTTGTAATTTAACAGTAGGTAAATTAAACACAATTAAGAACTAGCTCCATAATAGATCAAATAGTGATGATAGTGACAATATTGTCAGTTTTTCCATTATTTACAGAGCTAAAAAATTACAAAAACTCGGTTACTTGATTTTTGAGGTGTACGCAATTTTTTTGTAAGCCAGTGTACATAGGTATTTGGTAGGAAATATTTTTTACATTAAAATAGTTTTAATAAGTTATACCTTCTAAACTTAATATAGAATTCGAGATATTGAAGAAAATATTAAAATAGTTTTACTGGAAATTATGATAAAAAGAACGGTCAAAATTAGTGAGGTAACTGAGGTGAGCTGAGACGAACTGAGATCTCATGTAAAAAGGGGTAAAAAGAACGCTCCTAATATTCCGTCCACACAGAACTTGCAAGTCTCAACGAGTTTCCTTTAATTCACTATTCTGTGTAAAATGCAGTTTTAAAGTTTGATACTGATTTACTTACTATTTTTTTGTTTTACATTTTTCTTTGTTTTTGGAAAGAATTTTACATCAATTTTTTTAACACCAAACTCAAATGTCAAAAAATGTAAAATTGACATAAAAATTATACATATTGTTTTTAATACGACTATTTTAACACATAAAAAAGTGTATATTTTTAACACAGAAATGAAGCCAATTTTTTACTGTGCAGTGTTAGTAAAAATATAATTTTCACTGCGTATAAAAGTATCCACTAAAAATTTTAACATGCATAATTTTTTATTGTGCAAATTTCATCTCGTATCCCCCTAAAATAGATATAAAATAAATGCTATACTTCTAACTAATATACCTACTTATTGGAAGACAAAGATTCAGGCAGAAGTGGATCAGCTCACACCTCACTAAATTTCAAAGTTGGATCAGTTGAATAGACAGGTTGGCACTGCGCCAAATTTATAATGATTCCAATTGTAAAATAGTTAAAATGTCAGCTTGGGCAAATTAAGTTCGTATTTTTTTTTTAATCATGTTTACGCCCAAAGCGAGTACCTCCTATTTTATGTATCATTAAAAGCATTTTTTCTTACAGGAAGTATTCACGCAGATGATAAATTATATCTAATTTATGGTAATTTATTTGACTACGCACATTAAAAAATATATGCATACAGTAAATAAAATAAGAAATCTATAAAAGCATCAATAGATTTATCAATTATATATTTATATCTTTCCTATATGTAATTCTTCAAGAGTAAACATGTTAAACAACAAAAGAGAAGAAATCGATAAAAGCATAAATAGGTGTGTCATTTACTTTGTTTTTTATTTTTCCTCTACAGAATTGTAAATAACGCTTATAATGAGCAATTTTAAACAATTCTTTCAAGCTGTTTATAAAACGAGTTTGCCTGTGTACGAAAATCAACATAAAATAGTAAAAATAGTTATTTATGCAACATGAGTAGAAAAATGTAAAGTTTTACAGTGTGTTCCGGAAATCAGCCGGTATAATGTACCGGTATGACCGGTTCTTGGTTGTGCATTCCGTAAATCCTGCAATTTATTTACCGGTTTCTATTCGAAACGCGGTTGCTGAAAAAACTGTGTTACCGATCGAACTAAGCCAATCAGCGATAGATGCCAGTTTGCAAGGTAGTTTTATCCCCTCCACTAGAGAAGTGTCAAATATTCTGACATTAGTTATTGAAATTTTGCTTAAGTTCTTTCGGTCTTTCGGTTTCATTTACGGAACATACTATAATTTTACGAATAGGAAAATTTGACCGCACAAGTCGTAGGCGAATGTATTAAATTCATTGTGTGATATAACACACTTTTTACTCTAGTCTCTAGTGGCATTGCATGCAAGTTTTTTTTCTTTCGAAATCGGCACTAAAGTATTCGATACGATATCACTCCTCGAAGTTAGCCAAATAGTAGTTAATGTAAAACTTCAGAGACGCAGACTCTTATATCAAAATTTAACTTTACGTACTCACATGTCAAACTTGAACGACAGATGACTACGTAAAATTAAATTATGACATAAGGTCTATAAAGTTTTACTTTACCTACTATTTTGGCTAACTTCGCGGAATAATATTGTGTCAATTTCGGAAAAAAATGTATACCCCAGCACCAAAGTAATAAGAAATTATACTTTAGTGCAGAGGTATGTATACAAATATGTATTTTCATCTTCAATAAAACCGTGAAAAAGGGCACCACTAGTTTGAGTTTTCACGCTTTTATTGTGTAAAAAATATATATTTTACGAGACCATTTTAATGAAAAATGTGCACTTTTTTAAACGGACGAGAGTAAAAAGTATAGTCTTATTTCACGAATAGGAAATCGTATAAGTGAAATAAGACACTTTTTAGTGTTTTTACTCTAATTGCGTAAAAAAATTGTCTACAATAAAAATATGAAAATAGTTATTTATGTAACAAGTGTGTAAAGTAGTACTTTTTTGGTCGACTGCGATGTTTTGCGGAAATTGTAGCACGAGACAAAAAAATACTATTTTACACACGTGTTGCATACAACATTTTTCCTACAACCGAAATGGTATTGATGTTTCTCATAATACTGAGTGTACAGGATCCAGCAGCTTTAAATACTGTTAGTACTCTTTCTCATAACACTGTACAAAATGTAACTATACACTTGGAAGAATCTCAGACAGACGATGATTAGTCTTTTATAATGTACAAATTGTACATTTAATATTAATATTAAAAATTAGGTTAGGTTAGAATACATGTCAGAAAAATGTTAATGTTCTTAAAAATTAGATTAGTACTCAATCTGTTAAAAAAAATATTAGATTTGTTTCATTTACAGTGTACATTCATATTTCTTAATAAATTTTATTACTTTCATTATTATTTACTACCTAATTATATACTTGACAGGTAAATTAACCGAATTTTAATGTTGCCTAGCAACGCTTATTTACTTTTCAAGCACTAGTGCGTGAAAAGTACTTTTCACGCACGGACTTCTCCAAAGCTTTTGATCGTATTGATCACAATATCCTACTTCAGAAGTTAGAATCATATTATTTTTCAAAACCACTAATTTCCTTGCTTTCTTCATACCTCATCAATCGTTCTTTTTTCGTTCATTTTCTTGGTCAAAATTCTTGTTACAATGTATCTTCGGGAGTTCCACAAGGGTCTAATCTCGGTCCCCTCCTGTTTCTGCTTTTCAACAATGATATATCATCAATTTTCAGTAGTAATAATTATTACTTGCAGATGATTTAAAAAATTTTCGTGTTATATCTGATAATAACGACTGCGTAAAATTGCAACATGATCTCGATCTCCTTCATAACTGGTGCTTAATTAATAAACTTGAACTGAATATAGATAAAAGCAAAACACTATCTTTCACTCGCAAGAAAAATTGTTTATGTTACGATTACAAAATCTCCAATATGTAGTTAATTAGGTGTTGTTCAATACGCGATCTTGGAGTATCTTTTGATTCACGACTTACTTTTACAGAACATATTCAATTGGTTGCTTCTTCTGCTCTCAAAACACTGGGATTTGTGATTCGTAACACACGGCACTTTCATAATATTCAGGTATTATTTACGCTTTATTACTCTTTTGTCAGATCACAACTTGAATACTGTGCTCTGGTATGGAATCCAATCTATCAAGTTAATGGTAAAATAATAGAATCCGTACAAAAAAGATTCTTGAAATATGTTTACTATAAAATAATTGGAACTTATCTTTGATTTTAATTTATTATTGTGCATGCAGCTTGTACATTGTAAAATTTCCAAATGTTATAATATTTTGTGCTTATAATATATTTTTCCTACAACCGTGCGTGAAAAGTACTTTTCACGCACTCATTATAGTGTGTAAAGTGTCACTTTTCAAGCACTAGTGCGTGAAAAGTACTTTTTACGCACTAGTGCTTGAAAAGTAAATAAGCGTTGCTAGGCAACATTAAAATTCGGTTAATTTACCTGTCAAGTATATAATTAGATAGTAAATAATAATAAAAGTATAATAAGATTTATTAAGAAATATGAATATACACTGTAAATGAAACAAATCTAATATTTTTTTGAACAGATTGAGTACTGATCTAATTTTTAAGAACATTAACATTTTTTCGACACGTATTCTAACCTAACCTAATTTTTAATATTAATATTAAATGTACAATTTGTACATTATAAAAGACTAATCATCGTCTGTCAGAGATTCATCCAAGTGTTACTAAGTTACATTTTGTACAGTGTTATGAGAAAGAGTAAACAGTATTTGAAGCTGCTGGATGCCTGTGCACTCAGTATTATGAGAAACATCAATACCATTTGGTTGTAGGAAAAATGTTGTATGCAACACGTGTGTAAAATAGTATTTTTTGTCTCGTGCTACAATTTCCGCATTCGGCTGCGCCTCAGGCGTTAAACATCGCACTCGACCAAAAAAGTACTACTTTACACACTTGTTACATAAATAACTATAATTGTTTCCTACCCTACTTATTAGGTTTCGGGTAGTGTATTCAATAAATAAATAAATAAATAAATAAATAAATAAAAGTGACACTTTACACACTGTACTTTTCACGCACGGTTGTAGGAAAAAGTATATATAACCTTCATTATTTAACCCGTTTGCGTTAAAAAGTGCACTTTTTCACACCTTTATTGTATTAAAAACGACATACTTTATAAAACCATTTTAATGAAAAGAGTGTATTTTTTAACAAACGTGAAAAAATACTTTAAGTAATATTTATAATAATTAGATACAATAAAAATCTGATGTGAACACCACACGACTTCCTTGTACGCAAGACCAACATGAAGTATAGACCCAATTATAAAATTGCACGTATTTGACATTAACATTATTTTTTTTAATTTTTTATAGGAAGCTTTATTACAAAAACCAAAAAGTATATAATTTCTAAATTTACATATCTCGCTTATACAAAGGGCTAATTTAATAATACTTGATGTGCTAGACACAGAATTTAATTTTCTATAACTCTTATTTGAAGCATTTATTTCTAAAATCAAAATAAAACCATTTTATTCAAGAAAAACAGTTAACAACTTCAGGTAATATATCACTTCCGGTATTTTAACCAAAATCTACTATGTTATTCCCATTGACATAAAAGTCTTATACATGGTGTAACATCTAAACGAGCTAGCTCAAATAATTTCTATGTTATTAAAGATATAATAAAATACAATAAGGCAATTTAATGGAAGACCAAAGGGGACATCCGAATATAGAAGAAAATATTTTTTTAAACCAGTGGTTTTCAAGTTACAACACAAAGTTTTATTTTTGTAAATGGGATGATATATATTTTTTAAGCCTATTTAATAGAATATTTTTTATGAATTCAACCATGTAATCATTTTATATCCTAACAAAAAAATATTGAGAAAAATTTAATTGAAATTTTAATAATTTTTTTTTATATTTATATTTTTCAGTAGGCTTAAATTAAAATGAAACACATTTGTTGATTTTTATCGTAAATAATTCAAATTAACAAAGCAGTTTTTCATACATAGCCTACTGAAAAATAGCTATAAAAATTAAATTTATTTAAATTTAAATTGAATTTTTCTCAATATTTTTGTTATGTTAGGATATAAAATGATTACATGGTTGAATTCAGAAAAAAATACTCTATTAATAGACCTAAAAAATATATATCATCCTATTTAGAAAAATATAATTTTGTATTGTAACTTGAGAACTACTGGTTTAAAAAAATATTTTCTTCTATATTCGGATGTCACCCTTGGTCTTCTATAAGATTGCCTTATAGTATTTTATTGTATCTTTAATAATATAGAAATTATTAGAGATAGCTCGTTTAGCTGTTACACCTGTATACCAAATTTGAAAAGTTTTGGATTATATTTTAAAATAATTTTTTCTGGAAATTATGTAATGACCAAAAAGGGGGGTACACAACTAGATATTATAGCAGTCATAAATACAAAATTTCAACTTTCTGCGGCTTACCGTTTTTGAGTTATGCGAGATACGTATGTACAGACGTTACGACGAATATAATCAAAATGGATTCAGAGATGGTCAAAATGGATATTTCCGTAGAAATTTGAAAACCGAAATTTTTCGCGATTACAATACTTCCTTTACTATGTACAAGGAAGTAAAAATGCACTGTATAATAAAAGTTGTAATCAAATATTTAATTTTAAGTATTTTAAAAGAGAAAATAATAATTACAACAATCACTTTCTACTAATTTCATCAATTTTATTTTCATCTGGAAAAACGAAAGTTATATACCTCCTTAGTTAGGAATATGAATATTTATTTACTTATGAATAATTTTTAATTCACATTCCAAAAGAAAATTATTGTATATAATACTTGCTGATTGTTAGAAAAATATGTTGATTACAATAATTACTTTTCACTAATAATGCTGCTATGATTATCGATAAACGAAACAACGAAAGTTATATATTTCCGCATGGGCGCAGAAACATTTGATGTTTGATGTTGAGTAATTGAACCGCATATTGTATGAATAATATCCTCTCTCTTACCACTATACTGCATGAAAAATTCTTATCCATTCTATATTCTTCAAGACAAACTCCTTTCAAAAATTCATATTAAAATGCTAAAATGCATCAACATCGTGATATTGAAAAAGAAAACAAATATGGGTTATTTCCGCTGGCAGAAAACTAGCAGCATCTCCCTTGTGTATTCCCGCGTTTGCGTTCGTGGTTGTATTGTGTGGTTGCATGCAATGCAACCCGAGCGCTGCAATGAAATACTCTGAAATGTACCCGCCTAACATTATCAGCTTCCGGAGAGCTAAGTAACGGTATTGGATGTCAATACGGGTTCCGGAAAACATGAAGAAGATTGAACTAATTTTCAATAGATCGAAGAGAAGTAATAGTGATGTAAAAAGAATTTAAAAATTAAGAAAATAATCTGGTGTGGCCAACACAATACCTCCCGCCATTTACAGCCCGAGTCACAAAAAAGATTAACAGCCGTATGCATAAGTGCAAGCTTAAAATGGTTTTAGCAGCATTTTACGTAGTGACCAGTAACACCAGCTAAAATGCTATTAGCGGGATGGTATGCATAGTTGTACTTTTACTGGTCACTACTAAGGCCCGGTTGCATAAAGCGTTGTTAACTACGTTGTCAAGTAACAATGTGATTACCTAACGACATGATCAAATGTCAATTGCGTTGCATAAAATATTTTGACAGCGTTGTTAGCTAACAACGTGGTTAACAATAAGTAACTAGATAACAGTGTATTTTGGCGAATGTTGGTAACGCGCTGCTAACTTCATACTGTGAGGTACTGTTATAATCAGCTGACTACTCGTCAAAAAAAAGCTAGATCCCAGAGTATTTATATCTTAAAATGGAGAAAAAACGAACAATCAACTACACGGTGAAGGAAAGAAATACGTTAATTGGAATTGTGGACAAGTAAGTACAATATATTTCAAATTAAATAAAAAAGTTTTCTTAAAAATTAGTTGTAAAAGTTCGTTAAATATTTACTTGTATTACAAAAATAGAAGCAATTTCCTTAATGAAATTCCCTTAATATATGTATTTCCAATGTATCCGAAACTCCTAACCTAAAGATCCTGATCACATTTCCAGATATAAGAACATAATAGAAAGTAAAGAAAGTAATGCTGCTATTTTAAAGAAGAAATATGAAACATGGATAAAAATATCTAATGAATTTAATGCGGAGAGCGAAAACACGCGAGATTTAAAACAAATAAAAAATTTATATTTTAATTTAAAACGAAAATTAAAAAAAAGATGTTGCTCATGAACACGTATGTTATTTACTATTGCTGAAAAATAATTTAATTATTTTTTTATAATATTTCATCTTACAGAAAGAAGAATATATAAAAGCCAAAAAATTAGCGTCTCTTGATAAGGTAAATTTTTGTTTGTAACGACGAATTGTATATATTACGTAGTTAATTCTTGAATTCGATAATAATTTAATAATTAATATTTTACAGAAAGAATTACATAAAACGGGTGGAGGAACATTTCAGCCACAATTGGACGAGACAGGTGCTCAATTATTGGCTCTCTTAGGAGATCAAATTGAACCCCTGTCTAATCCATTTGATGATGCTGCGATGTATTTTAATATTGGTAATAGCTTCATACAATTATATTTAGTATCTGTTCTAATATTACATTTTTTTTTACAATTTAAGATGTGAATGACGTAGAAATAAATTTGTCAGAACCACCAAATGTATCCGCCGAATCCAATCCACCGATACCCGATCCCTCAACCACAACCTCAGATCCACAGCCATCTCCAGTTCAAGTTAATAAAAAACATAAAAAAGAAACCGAAACCTCGACCGACCCGAACTATAAAGAGCTTTATTTTTTTAAAAAATATGAAGTTGCTTGTTTCGAGCTAAAATCGAAAAAAAAATTACATAATTTAGATGTTAAAATTAAACGTAAACAATTAGAAAAATTAAATGATTAAATATACTTATTAAGCAAACTTGTATTTATTTATCTAGAAAATATGGTGGTAATTAGTGTTTCACGAACAGTTGTATTTGTGTCATTTGCAGGAAAAATCATTGGTTCTTCTTGCATTGCTGGTTGTTCGCATCCATCATCAAAATTATCATCTTGGAAATTTAAACAAATATTATGGAGAACAGCACATGCTACAATAGTAGCTAAAGTGGTTGGTAACTGTACAGCCAGTCCTTTCGACAGACAAGGAAATCTTCTTTTTAAGACTCCGAAACATCGCTCTACTGGATTTCGTGTGACAATATGCGCTCGGTTGTACGCTTCTTCACTGCGATTTCGTGGATTCAATAAAGGGGTTAATAAAAATTGTTTACAGGGATATCCATTGTCCCCTAATAAATAATCTGTCTCATATTCTCCAGATTCAAATTCAGCACAGAGTGGGGAATCATTAAAAATAGTGCTGTCATGAACCGATCCAGGCCAGCGAGCAATGATATGCCTTATTTTCAATGAAGCATCACACACAACTTGGGTATTTATTGAAAAATATCCTTTTCTATTGCGAAATGTTTCTGCATTTCTACCACCAGGAGATCTTATTGGAACATGGGTACAGTCGATTGCTCCAATAACTTTGGGAAATCGTCGAATTTTATAAAAATTTAGCTTAACTGTTCGTTTATCGTCATCTACAGGCATTTTTATAAACTGTTGCTTAAGCAAAGCAATTTGACGGGTTACTTTATAAATTATTCTTGACACTGTAGACTTGTGAACACCGACATCATCCCCAACAAGTTGTTGAAATGAGCCAGTGGCATAAAATCTAAGTCCAATTAATAATTGCATACTGGCAGGAATTGATTTATTTCTATTTGTAGTTGGTTCTAAATTATTACCAAACATGTTCAAAATTTCCATGAAAGTATTTTTATTTATTCTGTAGCGCAATTTAAAATCATGATCATTGTAAATATCCAATGGATTTTTTCTCTGAAGAAATTTTCTTGGGCGATGAACAGCTACCTCCTCTTCTAAAGAACTGTCATCGTCCAGGGAAGACAAGCTACTAGACATTTCTGTAATGAATTTAAATTATTCAAATGAATATAACTTAAAATATGTTCAGAACAAACCTTTTGAAAGATATTCAATTAAATTTTATAAATAAATAAATATTTGTTATTGATTTTATCGCTTTTTATTGTGTTAACAATGTGTTTAATCACAGGTTGACGTGTGATTAACTTGACAATCTGTTATCTTCCTATTTAACAACCTGTTAAGGCTAACAGTGCTTTATGCAACTGATTTTTGAGATAACAATATATTTAACAAGATGTTAAGTTAACAGCGTGTTAAAAGTTAACAACGCGTTGGAACAACAGTTGACAATGTGATCACGTAGTTAACGATATGGTTAAAGTTAACAACGCTTTATGCAACCGGGCCCATATAGCCAACTTGCATTATATTTAACCTGGCAACATTGTAAAATTTGGTTGTTTATTAAGCTGACAACTGTCAGTTCTATATGTTTTGAGGTAGAATATCATTTCGTGTGTTATTATAGCGTTCTTGTTATTAGATTTCAGTTGATTAGACCAGTTATATTAGGTTATATAAATTAAAAAATAGTGGCTATAAGTGGATATACAGTTATCAAGTGCTGTCATCACATATATCAGGGAGTATGTTTATAAATGGATTGTTACATTTTAATTTGAATAGTCATTCATTTTATACATAGAACTAAACAGAATGTAAAATGGAAGAGGGCTTGTTGAATATACACGAGGAGGTGGAAGAAATAGAAGCAATATAAGAATTTATTGGAATCAATGACGAATTGTACCCTTGTCGTAAGGTTTACTAAAATTTGATAATGGTGAAATAAGTGGCAGATAATAGTTACCAATCCCATATTCAAGATACCTATTAACACCCTTATTGAATCCGGTCACATGCAGAACGGCGTTACAATCAAGCGCACATCAGAATGAGGAATTTTGTGGGAAGACTGTTTGGAATAATGAAATTTTGATGCTTCTTTAATGCACTACAACTTCATATAGAAACGGCAATAATTGCAGTGGCTGTTTTGCATAACATTTATGTTAATGAAAGAATCGAAGAACCTGATGAAGAATTCACAGATGATGAAGATGAAGACAATGGCAACATTCATGAGAGGCATCCTTCGAAGGCAATATATTGAAAAATATTTTAATTAAAAACAAATATAATGCAAAAAACTAATGTGTTAACAAATTACTTATAGTTACATGTAGAACAAAGCTAAAGATAAACAAAATGTGAACTAAAAGTGTGAATAAATTATTCATTTACGTACATTTATGTACAAACTTATTAATAAATATTAAATAAATTTAAACTAAAAAAATATTGTCACTTTACAACTCTCCCGTTTTTCCCTTAAAGCTGCAATTCTTGCTTCTTGGTATTGTTTCTCATAATTTATTTTTAATTGTGCATCTCTTCGGCATGCCTTAACACCACTACAACTACTTCTTTTATAACTACTATAACCGTTGTTTAGAGGTTTCCCTTAAAAGTGTCTTAAACATGCGTCAGTTGGTTACTAACACTTAGTTGCCAACTAACAATTTAAATCCTACTAAATGTCATTATACATAAGGCTTTGCTTAGTGACATTTTAAATTGTTTTTAAAATGATCTTAGTGACCACTAACAAATTTATGCATACGGCTGTAAGTTTTTTGGATTAGTGAATTTTACTCAAATTTTGACAGTTTATTTCTTAAAATATAGTCTAATCTAATTCAAGTAACTACATTTTTTTAAACCCCTCAACAGGATTAAATCCCAATTATAGAGTAGGTTCACATTCACACTCATCCATGCCTTAGTGGGATTCGAACCCAGAGCCCCGAGGGCACTCATGACATGAGGCGTTGCTCTAACCATTGAGTCACCGGAACTATAATAAAATGAAGATTAAATTTTAAAAACCGGTATAGAATAGAATTCACTAATCCAAAAATGAGGATTACTTAAATATTTTTGTGAATCGTTAATTTTTATTAATCTAAATACAAACCTACATATTTACTTATTGTGGAAACTGTATTGAATGCCTTTTCTATTGTTCAATTTACTTTTTTCCTTTTTAAAACGTTACTAGTATTATTTTGAAATGATTAGTTCTTAGATAGTGACATTTATCTGTCAGTTACATTTACAAACATTTGAATAACTGCATTTTGTTTGTTTAAAGCGTAGGCTCTGGGATTTAATTTATGCATAATTTTATAAATTTATCCATAAAATATATAGGAAAGTATTAATGCAAATCTGTAAAAAATTTAATAATCTTTAATTTTTATATAAAAAGAAGCATTATTGTCGAAAAAATAACATTTAAAGGTATTTTTCGAACAAAAACTATTTTGAGCTTCTAGTAAAGTGCCATTTCCGGTTATTCGATTTTCACCAAAATCTAATGGGCTCTTTCAAATACAGAAAAAGTTCGAAGCACAAGATTTCAAAATTTTCTGAATGATAGTATTCTAGTTAGAATGGAGGATCCACTCACACATACACACAGACATCATCGTGAAAATGTTAAAATTGGATTCTAGGGACCTTAAAACGTGGTCATTTACCAAAACCTCGATATGCGATTTTTAGCACGATCACTTTACCTCCCTTACCAACGGTAGCGGGAGGTAAAAATCGTGCTGTGTGTTTAATATTAAGAAACGATTGGAAAATCAATAATATTATACATTTTATGGCAGTAATTGAAAAAAATTGGTCTCGTGGCCGCGTGCCTGAATGTCTAGGCGCGAATCTGGGGAACCGGGATTGATCCCGACCGACGCCCAATATTTCGAATTTTAAATGGCACGAAATTGACGGGCGTGCGTGCGTGTATGACGATTTTTTCGTCCACTCTTATATGAAACTTACAAAAATTTCTATTTTCTGTACTTAAGCTTTCTGCATTCATATAAAGAGTTGATTAAATTTTGGGTAAAATTGGACAACCGGAAGTGACTCTTTACTTAAAGCCCATAATAGGTTTTAATGAAAAAATATATTAAAATATAATCCAAAACATTCCAAATTTAGTATTTAAGACTTTTATATCAAGGGGAACAACATATTAGATTTTGGCTAAAATTAATAAACCAAAAGTGACACTTTACTTGAAGCTCTGAACATATTTTCGTAAAAATATAATAGGATATTCCAAAACTTGTTAAATTTAGTATTTAAGACTTTTATTTGAAGGGGAGCAACATAATAGATTTTGGATACAATTGATAAACCGGAAGTGATACTTTATTTGAAGCTCTGTACAGATTTTTGTGAAAATTATATTATACATTCCAAATTAATTAAGACTTTTATATAAAGGGAAGCAACATATTAGATTTTGGCTAAAATTGATAAACCGGAAGTGACACGTTATTTAAAGCTCTGAACAGATGTGAAAAATAAATTGATACAATCCAATACTTTTCAAATTTGGTTTTCTAAAATTGATAAACCGGAAGTACTATTTTACAGGAAGCTATAAACAGATTTTCTTGAAAAAATATATTAAAACGATTCAAAACTTCTCAAATTTAGTATTTAAAACTCGTGTATAATTTGAAACATTATATATTGACTATACCTATATATAAACCGGAAGTGGTACTTAATTTGGAGCTCTTAACAGATTTTCGAGGAAAAACAATAAAACAATCCAAAATTTGGTATTACAGACTTTTCTATTTATTGTGGCAACAAATTAGATTTTGTTTAATATTTACAAACGATCAACCGGAAGTGATACTTAAAGTTCATTGCTATTTCAAACATGGATTTGACGGGAGGTCATGTGTTGGCCACATCAGATTTTTTACTATTGTTTTATTACTATTTATTTACCTAAAATTAATAGTGTTAATTAATGTTTTATTTTATTTGAACTCGTAGAAAGTAAACTAGTAATTTCTTTTAAGATACAAAAGCACAAGGAGACAATGACTGTTGAGAGCAGTAGGTAGTCATATTTCTTCCACCATGGCACCGGAAACGGCACCGGCACCTCCTCCAGTTTTGCCGGTGTATGTGTGTGTGTGTGTAAACGGCCTCACTGTCAGACTCGGAAACTCGGCGAAATGCCGCGCCGTATATATTTTTGTTTTCGCAGTTTGCTTAACGGCGCGTTCGCAAATTTGTACGGCGCTTTGCCGGAAGCGGCGCGCGGCGAAAAGTCAGATCGTGTGAAAGCGGCCCAAATATACCCTCAAATAAAGAAAGTACAAATGCCATGACAAACTGATAATGAATTAAAGTTTTATAAATTAAAAAAATAACTAGGTTATTACCTTCCGTCACCTTTAGGTAAAGAAGACAGTGTCTGGTCAAAAAATTCGGTAGTGAGTTTTTAATGAATAAGCATGTTTTAAGGTACCTAGAATACGATTTTACTATTTTTACGATGATGTCTGTATGTATGTGTGTGTATGTACGTGTGTCAATGTGTGTGTGTATGTGTAACAAAATTTTCGTCTACGATAACTCTAATACTACAATTCCAAAAATTATAATTCTCTCGTATTCCTCTTTGTTGCATCCATACGTAGAGCTGATTCGATTTTGGTTACAATTGGTCAACCGGAAGTACCCTCATTTGAAGATTTTAACAGTTTTTCTTGAAAAAACGATATTAAATATTATTTTTTTCATATTTAATGTTATTATAAATATTAAAGAACACTGTATTCTCTATACGATTGGACTGCATTTTATACTTCATATTAATATAGAGTTATAAAGAAATTAAATTTCATAAATTAGCTAGCTATGCTGGAAACAGCTACTATATTAAGAAAATTCTGATTGAAAGATGTCAGAGTCAATTGACATAGTATATTTGTGTTATAATCTTACTCGAAATATAAGATATTTTTGCTCGAAACTTTCTGTACGGAATTTGTATAAAATGCATACAACTGTCGAAAGGTAATGTACATATAAGAAATTTAGAATCTTTTGCAAGGAACTTTCTGTATGGATTTTATAGAAAATACATAGGCATTTACGAAAATTCTACCGGTAGATACCGCATCTACTGACTGTGTTCGAAAACACGAGTGGTAAAAAGTTACCGTGTTTGAAAATTGTACAATATTTACCAGATCAATCTACCGGATTCATGAAGAAACTAATCTCAAAAAGAAGGTAGTGGTGCAAAGCGAAGCGCGCGCGTTAAAAGTTTGTTAACTATATCAAACTTCTAACCTGTTCCAATTTTTTTATAGGTTATGAATCTACCCTGTTTACCACTTGCGTTCTTAAAATATCGATTCCGGTAGCTATAACCTGATAAACAGCTGTTTACCGGTAACAGTTCATCGGTAGAATTTTCGTAAATGCCTCATATAACTGACAGAAGGTAATGTGCTGGCCACATCAGATTTTTTTTATGAAAATATAAATATTTGTATCACTAAAAAGTTAATTTAAAATACTTGCAAAATATATAAACATTTAAAAAATCAACGATGATATTGCGTCTGGCGAAACAACAACGTAGTTATTACAATAATTTATACGGGCAGTTTATGATTCAGTAATACCTAGAAAATATCGTTGTCACAAATTCATAGAACCACAGCATTATTTTATATTACTCTGAATTGGCAGAACATAAATAGGACAATGTGTAATTAATCAATCATTATAAAATATTTATTGTTTTGATATTAAAATTATTTATTTTATTTTAAAAATCATAAATTTTAATTGACATTCATAATTCATAAAATCTTTTCAAACCTAACCTTTACTATAGGTATCCATTTAGCTAAATGAACTTAATAAAAGAGCAAAACTAATTTATGTAAAACCATTAAATTTTTGGCCAATGAAACCATAATATTGGAGACATGTATAATTCGATTTACAAGGTTCCAATTCATGAATAATAACACTTTAAAAACATGACTTACAAATCTGGTCTTTTTACGGTTTAAATGTACACATTGGGGGGTGTGTAAAGTGACTCATAACACATTCATAAATATAATCTGGAACTCCCTGAACTGTAATCATAACCGTGACAAGAGGGTGAATATAAAGTGATCTTGATTACAATAAAGACACGGTGATTGTTGGAATTAAACCAAATGATTACAACATTGAATTATCAAGGAAAATGTACATATACGAGTACATACCTATAATGCAGCAGAAAGTGTTATTATTTCGATATAATTGTTACCTTCCGTCACCTTTAGGTAAGGAAGGTATTGTCTTTGGTCAAAAAATTCGATGGTAAGTTTTTGATGAATAAGCACGTTTTAGGGTTCCTAGAATACGATTTTACTATTTTTACGATGATGTCTGTATATGTGTGTTTGCGTGTGTGTGTTTGCGTGTGTGTGTTTGCGTGTGTGTGTTTGCGTGTGTGTGTTTGCGTGTGTGTGCGTGTGTGCGTGTGTGTGTGTGTGTGTGTGTGTGTGTGTGTGTGTGTGTAACAAAATTTTCGTCTACGATAACTTCCATACTACAATTCTAAAAATTATAATTCTTTCGTATTTCTCTTCGTTACATCCATGTGAAGAGCTGATAAGATTTTGGTTAGAATTGGACAACCGGGAGTACCCTCATTTGAAGATTTTAACAGTTTTTCTTGAAAAAACTATGTTAAATATCATTTTTTCACATTAATGTTATTATAAATATTAAAGAATTATTTATTCTCTATACGATTTGAATGCATTTTATACTTCATATTAAATGGACATAGAGTTAAAAAATTATAAAGAAATTTATGGGTCGATTCTGTTCACATATGTAAACTTTACAGATCTGTAAATTTGTAAAAAATGAACAAAATCGCAACGAAAGCTGCCACTCTTATGTATAATTATATATTAATCAACAAAAATAGATATTTTTTTGTCAGGTTTTTACAAATTTACAGATCTGTAAGACTTTCAAATGTGATCAGAATCGACCCATAAATATCATATATATTAGTCAGCTTTGCTATAACTCTGGAAACAGCTGCGACATTAAGAAAATTCTGATTGAAAGGTGTCAGTGTCAAGTGCAGTTGACAGTATGTTTATGTTATAATTTTACTGGAAATATAGGATCTTTTGTTAGAAATTTTCTGTATGGAATTTGTATAAAATACATACAACTGCCTTAAGGTAATGTACAAGAAATATAATCTTTTGCAAGGAACTTTCTGTATGACATTTATACAAAATACATAGAACTGACGGAAGGTAATGTGCTGGCTACATCAGATTTTTTTAAAAATATGTTAATATGGTAATGAAGAAAAATATGTCGAAACATATTAATAGACAGTGACGTCATGATTACATTAATATATTTTCTCGCCCTAGTGTTACTGGCGACATAAAGTAAACATAATTTGCTAATATCGATTTCTGGTTCACACCTAGAATACTTAATTGATGTTGATTGTTAGCGCAGTAAAACGAATAGCCCATTATAGTTATTTTTGCAAATGACTCATAAAATTAGGTTAGAATTATTACATTCATTTTTATGTTACTTGCGATGTACCTATGAACTAAAATTATAATTATTTTTCTCCATATATTTACCCACCAGTGATTTGATCCAATTATTAAATTTTGACCAATTAAATAAATTTAATGGGGTCATAAAAAAATATACTTTCCGTAAAATTTTCTTAAAAGATATGTCCGCTACGGTTTTTTGTGACGTCACTCATTCGGTACAGATTTACAACTATACAATAGTCACACGTAGTCACATACCTATATCACAAACGTTAAACGAAAGGTCAAGCCTCAACATAAAAGTAGTTGACCATAGCAAATTATTAAAATATGTCTTTTTAAAATCTGTTTCCATTGCTAATTAGAAAAATTGCACTACAAATATGATTAACCTCACTTCTCGAATCGAGTGGGCGTTTACCAGAGGTCATCTTTGTGCCATTTTAAAATAAGAAATAATTTTGGCGTCGGTCAGGATCGAACACTGGTCGCCAGAACCACGACCAGACCCTCACTCATCACAGCTTCGAAACTGTTTGTTTCCATAACATCCATATATTATATAAATATTGTTCACAGTTCTTAAAAATTGATGTTTTGAAATATCAAAATGAGATGTTTCGGAACTATTTTGAGGAAATATTGCCTCCTTTCACTGACACATTTATGTACTAATATACTGTAACGTTTTTATTTATTTATTTGGGTGAAGTGTACATATTAGACAATTTATTATTAATTAAAACAAAGGTTTATTAAACTATAATTAAATGACTATTACTAATATTAAACAATTATTAAAAAACTTATTAAGGCTAAAACTATAAGTAACTAGATAACACTAACACTATTTATTTATTTAACCAATTAACACTACTATTTATTTCAACGATGTTACTAATTATTTATTTCCACTATTTATATCATTTTTTATTTATATCACGTTCAACTGTCCGACCTACCGACCTCTACAGCGTCTATATACTCAAATGACTCAACAGCGTCTGTATATTTCAACTGCCCGGACAGAATCACACCATTCACTTCACTGTCTGTCTATTTATGTAACTGTCTAACTTCCACAGCTTCAGTATTACCGACTGTCCGTATGCCACAACTTTTCAACACCACTGCCGAGTAACCACTTTCACTCGCAGTATACCTAGTTTTCCAATACTCTTCAAAACTACAGAGTATTCACTCCCACAGCTGTCTTGGTATACTTCCCGACTCGCCGTTACTGTCCTTGTACACTATAACTTCCCAAAATTCGTCAGCACTACCGAGTATTCACATCCACAGCTATCCCAGTTTACAAGTAACTTCCCGAGTACCTACTCGACACAAACTGTATACGCTCACTACGATACTCCTGTGCTTCTCTAACACTCTATGTAAATGTCTCTGTATGTCTCTCCATGTCACTATGTATGTAACTATGGTAACTAACCAACTCCCGAGCATAGCTGCGCCCCTTTTATACAGCTGACATTAACTACCAGAGAGCTCTAGAATGATCGACCGCATAATAACAATGAACACAAAAGGTTCAGGCGACCGGAAGTAATTAAACACGTCGTGGCGTGTTTGTTTACGTAGCCCGGCTGCTAGCGCGATTGCGTCCGCTATACTTAGACGTTTGTTCAGCGTAGTAGCGGGGCTCATACGTTACAATACAAAACAGTTTAGTTAATTTATTTGAATGTTAAAAGAAAACTATTATTCTCATTAATAGGTGTACCTAACCAAAAACGAACGTATTTAGGAAATAATTCATACAGATGTCCGAACTTCAAAGGCAACCATTGGTATCACGGAAATATATGACATACAACTCTGGTTAAATGAACATCAGTCTGGTATGCCTTTGATACTTTTGTTTTTCCAAAATTTCTCATAGATTACTAGATAATAACGAAGATTGATTTTGATCGAAATTTTTATTTGCAAATTACATAGACGCAATGAAATAGAAAAGAAGGGAAGGGGGACAAATGCTCGTATATAATTGTTCGAATAACGAGTACGTATACTTTTTTTGTGAGACGAGGATAAGTACGAATACTTTAATTTCGACAGTACGAATAATGAGTACTGAAAACTAAAAGTACTTGTGAGTACGTACTAGTACATGTGAGTGCTAGTACTTATGCACTAAAATAAAAATGAGTATTCGTACTATTATGAACTCAAAATTGTACTCGAGTATTAATTTTCAAGTACTTTTATCCGAGTAATGCCCAGCTGTAGACAAGAAGCAAGAGTTTTTCGCAAAACAATAGTCTCTTGAAAACTTACATATGAATATAAATGCTACGCACCTATTCATTATATCTTCCTCATATTCATTACTGCAATGGACAAATAATTGCACGGTAATTTAATCAATAGTCTCATACTACTTAAAAATTGTTACTAGCGGAAATAATTTCTTCTCATTAAAAATTGTGTTGTGTATTAATAAACTTTAATGCTCTCTGCATTAAAGCTCTTTTCAAAGATTCAAGGTAAAAGATATAAATCATCTCAGACTAAGATAATCTTGATAGAGTCCATCAAATAATAAATATAATCAAAGCAAATCGTCCAGAAGAGGCACATACAAAACCGAAAAGTATTTTCGTCAATAAATAAATATGTCATCACTTGTCGTTTAAGCTATATCAAAAATAATTATGCCAGAATATTTTCAAACAAAATAAACAGAAAATTATTACACAAGATCTTCAGATTTAAGGAGACTGCTGGACTGCATCGTATAATTTACATGTGTTCTAATCAGAATGTCTGTATTTTACATTTTACATAATGTTCGTCAATCTGGGCTGATAACCTTTCTCTTTCTGTGACTAATGTATTGTTTAATAACCTCGGCACATCTACATGTATAATGATTATTTATAATTTCTAGCGTAACATATTTAAATGCAAAACATTGTTTGTTTATGCAATAATTACTAAGTTTACATGCAGTTTTGAAAATGGTTTCAGTTTTCAGTCAAAATTATGCAAAACTGTTTACTTGCAGTTTACAAAACAAGTTTAAAAATTGATTTGAAATCAGTTTCGGCGCATGCGCATTTAGCTGATGTAAGTAACACTCCAAATACTTCGTTTTGCTATTATTCCAATTATTTTTTATACTTCATACCACTACGCACTAAAACTATACAACTGTCAGTATATTTGAAGGTTAGTAACATAAAGCGACAGAAACGTTATGCTCTGTACTCATGCGCAGTATCGAAACTGAATTTTAAGTGTTTACATGAGTAGTTTTGAAACTAGTTTTCAAGTCCAATGTCCATGAATTTTAGTTTGGGTTTGAGATAATTCAAAACCGTTTTGACACTGTATACATGGCGTTTTCAAAACTAAAAACGTTTTAAAGATGGTTTCAAAACTGCATGTAAACTCAGTAAATAATATAACATACTAGATACAGGTACCTACAAATTTTGTTTTTATATTTTTTTAGACAACTCCAAATTTATTGCAGATCTAATAATAATAATAACAATAATAATAATTATTTTTTGTATTTGAAGATAAACAATTTTATTAATTCATGATTAACGGGGGTGAGTCACTTTTTCCTGGTATATTTGTAACCTAGGTTTAGTATACGTTGCAATGATGAAGATAAGATAATAATGAAAAGGATACACACAAACAACCATACCTCGAGCCTTAACCGGGATTCGAACCCGGGACACTTGGGTCGTGTGTCGTGAGTCGGCTACGTTGCCCACTACACCACCGAGGTAGAGTGCAGCAAAAAATTCTCTATGTATGTAAAAAAAAACGTTGGTAAAAGCCATTTTAAACGACCGTAAATATATTAACCAGTGAAATTAATACATTTATGAAGAACGATTTATTGACTATCACAATGAGAAAATATTTTGCTGTCAATAACTAAATATACATCAGGGTGTTCATTTTTAAGTGGCTACCATTACGATCTCGAGAACTATAAGAGATACACTGAAAAAAAATCATCAGTGGGTCTCAAAATATGGATACCATTTTTTTTTAATAGACTTTTTTTTATTTGCCTATATTTATAATAATATACAACTTTTCACTACAACTGATTCTTTCAGTTAATTTTATCTCTAAAGTTAATTTAATTGTATTAACAAACCGAAACAGTATTCATGTTCTTACGATATTAAAATCATCGCTGTCAAAAATCGATATTTTTTAAATTTACTAAAATTTAATCATAGAGTAGGTAATTTGTTATATGAGGTTAGGCAAAAGATTTTTGAACGGTTTTTTAACTGCTTTAATCATGCAAACGATGAGATGATCAAAGGTGAGATGAAAAGACTATGCCTTACATGGGACTCGAATCCAGAACCTTTGGGTCGCAGAGTTGCCACATATACCACCAGGTCAGCAATTGTAAGAAATATATTAGTTAATAAATAAAATAAATCTATCGTCGCGGCTTATTTATTATCATTTATTTTATTAATATACTTAACGAATTTTCTTAAAATATTAATATTAAAATTAAAAATAGATAAATCAATAGGTATTTCATTTGACATAGATTTCAATTCATACATAATTTTGAAAATTAATCTTCAAAATAAAAATAAAAATATAGGATCAAATATACAAAATAAATTTTTGAATATATGTATATTATAGAAAAATATATTAATAGAATGAAGCAATATATATTTAGATTAATTTTACTAATATTTTCCGATTCCATTTGTTTATAATATTTAAAAACATTGCCAATATTAAAATTATTTATGTAGAATATTAATTTCTTTTATCGTAGTAAGCTTGTTAATTCCCGTATTTCATAACGAAGATTCAAGCGGGCTATGCCCAGTCACTTCTTTGTTTTTATGGTAAACGAATGTCGTTGTTTGCGTCGTGATTCTATTATCAAAAATTCATAGTAAATGTGTGTAAATTGTATTGCCCAATAAAATGCATCATGTTTAGAATTTAATTCGCTTTCTAGTGAATAAATTTCATATAAGAAAACTGTTAGTGGTTTAGGTTACGTTCAAATAGTGGCGTCTAGGACAGGGGAATACATATGACTGAGGTATTCATTAACAATTGAACGAAACTAAAATGTATATTTTTATTGTTTAACATATTTTTATTTCATTTTTAGAGTGTTTTGTGGTGAACTGAACTTGAAAATCGACAAAATCTTAGGGAAAACCAAACCAAAACAGCAGATAAGGTAGGAAAATTAAGAAAATTATTATTTTTCATTATAAAAATAAATACTAAATTTTAAGTATTTGATGAAATAAACAGAAAAATTTTCATAGTATAAAAATAAATTCAACTGAACACGATGTTTGAGTTTGTCCTGCCGAATCCTTCTTAAAGAAATTCATATAGGGCAACAAGCCATACATTAGGGATTAATTATTACTACTTGTGGCAAAATTCGGTTTACAAGGACTCTGATCTAGAACTGCAGTCTGTTTCTGTTATTATAATTATTGTTTCACATATGCATTCTGCACATTGTTAATGTTAGTAAGGCAAATAATAGTAAAAACAATTAAACTACTAACATACATACATTTTATTTATTAATACATTAAAATTACCTGCCAAATTATCATCATTCTTTGTGAAATGTAAAGAGCAGACAATATATTTATTACCTACGTAAGAGTTTTGCGATGTATTTAAATTTCTTTTCCATACATTCAATCATTTAACTTTTTCTTTTTTGCCAAAAATTATGGAATGATATTTCCCGATTTTGATTACACTCGTACACCTTACAATTTTCAATTCGCCCATTTCTCATGCATACATTTTCTTTTTACAAATGAAATTATAATATTAAACGTATTTTTTTGTTACACGAAACGATAGTTCGCGATGTTTACATAATTGACAGGATATAGAGACTTGTCTGTTTTTAAACTAAGATGAGTAAATTCAAAATTTCCCTAGTACAATCCATACTTTGATTTCCCCGTTTTGACATTTAGTCATTATCGTATACCCTCCTTTATTCAAAAACAGACAGTTTTTACATAAACAAAGTGTGTAATATAATAACTTAGACTGAAAGTTCAATAACTTAAATTTATTGTAAATATTTTATCTATTTATTTATTTTATTTATTTAATTTCTTTTGACATACATAGAATGTATAGAAATAGTCATTACAAACATACTAATGTATAAAAACATTTATCTATTAAATATGATTTTAGAGTAGTTCTGAAACCAACAGGAATACTTTTATTCTTAATATAAGAGGGCAGTTTGTTAAATATGTTTGAACCTACTCGATTCGGAGAGTATTTAACGATGTTACAATTTGATATAGGTATATTAAAATCACTTTTTTGTCTCGTGTTGTAATTATGGGAATTAGAGTGTAGTGGAAATTTTTGTTTGTTTGTGTAAATGTAATTCGATATTTCTAAGATGTAAATGCAGATTAATATTAAAAATTTAAAATTCTTAAAAAGTGTTTTGCATGAAGAAGTTCTAGGCACTTTCGCTATAATGCGAATTATACGTTTCTGTGCAATAAAGACTTCTTTAGCAGCAGGTGAGGAGCCCCAGAAATATATACCATATCTGAGTCGTGATTCTAAACACGCATAATAAAAGGTACAAAGTTGTTTTTCGTTTGGAATACTAGCTAAAACTCTGATTTGATAGCATGTAGTGTTTAATTCAACAGTAATTTTTCTTAGTGCATTTTGCCTAGTAAAATATCTTCAATGTGCAGACCTAAAAATGTAGTATGTTTGGAGTTTGTAATAGTTTTATCAAAAATTTTCATATTTATATCTACATTTGAATGAAATTGATAATTGTGAAAACGTAATAATGTAATTTTTTTCAAACATCGTAGAAATGGCATTTTTTGTGACTTGATTCACAAGGTAGAAGTTTCATTTCTACGCTGCTGAAAACTTCTACGCCAGCGGCGTAGAAATAAAATAAATAAATATCTATAGAAACTACATAGAATTAGCGAATAAAAAGAAAATTTAATGTGTTATTCGGAATAAAAGTGTCTTTGTGTGCCTCGCATGCAATTGAATTACTCGTTTCTCTCGTTGTGCAAACTTCCATGCTCGCCACACAAAGTATCACTTTTACACCTAATAACACAATATACTATTTTTCTTCATTTAAAAACATATCATTTTCACAGAACCAAGTTTTCAATTTGAACATGCTACGATCACATTTATCTTGCAATATTCTATCATCTTTGTCCGATATTATTAGGGATGTATCATCTGCATACATTACTGGTGTACAGTGTTCACTTACGTTGAAATGAAGATCATCTAGTTTTTTATTGCTGTAAGTCTATCTTTTTTAGTTACTCTTCCTAGTTTAAAAACAGGGTATAGTCGTCATTAATTTGGATGAATAATTTTGTAAAATAGCATACGATTTTTATAATCAAATTATAATATGCAAAAATTTATGTATTATACAGTCATTTATCTTCATAAATTTATTAAGAGTCTAGAAAGAGGAAAAATATATTTCCGAAATTATAGTACATAAAAAGAAAAATAAAAACATTATATGGTCAAGTTAATCAACCATTTGAATTAATTAGCATTTTAAATAAATAAATGTCACCATTCAAAAATAATCAATCATTTAAAATGCAAAATCAAGCGATCATATCTTAAATAAACATTATTCCATCTTAAATTTTCCACGACAAATATTAAAATCTTCAAAGAAAACTCTCATTTTAGGCTTAGTGGTTTATTATTATTAAATCATCTTTATACAAGCTTCCTCTTTAAAATTCATTTCATCCAACCCTTTGTCCTTTTTCAATACGGGGTAATTAATTCTTTGATCAAAAGATTAAAACTCTTGCATAAATTAAAATGGATATGAAACGCCAGTCTTTATTAAGAAATTGGTACTGTGTTTAGGTCGTAGATCACATAAATGTGCAATGTAGTCACTTTAATTTGCAGATGCATAAACATATGTGTTACAAGACACTAAAATTAAATGGGAGTGCTACTTTACGAGTACCTACTTCTTTTGTGAAAATATTTTAAATATTAAAGAAAACTAGAAATGTTTATTCGTACACTGATTTAAATAAAGATAAATATGTAAAAAACACAAGGTTTGATTAAAAAATAACGAGAATTTTCATTTGTTTCAGAAAGTAATAATTTACTCATGAATATTAATATTGATCTCTAAAGCAAAATTTAATGCAACGTCTTTGTTCTGTCAATTCTGGTTACTTTTTGATCAAACCTCGCATGTGATAAAAAAAAAACAATTTATGTATATTTTTGTAGTTTGTATTTTACATATTTTCTATACACCTACATTGTTATAATTGTTAGGAAAAAGGTAAAAGTTACATAACTTCCCAAGCATAAGGAATATGTGGAAAATTAAGAAAATATTATATACATTTTTATGTTTAATTTATTATTCTGTAGTTTTATTGGCAACTATTCACTTATTTTTACGAGTGTCCTATAAATACTAGAATTGATAGAAAGAACTTATCTACGCTCAACTTACTGTATGTTTTACAAACCATTTTCTAAATTTTAAGTACTACAAGTCAACAATATCGAATCAAAATAAATTGTCAAATGAGTTTATCAAAATGGGGTCCGGAACTCATTTTTTATAATTTCTGAATTTCAAATTATTAAACAGACTGGGTACCTTTATAACCAGGGTATGACCATGGACCAAGATCGTCGTCATTGTCGGGCTCGGGCTCATGTCAAACATACTGAGAATTCATTTCCCGATTTATTTGTAAGAAATGTGATATTATATTATAAACGAATATTAAATAATTATGACATATATTTAGAGGTTATGTAGAATATAGGATATGGGTTGTTATTATAACATCTATTTTACTATCTGTAGTTCTTATTTACATAATAATTATATATTCTAAACTTACCTTTTAAAAATTTAAATAATTGTGCTTAATATTGGTAATTTTTAGTTGTTTTCAAAATTGTCAATAATCGTGGTAAGTATCTTAACTACACAAGTAAATAAAATAAATATATTGCCTACACTTTATATGCATATTAAAATGATAATTAAATGTGTTTTTCATTAATATAAAACAAATAGCCACGAAAATACATAATAATTTGCGCAAGACAGAGGGCCCGACAATGACGGAGGATACGTGAGCCACGCCATGGCCCTACCCTGGTTATAAAGGTACCCTAACATGGTAGCAGTGTGGAATTTTGATATTCTTTTCGATTAGCATGTACCTACTACTAATAACACTTTGAAGTAATGACGTCATTAAAATAATGAATAAAGTTTTACATTTTAATAAAAGTTTGGTATAAAATAAAATCATTTAAAATTAGTCATATGTCTTTTTAGTATCGGACTTCAAAGGGGTCAAAATTACGAGCTGCAATTTTGTGTTTAATTGTTTAAAATTTAGAAATAGTGCACTTATTCATCTTGCTTACTCCTCCTACTCAGTAGTCATAAATTACCTTATGTCTCACTAAAGTATTATAGACTGTTTATTGCTAGGATACGTTGTACATAAACATATCTATAACAACCGGGGCATTATATAAGGGCATAATAGTTCATTATGCCCTCATTATAATCCGATCATCCTTTAGAAATAATATGAACGGTATATAATGAAAATTATTTTCTTTTTAATTATAATTCATTACAATAATATTAATAAGGATTGATTACAACAATTAATACATTAATTGATTACAACAATTAATATAAAACGACAACAGTTTTGAAAGTACAACACAGAATTCATTTTTAATTTAATTATAATACTTAAAATTAATTATAAAAAGGGCCTTAAGAAGCAATTTACTTTCACCACACATATAAGTAGTAAGTACATTGAATGGGCCCGTCCAAGTCTTCGACTTTTTAGAAATTACATGTTGCATATGAATTTTGAATATAAATAAATGAAAACGAAATAAAAATTGCTATATTAATTGTAATTTAAAACCGATAATAATGTAATTAAAGTTTTTAGCGTAAAATGGTCGCCATGTTGTGACGTCAGTGTCACTACAGTCGTCCAGTTATCCTGTGGAAATGTCACTATAGAGTGGACCATGCATATTTTGCTCAAAAATTCGCGATTGGCTTTACACATACTCTAACATTAAATAAATTTATAATTTATGTTCTAATTATTGTAATCTCAATACTTGTCATTGTTGTAATCATTTAGTAAATAGGAATGTAAATGCTGGTTTACCTTTTATTATGAACTATGTTTTGATTTTTGTAATACTGTCATTGTTGTATTTAATTATAAATAGAAAATAGTTTAAATACTATTTTAATTATAATAATGACACGTGGTGTTTATGATAACCTTCAATAGTATATTAAAGAAAACATTTAACACTATTCTTGTAAGTAAACCAAATAAATATATATTTTGAAATCATATTAACATTTTAATGGTAACGTATGTCGCTTATCTCTACTTATGGCGGAGTGACGCTGACGTCACAACTTTCGCGCCAAAACTTTAATAATTATTTTAGGCGTTATTAAGCATAATTTCAAGAAAACAAAAAATATGGAATTTCTATTTTTAAATTCTTCGTAACATATAAAAAATTCAAAAAAAATTTGGACGGGGCCATTGCAGACTGCAATGTTTCGCATTGATTTTTGACGGTTGACGGATCAGTAATTTTTTGGGGACGATATTTATCCACATTTGAATACATTTTTGATATTATTTACGGTCACATGTGACACATCCAAACCAGTATAAACTCTTTCAAATATAATAATATTCAGAAATAAGTGAATAAGAAATAAAGAACTGAGATTTGTCATGTGAAAACGAACCTCAAAGTATAATACTTACATCTTCTACAGACGAGAATGGAATAATTAGGGGAATATTTATGCGTTTCTCTTCTTCGAAGTATGCAGAAACAATCAAAATAATTTCTTTACACCGTTTGGATAAAATATCTTCCGAAACATCAAATTCACCCACGCCAAAGCTTAAGCATTGTTGTAATCAAAATTATTGTAAATGAAAATTTATTTCACATATTCTAGTGAGACATTAAATCTTGTATACACCACGAGCGTTACTAGATGATAATGCCCATCGGACGACATCTATCCCTCGGGCCAGAGGCCCTCGGGCTAGATCCTTGTCGCACTCCTGGCATTATCATCATCGTAACGCCCTTGGTACATAAAATACTATAATAATAGATTCTGTGATACTAATATTTTTACACATTACTAATTCCTACAATTTGTTTAATTTTATTATTTTTTTAATAATTTATTTTTATAGTATAATTAGGGTTTCCCATGTTTTAAAATAAGTTATAAAGAAATACATAAATAAATTTAATGTTAAGTAACAAATAACTTTTTTATTATTCATTATAGCAAGGAAACAACGTGCTTCAGATTCCGATGCATTTTTCCAATTCTACTGAATCCCACCCTTAACATAATCTCTTCTCAGACAAATGAAACCCTTGAATTTGTCAGCCCTTCGGCATATTACATTTCTTCTCTGACATTTTGACGTGTAATTTGAGATAAGATATTTATTTGACATTAATTGCGCTATTTTCTCTAAGTTGTACAAAAATTGAATTACCGAATGAAATAGTATTTTTCGTAATTTGCACGATGAAAATAAGAATTTCATGTTAAGAAAATGTCATAGTAATAGACAGACATTCTATCTCATATATCACGCAACAAAAAAGGTAATTCACAACAATAAATGCTTTAGTCTCTTTTTAAGTTCAGAAAATGCCATTATACTGGTTGAGGTAAATAAGCGTCCAATTCTTATTCTTCCAGAAAAATTTGGGCATGATCTACTTTATCTGCTACGAATTGTATATTGAAAAGTAGAATAAGTACTGAAATAGAAAACGCAAAATAAAGAAGTAAACAGGAAATGTAAAAAAAAATTATTGACCCGTTACTCCACCTAACAAAACACACATTGTTCCGATATTTTTACAATAGGTACTGTACTCCATTACTATTACGGACCAGAAGTAAATTCATAAATCAACAATCTACAAAATACCAAAAAAATTGTTTACTCAAATTTAAATTATGTAACTTTTAATCTGACAAAACTGTACAATATTTTTTTGTAAGCAATGTTTATTTTTATTTGGGATACAACAGCAAGAAAGTTATATGTGAAAAAATTATTAAATTATATGTCAAAATGAGTACCTATACCTATACTAATAGGGTCCTCCACTATTCTTTTTTTTCTTTTTATTAAACTTCATCTAAATTGAAAGCTATTGTAATACTAATAACTAGAAAATCTTAATTGTTATTCGTTAAGCCGTAATAATTATATATTAACATTCTATGACGTAGATGTTAAACTATTTTGTTCTCAATTAACTGAAATCACATAAATTGACCTTTTTCAACATTGTTTGAAAAAACCCTATACATAAATATGTTTTAAAATAACATTTTTCTACGATTGACAAAAAGTAGGCCTTTCGAACATCATTTAGTTACAGAAGGCGAATAATGGGGTTATTTCACATTTTTTGATTTATTTATTTATTTTTTGAAAGAAACACCTATAGGTGGATTTATGCAGTCTACTTTTTATTTTACTTTTTCTTTTCGCTTTTACTTTTACTTTAAGTTTGGTACTTTATTCAGCTACTTTAAAGCCTTCGATACACATGTGCAGAAGTGATTTTTCTGACATAGTCGTAAATATAAATAGATAATAATATATCCTGTTAAAATGGCCAGGAATGTATTAATTTGTGCATACAAAAATAATATTACATAGTAAGTAAATATACTAACCAGTTTCATTTAATACAGACGCTATACTTTTCCAGGCATTCTTTTTGGCCACTTTATCCTTGAATAAAATATCTGTTTTATCAAGTACTCGTAGGTGGGGATATTTTCGAATTAAATCTAATAATAAACAATCTTGTTTTTTACTCATTTTTCGCTTGCATAACCTAAAACTTACACACAAAAGCAAAAACACAACACGCTGACGTTTGTGAAGTGTAGCTCATGCGCAGTTGTGATGTTCTTTTACTTTAACGGTCCTAAGTTGAAAGTTGGCCAACTTAAGGTCTTAAAGTAAAATTAAAAGTGGGCACATAAAGCAGTACATATATTAACACATATTTAACTTTTATAAAGTAAAAGAAAAAGTAGGCTGCATAAATCCACCTTTACAAGTATTTAGACTCAGAAATATGATTTTTTACCTTCCATCAGCTTTAGGTAAGGAAGGTATTGTCTTTGGTCAAAAAATTCGGTGGTGAGTTTTTGATGAATAAGCACGTTTTGGGGTCCCTAGAATACGATTTTACTATTTTTACGATGATGTCAGTATGTGTGTGTGTGTGTATGTGTGTGTGTGTGTGTGTGTGTGTGTGTGTGTGTGTGTGTGTGTGTGTGTCTGTGTGTGACAAAATTTTCTAATGCGATAACTCTAATACTACAATTCCAAAAATTATAATTCTTTCGTATTCCTCTTCGTTACATCCATGTGAAGAGCTGATTAGATTTTGGTTATAATTGGTCAACCGGAAGTACCCTCATTTCAAGATTTTAACAGTTTTTCTTGAAAAAACTATGTTAAATATCATTTTTTCACATTGAATGTTATTATAAATATTAAAGAATTATTTATTCTCTATACGATTTGAATGAATTTTATACTTTATATTAAATGGACAGAGTTAAAAAATTATAAAGAAATTAAATATCATATATATTAGTCAGCTTTGCTATAATTTTGGAAACAGCTGCTACATTACGAAAATTCTGATTGAAAGGTGTCAGTGTCAAGTGCAGTTGACAGTATGTTTATGTTATAATTTTACTGAAAATATAGGATCTTTTGTTAAAAACTTTCTGTATGGAATTTGTATAAAATACATACAACTGCCTTAAGGTAATGTACAAGAAATATAATCTTTTGCAAGGAACTTTCTGTATGACATTTATACAAAATACATAGAACTGACGGAAGGTAATGTGCTGGCCACATCAGATTTTTTAAGAGTTGTCTTTAATTTCAGATATTTTAACGTTCACGTCACAGCTTCACGGATACAGCAGTCTAGCTCTTTACCCAGGGTTGGCCTGATTTAAATTAAATGATTTAAATCACGATTTAAATCATGATTTAAATCAACTGATTTAAAAAAATCATTGATTTAAATCAAATTTTATAAAATAATAATTTTTTTTGTCGAAAAATCAATTGTTTTTGAAATTATTTTAGATACCTACACACAGAGTTAACAAAAAGAAAATTATACTATGGTAATATAATATAAAAATATATGCATATACCGGGTGTCTATTTTTTACGGACCATAAGAAATACAATGGTAAAATTTTCATATATTTGTAAATTCTGCCCTATTAATTTTAGAACTAAAGTGTAAATACAAAACATATTCAGAATTAAATATTACATTAAATGAGCCTAATTTTTTTGATATAATAGGTTCTTGTCATTTAAGGTTTTTACAGAGTGCCATGCAAGACATGTTTTGACCTGTTTTATTTAGATACGCATGGTTTAAGTTTAAAGTTTATACAGGGGCGCGTAGATACGTTATATACTATGTATACCTAAGCAAAAATTCAAATGCATTCTTTGGGGTTTTATTACAGATTTCGTTTTCGTTTATGAAATAAAATATTTATATTGCTTTTAAAACAATTAAAAAGTGCAATAACTCCAACAAGTCTTTAAAAATAAAAAAATCATGATTTATTTGATTTTATTAAAAAATCATTTTTTTATTTTTTTTTTAAATAAATCTTGATTTTTGCCATCCCTATCTGTACCGGTTTAGTTAGGAACTATGATTGGTTTGGTATTTATTTTAATAAATTGTTTTATTTACATAACTTCTACTGCATTTGTACTTTTAAAGAAATACACAATAATAATAATAATAATAATAATAATAATAATGATAATAATAATAATAATAATAATAATAATAATAATAATAATAATAATAATAATAATAATAATAATGATGATAATAATAATAATCTTGAATTTGTAATTTTAGGTAAGATTGCTGTTTCCTGTTTGCAAAGGCTAAAACGAAAATCACATGGAGCTTAAATATGTGTATGTGAGTAATGTCTGTGTGAGAATGAAGCTATGATGTCACAAATTTAGTCTGTGTTTACATCCGCGAAAATTTATTATAAAATTTATGAATGAAAAGTTGCAAGTTTCAAATTATTTTAAATTACCATATTTATTAAATGAAATGGATTTCTTGATTTTATAAAAAAAATCGACCTTTTTTTTAAATGACCCATTGCGAACCTAAACTCTTCGCAGATATATAAAGTACGTTTTAAAGAGCAAACATTCAACATTTTCAATTCTATAAATGTAGTGAAGTGGAAAATTACGAAGTTCTTATTAATTACATTTAGAAATCGATTAATATTTCAGGTCTTAAATAAATGTTGAAAGCATCTTTGCAGACCTCAACTAGTTGCAGCCCTCGCTACTCTCAGGTAGCAAACTATAGCCTTGGTCTGCAAAGAGGTACTTGCAACCCTTTGTGTTGTTAATAATTGCAAATTTGTGTAGATAATAAGCAAATTAATAAAATATATACTAAAAAACCATGATATACAAGCGGTTAAAACTTAAATTTTATCCCTTTCGCGAAATGTCAGATTTGTTCAGTTCCCTAAGAATGTTAAAGTTGTCGCTAGAGGCGCTGCAGCTCAAAATGTGAAATCACCTACAAATTTTTGAAATTAGTACCTACGCTGAAATCATAGAAAATATTTTTGGAAAATCTGTATTATAGCAGAAAAAGTTATACTGCATAATCGTTAACCGAGTTAAATTTATACTGCACTATTATACTAATATATTCTTCTCTGCATTGAACATTTATCAATGCTATAACTTACACTATCTACACACGTAAACATAACCTATTTTCGGTAAACTCATTACTATTCCACACGAATTAGTATGCACCTAAAAACCCAGATCTACTGCTCGATCTGATAGCCTTTGAGGTGAAATAGTATTCTGTAGAGTAGTGCAAGGTGTATTAACGATTATCTTTGTGAATACGAAGACGGTAATATGTCTCGCACGTCGACGGACGTCATTCCCGCCAAATGGCCTCTGTCAAGGATGCGCGAGTGTCAATTCACACATTAATGGCGCGTGAGCAGAATCAAATCATACACATGCTAAGACGATATTAATGACAAAATAAACTAGTTATGCACTTATATGACGGGTAAATAAACAGTGATATGGTTCGTTTTTCTAAATAAATCTATCGCATAGGTTTATTTTTTGTGTGCTAACTTACAGCAATGCTCGTTTTAGATCATTGATATAGTAAAGTTGTTTTTAATTGGGATTACTTTATAACCTTATGGAGTTATAAAATAAGTAATGGATTTCTCGGCAGAGATTGGCAGGAATTATATTAATAACCCAATATTTCGTTACTGGTTTTGTAATTGATAATTTATAATTTAATTTTAATAATAGTTTATTTGTAAATATATATGTATTTTTTTACTTTTTCTATTTTTATTGTAAGGTATGACTACTCGCGCGTCACGCGACGAAATTTCTGTACATTCTGTGAAACAATTCCTCTGTAATTGGGATATTATCCTGTAGAGTGAATTTACAATAAATAAATAAATAAATAAACTTCATCAGGGAATAAAATATGTTTAACTAGTGTAAACAGAGCTGGGCGTACTCGAGTACATTTTAAAATCTGTTACTTTTACTGTACTTGCGATATTTCATCTAAATACTCGTACTCAATACTCTAAAAATACTTAGAGTACATGAAAAGTACTC
Source organism: Harpalus rubripes (assembly GCA_963082715.1). Taxonomy (NCBI): domain Eukaryota; kingdom Metazoa; phylum Arthropoda; class Insecta; order Coleoptera; family Carabidae; genus Harpalus; species Harpalus rubripes. The sequence continues at coordinate 25,432,551 of OY720449.1, read as the reverse complement.
TGAGTACTTATAAATACTCTGAGTATTTCTGAATACTTAGAGTACTTCAAATTAATATTTTAAATTATCATTTTATGTCTACGAGTACAACGAACATGCTTGTGCACCAATAATTCGTTCATAAAAGATGAAATCTGTGTACTACAGTTGCAGGTTCGTCATTCTATTACCAAATGCTAAACAGAATGCAGTTTATATATTTTTCTACTATCGTTTAGAAAAGTCTTTGGTTTCCATATTCATTTGAGTTGATTAATGTTATAAATTTCCACACAAGTGCGAAGATGTAAATTGCCAACGATACTTTATTTATTAAAAAAAAATAATTCTTAGGAACGGTAATAGAAAAAATCTTGTGTGCAATAAGTAGGTAGGTTTCTTACATACTGCATATAAACAAATTGCTATTCTATTATTACTTGATATATATAGAAGAACTTACGTTTTATAATTAAATACTTAAATATTTTCAGGTGGAAACAAATACATAAAAGATATTTCTTTAAATATTTATTATAAAAGAGTGGTGAATAAAAAATAAATAAATAAATATATCATCACGGCTTATTACCCATTGCTGGGTGTGCCAATCTGCTTGTATGCAGATATCGGTAATGATGAAATATTTGCACCGTGCGGGCGCTTAAAAGAGTGGTGACATATTTTAAAAAAGCTAATCTACATAACTTCGGAATAAAACTGGTATTTAATTCTAAAATATTTAATTTTATATGAAATTTCAATATTTTTACCATAAAATTGGATGCGATTTGTCACATAATTTTATATTATGTGACGTGTAGAAGTAGGTACTTTACAAAGTATTTTATAATACTTAAAAAGTACTCTGTACTTTTCCGAAAAAGTGTTTAAAGTACTAGTACTTTACTTTACAAGTACATTTGAGTATTGAATACTTTTACTCGTTACTCGAGTATTTTTATTTAGTAATTTGCCCAGCTCTGAGTGTAAATTGGAAAATTAACAGTCGTAGAAACATTTATCTTCTTTAAATTTTATTATAAATACATTTTAGTAAATTTGGGAAAGTTTTGTACATTGCACAGTTTAAAAATAAACACTTTAAAAGTTTTGTTAAAAAAAGGTTTTAAATTTTGAATCACATGTCGGCCGAAACGTGGAATTTTTTTTTTCTAATAAATAAGTGAAAAAAAATAAAAAAAATTCCACGTTTCGGCCGACCCGTGATTCAAAATTTAAAACCTTTTTAACAAAACTTTTAAAGTTTTTAATTTTAAACTGTGCAAAACAAAATTTAAAGAAGATAGAAGTTTCTACGACTGTTAATTTTCCAATTTACAATTGTTTTTACTTATTTTATCATTCAACAAGTACGGCATTACTTTAATTTAAATCCAAACACTTATTGGTACTTGAAGATTGCAGCAAAAACTAACTAATAAAGTTTGTTGAATTCATGGCGACAGAAGAAAATTTCTTTCGCAAAATGACAGTTCATAGAAATTGATACAAACTTTTCTCGATATGTATAGCAAGCTATTGCTTTCTGTTTCTTCCCTGGAAATATATTTTTTTCACGAATATTGAGAGAAATTCTTTTCTTGTTGACATTTTTCTTAATTTTTTTTTGTAATTTTGAAAATCATTTCCTTATTTAGAGTATTCTAATATAGTAAAATTAAATATAAGTAAAGAGTACTCTGAAAAATGAGCAAATGATGTAAAAGCGATTGATGACAATTTTAACAAACTGTACTATTAACAGGACGCTGTTTTCCGTTATTGACCCTTATCACTTGTCTTGTTCGTGTCAGTTTTATTACGTTTTGTGTGTTTAAAAACTCTCTGTTTCTATTTATTTCTAAATTAAATGTCATAAGCTTCTCCAGAAAATTCAAATTTTAAAGTTACATTATAAAAATTCATATCTCGCTCAAAATTAAATACAAAGGAACTCAAATTTTTGGTTTATAATATAAACATGTGAAAGTGTCAGAAAATAAAGAGAAAAGAATTTATTAGAATACCCCATTATAATTTGTATAAATATGTTTTGATTAAAAAATTAACATTGTAAAAAATTAAACTTAACAATTATGATATACAGAACATGTATATGACGATTTGAAAATAAAGCTCAAATAATACGGATTATAAACATGAAATCTAATTTTATTATTTAAAATTTCGATGGAATGGTAAACATTAGCAAAAATAAAGTAAAATGATCAGTTGTATTGTTTTGTTACTTTCATTAGCAATTCTACAAAAGAGACAATTATTTGATTATTTAGATTTTTTTTAAATCAGCAGTTGTTCCTATTCCTACCCATATATTTGAACGATGCTGAAAATTTCATGACGACTTTACTATTATTTTCTATGAAGTGTAGTCATGTCCCTCATATTAAACTAACCAATCATTTGAATAAAATTTTGAAGTTTTGACCTCCGTATATATTACAACAAAAATTGCCCTAGACCTCTATTAAACTCTCAATGTGCACGTTCATTATCTTGATATCGTTTCAGTTAAAAATAGAATAAATAGCGCTTGACATTTGACCATTGTTTTACATGCATTAAATAAAGAATATAAAAATGTGAAATCAAACTTTATTTATTTTTCCTATATGAAAATGTGCGTTTGATATGCAATGGATATCCGGTTACTACACGGTATCCGTATTATTGGGCTGGATATACCGGATAACAATCTAATATCCAGTGATCACCTGAGAATGAAAAAAAGTAATAATTTTTATAAATTAATTCTATAAATTTTTATATTATAAACAATTTAGAAATAAATTATTTATATACGTAACACAGATTTTATCCCACAGGATTTAATTTAGGTAATGTTAATATTATTGACTTCAACGGGGTCATACAACATTTTCCAAAACTTTTACCATCTTTCCCTTACATCCTGAGCCATAAGAATACAAACAAAAATTTTATTTTTACTTCTCAACGAGTTGTTCTTGCAGGTCGCAGGACGACACAGAACAATATTGTACTACCATTGTTATATCTAAATCAAACATAAATTGTATTTATTTATAATTTTTATTTAGCATATTTCGTTATTTGTACTTTTTTAAAAAAAAACAACTTGTTGCAAGGATGTTGACGTTACTTTCAAAATATTGTTTATATAAGGTTATGTCAGAAAAAAGTGACAGATCTGTTCATGTACAGTAAAAGCACGAGTACGGGCGTGCCTCACTATCGTGTATTTGTGTACAAAACTGTGACGTCACAAAACCGAAATCAGAATCTTTATAAAGAAAATCATGAATGAAAAATATAATATTAAATATTTTTTTTATGTATATATGCATAATATTAAGTACATTTTTCATTTATGAAAGAAAAATCAACAATTTTTTCTTTTTGGTATGACCCCATTTAGCATATACAAATAGAATGTAAAGCCTATTTTACATTTGTCAATTTTTCTGTCAATTTTAAAAACTTGGCCAAGTTTAATAAATTGAACTTAAAATTGTACAATAAATTCAATTTCTAGCGAACTGTTTACATTTTTAATAAAAGTCATTGACTTGTAAAAGTCAAATAATTAAATTGACATATTGGTGCGTTATTAAAATTTCTAGAAAAACACTAAAATATTGAAGGAAAAATAGAAAATGCCCAATTTCCAGCCTATTCAGTGGCTTAAATATGACGCTAAAAAACAAGTGTTTTGAGAGGAATGGCTCCCCTTGCCTATATTATATTATACTATATATGAAGCGAAATTCAAATGAATTGTTCCTATATTAACATTTTTAAAAATCCAACATTAGACGAACATACTTCTGATATGAATCTGCATTTAAATGAAGTATTATTGAAATCTATTAGAATTTGACTTTGATTTTATAGGAAAAACGAGAAATACCATTTTCCCCATAAAATCAAAGTCAAATATTAATAGATGTTAAAAATATATATATGTGGTACATTATTACTATCTCGAGAAGTATAGGAGCTACAAAGGCAGTTAAATTAGCAAACAAATTCTATTTTACAATACTACTTTAATAAGCGAAACAAGAATTTTTTATACCAGTGGTTCTCAAAATACGGGTGCAACTTTCTTATTTTAAATAGCAACCTACTAGTTTTGTTGTTATTCGATTCAGAATTTTTTTCTGAACTCAACGATATCCATATGTAACCTTAATATTACAAACTATTTGAGAAAAATGAAAATATGGGAATTTAATTTAAATCTGATTGTCATAAGAGTACTTTTAAAAAAACAAATGAATATTTTGTTTCATATTAATTGCTGTATAATGGCTAAACAAGTATACTTTGCCACGAAGAAAAGCTCGATTGTTTTCTTCAAAGCACTCTTAAATCACCATAATTTTCATTGGCATTTTTCTCAAATATATTGTAATATTAGGGTATTACGTATGAATATCATTGAATTTAGAAAAACATACCGAATCGAATAAGCAATTAAAAAATCAGGTTGCCATTTAAAATAAAAAAGTTGTACCCCGTATTTTGAGAACCATTGGTCTAAAAAAAATTTGTTTCGCTCATTAAAGTTTTTTCGTTTTCGGCTAATTCAATATAAGTTTCTTCACTAATGTAAGTAATGGACACTATTGCCCATTTTATTTGAGGACTGACAGTTTACTGAGATTCGTTTAATCAAGAAATTTATTTATTTAATTTAGTAAAAAACTATCCTACAGGACAAACCCAAAACGGATAGTGGTACAAACGAGATACATACATACAAATTATTTAGCAAAAAGACTAGTAAAATAATCACCACTATTCTGTAACATAATCGATAGCTTTTATCGATCGATAATAAATTATAGCTAATAATTATAGTATACATTGAATAAAAAATTAAACTGACAGATGATACATTTGTTTCTATTTGACAGAAATTATTATAGATCATTCCATAATTATTATCGATTGGGTTACTGAAAAAGAGCGAATATCTTTATTCCATTATTTTATAGGTAAATTTATTACTACACGTAGTAAATATTTTTGTTCAGACATTTTCATCAAAATTGATCGATGAGGTAGGTACTTTTTAAGACAATACCAACTAAACGGTACGAGTGAAGTTGTTGAAGTCAAAACAGCAGAACAAATGTAATATAATAAAACAAGTTATAGCATTGAGGTACTATTTATCTTTTTGTAAAAAAGGACAACAAAGACGTATATATGTACTACTGTTGTATTATTATATAGTTCAAAGACTTTCCAGTATGTGGTTAATCAGGTGTAAATTTTCTTGTCTACTTCGCTTCAGTACATGTATTACAAACAAAATATTACAGATTACATCATTCAACATTCTATTGACCACCTAGATAAAAGAATAGTTTGGAAATCAAATTAAAAAACAGCATGAAATACGATATTTTTAAATTTCAAAAGATTAAGGACATATGTAAGAAATTGATTTTTTTTTCGAATAAAATAATTGTAAATATTCAGACATAAAAAAGTAAGTTATTTATTTATTTCGAAATACTGTCAACAAGTTGAAATTATTTAAGAAATAAATATCGCTGTTTTTTGCTTAAATATTTAAAATAAAAGTATAAATTACGATTTTTATGTCAATTTAAAACACTTCTTTTTCACACTTTTGTCTTATTATAATAGTAATAGTTTATTTTGCCAGTCGATCTTTACAAAGAAATATGACACGTCAGATTACAATAAAATACATACACATTTTTACAAACTCTTATTATCAATTGTCATTCATGTATTCTTCAACATTGTAATAACATTTATTTATTAGGTAACATTTTAGATTACACAGTTTAGTACCAATTATTTTTGGATTTTTTAGGCTTAATAATAATTTATATTTAGGTATAATTAGATCATTTTTATTCCTAGTGTTATAATTATTTAAATCCTCATGAGGTATTAACGAAATTTTAAAAATGTTAATGTTTATAAATGTATTAATTCTTATATTTTTGCAGTTTGAAAAAATAAAAAATTGCAAAATTTATATTTTCGCCTGGCTATATCTAGTGACCTATGGATTATTTCTCAAATAACACCATTAAAATGGCCTCCTAGTAGGGCCACTATTTTTTTAAAAAATTATCTAGAAATATAAAGAATTTGAATGAATTCTGCAGACAAAAATTTTATATTAAAAATTGTAAAATTAAGTAATACTGATTAATAAAATAAATAATATTGCATTACATTGTCTTTTGCTAACCATTTTCGCAATTTTCAAAATCCAATAGGTACCTAAATTTGATTTACAATTCTTACATTCACTAGTTTACTAGTATTTGCCTTGATATCAATACAATTTCCATTATTATTACTACAATCACGAAAAATATAGTATATTCCAATCTTCGCAAATATTGTACATTCTTGTATGCAATCATTATAATCGTCTTACAATCCCATGATTGTAAAATCTTTTTACAAAATTGAAGGAGTGATTCACTCCTCGGCATATACATACAAAGTAATATTAAAATTTTTTCTTGTTTAAAAGTGTCTCGACATGGTGTATTATAGCCAAGCTTAAACATATTTCTGATAGCAATTTTTTGTAATTTGAACACTCTTAGGGCAGCTGGAGAATACCCCCAAAAAATTATGCCATAATTTGCAACAGAATTAAACTTAGCAAAATAGAACATTAGCGGTTTTTGCCGGCTATTTGTGCTAAACTTTTAATTGCGTAACATAAGGGTGCTAATTTTTTACATTTACTATTGATATCATCGCTTCAGGTTAGATTTTCGTTTATTAACACTTTTGCACTTTCGACTTGAGGTAACGACTGATTGTGACATTTTTTTTTAAATACCTACTCTGATTCCTTTTAAGAGTGGTAAAATTGACAACAACAGATTTTAGTACGTTTAAGACTAAATGTACAGAAGAAAACAATTGCGATAATTCAGAGGTCAGGAATGACAACGAAGCTGACTGCTCATGAATGTTAGCATTACTGACACATCATCGGCATAAGCGACGAAAGTATTGTTTTCTATATTATTTATAAATAAAATAAATAAAAAAAGAATGCTCCCTTGGGGTACACTACATTTTATTATTTTATATTCAGATCCAGATCTACAATTGTTATAAACAACAAGCTGTTTCCTATTCGTTAGGTAAGACCTAAGCCATTGCTCACAATTCCCGTGAAAGCCGTACTGTGACATAATTTTGATTAACTGATTTTACATAACACAATTATATGCTTTTGAAAAATCTATTAGCCTACAAATACCAAATTAATAAGAACTATTTTAAAACAATAAAACAAATGCTCTGAAAGTGTTCCTGAACTTTTCTGTTGAAGATGACAAATTTTAACATTAATGAGATAAACTGATTATTTTTAAAAATCATAATTTAACCGTAACTTACAAATCTAATAATACCATTAAATCGTTATTAGGTAACCCTAAAGATAAAATAGATACTAACAAAAAATCCGGTATTTATAAAATTAGTTGTAATGATTGTAATAAAGTTTACATCGGTCAAACTAAAAGACAAATTGACACTCGATTTAAAGAACATTTAGATGCATACGAGAGTTTAATAATAAATAAATATAAAAATAATTTGATGAAAGCAGATCTCGGTCCCATACCAAACTCAAAACTTTTCAATTTATTACAAAGTTAATTTTTATTGGACGATTTAAAATTTAATTACTCATTATTGGACGAAAATTATCTTAGTTTATAGGTAATCATTCACCTGTGACTCCCATCCCTATATAATCCCAGTTCTCTCCCTTGTTTTTCAGAGTTGTTAGGACCTCTGGCATGGTTGACATGTATAGTAATCTTGACTACTCTGTTTAACTTTCACTTGTTGTATTACTGATGATGAGAACTGAAATAAGTCACAGAATCCATGTTGTTCCGGAATTATGTAATTTACAAAGGATTTTTTAAGGTTGTCAGTAATAATAGCCTCAAAGATTTTACCAAATGTAGATGTTATAGAAATTGGTCTATAGTTGATTGCATTGTTTGCATTTCCGGATTTATATATAGGTGTAACATACGATGATTTCCATTCAATAGGGAAAATACCTTGTTTAAGTGATTGGTTGTAGATTATGAATAGAGGTTCAACTAAGTAGTATGCACAAGTTCTTATAAATTTTGGAGAAATACCATCAGGACAATCAACTTCTTTATATCTAAACTTTCTAATTTATGGAGAATATCATCGTGCGTTGCAGTGAACTTAAATTAGTATTAATGTTAATGTTATCTATATATTGTTTAATAAGTTCGGGGTTGAAATTTTTTGTATCGTCGTTCACAGATTCAAAGTGGTCAGCAAATAAATCACAAATATATTGACCTAATGTAGCTTCTTTATCCTTATAAACAATTACATTTGGCATGTTGTTAGTTTTCTTTAAATTTTTTGTGTAGTTCCAAAAGGACTTAGGATTAGTTTGTATATTGTTTTCAATTTTAGAGATGTACTCATTGTGGTCTTTTTTAGCTAGTAACTTAACTCTTTTTCGCAGTAAAATGAAGGAATTGTAATCAGATATATTGTGATATATTTTCCATTTTTTATGAAATTTATTTTTTTCTTTAATAATTTTTATAAGCGATTTGCTGAACCAAACGGGGTAGTGCTTATTTTTACTATTATTAAGCGGAACGAATTTTACAATTAATTAATTTAAAATACTGTAAAAACATTTTACATTGTCATTTACATTTGGATAAATGAGGCGATTATTCCAGTTGACTCCAGATAACTTATTTATTAATTCTTCAAAGTTCGCTAATGCCCCGTTGTACCAACAAGGCTTAAATGTTAAGCGACTCTCAAACAAAAAAATAAAAATCGAATCTTTGACAGCAGTACAAATCAAGAATATGAATTATTGCAGTCTATAATAAAAATATTTAGAATTCCATTTTAATTCCCGAAAACTGAACCCATATCAAGTTGCCTGTGAGAAAAACCCGACAATCAGCTAATTGAAACAAATGAAACTTATACTATTCAAACAACAATTAAACGTCATATCTTCCATAACAAAATTGCCAACAGAAGCAGTAGCAGAAGCAGAGTGTTTAATTGAAGAATTCTTGTTAAGCCAACTCATGTCGTCACGAAAACAATTTATGTTTTCGATGGCATTTGTCTTGACTTCTGACTCAGAGGCTACTAGATGTGGACGAAGCATTGATGAATATAATTTGTGATACAACGACCCGCGTCTTTAATTATACCATATGGAATTTAAAAATGTACCAAGCGAAAAAACCAGCGCCCGTATATAGAAAGAGAAATTTAGGTTGAGTTGACCACAAGAACACTTAATTAAAAAATGTATACAAGAATGTTTGTATTTGCATAATTAGACTTGATGCTAATGTAAGATTTATTACCGTGTATTATACAACAATATATGCACCTCTAAATATGTACGTAATTATTACCTTAAATTTAAATAGGGAGTATTTGTTAGCTGTTAGTATAATATCGAAACGTCAAGGTGTTTGTTAAATAAATAAAAATTAATAAACTCAATCTACATCAAGACTGAAAATCCATTAACTTTTCCCTTCATAATAAATATTAATTGATATCATCGTAGCTTTTCTCTTATTGTTACAACTTGTGTTCTAATCTGCATTACAAATATTCCAATGATAAATTGCATTTACCGTTAAGGTCGTTTACCGGACGTTAACGGGCATTCATATTTGTTAGGAATGCATAGTAAAAGTTACTCTTTTACTATGTATACATAAGTAACTTACATTTAGATTATAAATTAAATTTTGGAATCACAAACGGTCACTTAATTAATACGAGTTTGTGTATAATAACCAAATATCTACATCTTATTACTAAAGTAAGTAAGTTCTCTGACTTAAAGTAGGTATATCAATTTATATTATCATAGGCCGATTGCAAAATCCATCATTTTATAATATGCCTCGCCTAGGCTTTTTCAAATCCTGAGGAACCGGGTTCAATCCCGACCAACGCCAAATATTTCCAAATTTAAATGGCACAAAATTGACCCCTGTGATACACTCTCCACGCCAGCAATGAGTGCCTGTGAGGTGACGCCTGGTAAGCGACCGCACGGTGCAAATATTTCATCATTACTGATATCTGTATACAAAGCAGATTGGCATACCCAGCAATGGGTAATAAGCCGTGATGATATATTTATTTATTTTATTTACAATTTATTTCGTTTAGACAAATTGTAAAATGATGCTTTTTTAGCTTGGATTTTCTTTAAATATTTCTCAATCTAATAATACACAAAAGTCGTTAGGTAAATTTAGAAAAATTATATTCGAAAATTCCTACATTTTACAATTATTATTATAAATTAAAAATAGACTGATTATACCATGAAAATATTAGGTATATGTATATTTATAACAAAAACAAAATATCACTTTTTATGTACCCTACTTTTGAGTAAACAACTTATTGATCTTAGATCTTAGTAGAAGATATACCTACACTTGAATATATAAAGGTCACAAACTTATAAAATTAAAACTGTGTACGGAAATAAGCCCAACAAAATAAATATCTTAATCGTTTGTTAAAATCGTTTTTTTATTCAGTAAAAATGTAGATTACTGAAGGAATATATGTATCTATAAATAGATTAACAAACCTTATATCTTTTATCGCTATAAGAGCGTACACATTTTGGGTGACACAAAAAATAACTTAAATCAGTAAATCAGATTCGGTTTGCAAGAAAGACAAGATTAATTTGCTTTACTAAGTTTTTACTTGCTTTGAATATTGGAATTTGCTAGAATTTGGGTCATATTATTCATTCATAATATTACATATTTATATAAATCGAGATATAAATAATAAAATAATAAATCTTTCATTGTATATTCTTTTTATAACAGTTTACTCCATTTTTCTTCTATTATATTGCAGTTTCTTATACTTTCAGAGTCTATGGAAATACCAACAATATTTATGTTCATAATTCATTTTTTTGTTCCCACAATAAAGAATATTTATTTACTCTGAAAAAAATATAATAAATCATACTTGTTACTTAGAATTCTGAACTAATTAAAAATGCAAATGATTAAAATTAAGCAAAAACTTCTTTAAATTAGTAAAATATTAATTATGTATCAAAAAGAAATAATAATCTATTTAAATACAGGACACTATTTTAAATAACCTGAGTGATATTGATTTCCAGGTAAAATAAAAACTGCAATAATCATTTATATGAATGTGACTTACATTTGTAAAAACTTTTTTCACTGTAATTCCCATGTGCATTTCTAATAATTACATATATTTAATTGATTTATGAATAATATTTATTATAAAATGGAAAAACCATAGATCAAAATGATTTGTCTTTTATACTCTGTTGAAATCTACTTTCGTCTCCTTAGCAAAACTCTGCATCAGGAGAATATTGTTAATAACGTGGTCCATAAATAATATTTGGAACTTTTTTCAAAATAATTCATTCGTAAGAAAAATACAATTGAGGGGTTCAATAGAAAAATGGTTGTAACTGACAAAATTTGGGAAAACAATATGTTTTCCTATATTTATATAATTTTCCAAATTTCCCACAACAAAGTATAATTTACAAAAATACTTTTTGTAATTTATATTACTGAAAAAGCTTATTTATAATTTTGGTCACTATTTAAAAAATAAATATACTCGTATGCATACCTTGGCTTACGATTATTACTTTTGTGCTATTTGAAAATTGGAAAAAAAATCATGCTTCAAATATTCCGTCGGTTGGAAACGAACTCTAGCAGTCCGAATCACAATCGGTCACCTAATGCACCCAGCCATATAGGAAAAATATGATCTTAGTGCAATAGCCATTGCTAGACATACCATTTCACAATTAGTAATGATACTTTAGAAGAATTTGAAAAATGGATAGCATTTTTACCTCCCGCTACCTTGGTAAGGGAGGTATAGGGATCGTGCTAAAAATAGCATATCAAGATTTTGGTAAATGACCACGTTTGAATGTCCCTAGAATCCAATTTTAACATTTTCACGATGATGTCTGTGTGTGTGGATCCTCCACTCTAACTCAAATACTATTATTCAGAAAATTTTGAGACCTTGTATTTCTTTTTCTGTAATGGAAAGAGCCCATTAGATTTTGGTGTAAATCGGATAACCGGAAATGGCACTTTACTAGAAGCTCAAAATAGTTTTTCTTATTATAAAAATTAATGATTATTAAATTTTCTATAGATTTGCATTAATACTTTTTCTATATATTTTTAGGATAAATTTATAAAGTTATCTATAATTTAAATCCCAAAGCCTACGCTTTATACAAATAAAACGCAGTTATTCAAATGTATGTAACTGACAGATAAATGTCACTATCAAAGAACTAATCATTTCAAAATAATATTAATAACATTTTAAAAAGTAAATAGAACAATAGAAAAGGAATTCAATACAGTTTCCAGCATAAGTAAATATGTAAGTATGTATTTAGATTAATAAAAATTAACGATTCACAAAAATGTTTCAGCTAATCCTCATTTTTGGATTAGTGAATTCTATTCAATCCCGATATTTAAAATTTAATCTTCATTTTATTATAGCTCCGGTAGCTCAATGGTTAGAGCAACGCCTCATGTCATGAGTGCCCTCGGGGCTATGGGTTCGAATCCCACTAAAGCATGAGCATGGATGTGTGTGAATGTGAACCTACTCTGTAATTGGGATTTAATCCTGTTGAGGGATTTAAAAAAAAGTAATTACTTGGATTATATTTTAAGAAATCAAAATCAGAGTAAAATTCACTAATCCAAAAATAAGGATGAACTTAATCTTTTTTGTGACTCGGGCTGTAAATGGCGGGAGGTATTGTGTTGGCCACACCAGATTTTTAAATTTGATTTCGATCGGGTTGAATATTACAACTGCCCACATTCAAAATTACAGCTGAAAATCTTAGACGAATTCATAATTGTATTTTTTTCTCAACAATTCTAGTAATGAGAAATGATATATCACGTTATAAAAATCTCACTTAACCAGACAGCAAAAATGCTTGCGTATTAACTATATATATACGACGTGTTCAAATCTGTAAGTTGCCAGATCTGTAAATCTGTAAAAGTGACAAAAACATATCTATTTTTGTTAAATATTATAAAATTTTACAAAAGAGTGGCTGTTTCGTTGAGATTTTGTCAATTATTTATAGATTTACAGATCCGTAAGACTTACCTACAGATTTGAACAGAATACACCCATTAGTTTGCGAATATTCCTACACATTTTACAAAAAAAATCATCACCGGTATAAACTGAAAAATCACGGATGTCCCCCTTCTTATATACCTACTCTATTTCTCAATCTAAATCTCTAACCGCAACCCTCCAGACCGTGTGAGAATGCAATAGGGTGAAACGAAATCTCCACTAGAGGGTGCAGCAGCTGCAGGGATTCGCAACGCATCAGAATAGTTGGCTTTGACTCGTGTGTTGGTTGAATGACAAGGGAAAACCAAAGGGGAAACACAGCATATGAGCTGCTAGTTTGTTTTAAATGTTTTTATCTGCAACTGATTGGCTGGGCTAAGTATGTACATGACGTTTTGATCTTTTGATATATTATGTGATAAAATGCTAGTCGATTTTCAAATCAAACAACGCAAAATGGAAGGAATTATGACAGGAATAACTCTGAGGAATAGACTAACAAACGAAAAACAAAAAAGAAGAAAAGAGGTTCCCGTGCCGTAGAAGCAGAAAAAGAAATTATACGAACCAAAATTAGATGATGTGATAGACACACAAGAGAGAAAACGAAGGAGAAAGTAAAAAAAGATAGAAATCTTTAGATGAAAACAGCGGTATTATGATTATGTACTAATTATTATTAATTCAATATTTCACTTCAAAAGGCCGGACACGGCTTTATAAATTATATTTTGTATATAAATAAATGAAAGCAAATTTTCTATATTTTTTTTATAAGCATAATAATACAATTAAAAATGTTCATGTGCATGCAGTACACATAAACATACGATATGATTGACGTTTGTTAGTAATAACAACTGACATCGGCACAAATAAATGTCACTGTCAAAGAACTAATCATTTCAAATTAATAATAGTAACGTTTAAAAAAAAATAATACATAGAATCATATATTGGTTACTATGAATGGAGATATTCTGTAATACATTCACATTAAGAATAAAAATTCCCTATTTTTTGTGTAAATACAATTTTTGGCGCGATAATATATATATATATATATGACAGTGACATTTATCTGTCACATCACATATATTTGAGATATGAACTGTGTAACCAAGGAGTTTTACTTGTTTAAAGCGTAGGCTCTGGGATTAAAATTATAGATAATTTTACAAATTTATCCATAAAATATGTATATAGAAAAAGTATTTATGCAAATCTGTAGAAAATTTAATAATCTTTAATTTTTATAATAACATAAATATTGAAAAAATAATATTTGAAGGTATTTTTCGATGAAAATCTTTTTTGAGCTTCAGGTAAAGTGCCGAACGAAATAACCCGTTTGATATATACGATGCGGTATCGGCTGTTTTATATTTAATAAAAGAGCATAGCATATTCAATCATTTGCGGAAAAAAATCAGCCAATTATTGCAATTCACATATTGTTTAAAAGTCTCTAATCGATTTTCTTTATCTGTTTCCGTATAATAATGGCCCCTATCACGTTTTTATCCATTTACTTCCACTATAACTAACTTCAAACCTTCTTTTTAACAAGTTATAACAGCACAGCTGACAGCTCTAAAGAGTATTGCCTAAACTGTCATCTAGAGTACAATATTTGAACTGAAGTACGGTCGGTAAATTTAACAGAGAGTTAGATAACCTTTGGTTACTAATTTTACATCACAACTTGCTTTAAAGAACACAACTAAAATTTACTTGGAAACTAAATTTAACCGTCCAATATCTAACTGATTGTTTAACTCTCTTTTATAAGACCTGGCATAAGACATTGAAAAAAACATCGTTTTATTAAATTAAAAATTAGAAATCTTTATTAAACATACCTACAAGTATTTTTGCTGCATGTGAAAAACGAATTCTAATATATAACACATCAGACAAAGTTAACATTAAAAAATTAATGAAGGCTTTTCTGTACAATTCATAAATTTTTAAAGTACCAGTAAATCAAAGCAAACCCTCTCTTTGAGTAAAGGAAACGTTTCCGAAAAGAACAGAGATATCTCAAAAACTGACACCATAAAGGATACAATATACCGCATATCTTATTGTTCTATTAATAAATATTTTATGGAAAATTTATTGCTGATTATAGTCTGTCATTTTTAAAGTTTTAAATTTTACGTTATTTACATTATTACAAGAAAATAAATTAATTAAAAAGTTGATTAATTTTCATTGTCCAAAAAAAATGCAAAAATACACACTTCCAATACTAAAAAAAAAAAATAAGTAATTGAAAAAACTTTTTTAAAGAAGTTTTTATAAAAATGCACTCAAAAAGGAATACATACTCTCATGGCCCTCCTAAATAAAAACGTGGGCGAAAATACGGAAATTTCGCGTTTATACGTTTAAATATTTATAATGCTCTTCAACTTATTCAATATTTAAAGCACATGTTTTTGTTTGCCGAAAATGTAAGGTAATTATTTATTGCTTTTTATAGAGGCTTTATTTTTTCAAAAAAATAAAAAAATTAAATTTGTTTAAGTTTACTAATCTGCTTTTAATGTTGGAACTAACAAGAGCTAGTTAATATAATGGAATATAATCTTTTGTTAGTACAATAAAGTTCGGAATAATTACTTTATTTTTGCAATGTGTATAATAAAAAATATAAGCAATTTAAGTAACTATTTAAATTAATTTATGTATCATAAAATTTGAACTAGATATTCAAAATTATACACGCATAAAAAACTAAATTTTTCAATAACACCATCTAGACATATTATATTAATCAAAATAGATTAATTCCTAATCTCAAATATAAAGCAGAACTGATTGAATTTTTCAAAAAAATAAAGTCAAGAGAGAAACTGATTTGCGCGGAGAAAAACAAAACTTTTTTACGAGCACGCTACAAAACAAGTGAAATCAGATTTACATTATTGTCACTTTTACCTGTTACACAAGCCATTAGTTTTTTATACGGTGTTTTCATCGATTTATTTATAATATCTTTACAACATATTACATAATATTTTGCTAATGATGAAATTATTAATTCCAGTTTTATTATCGCGTGTAATTACTTTTTACCGCAGAATTAAGTGTTCATGCGCCTTTACTTCACCCGACCTGGTTTGAGCCACGGCCACGACATATATTCCATCGATTTAACCACTTCAATTATTTATTAAGTAACTATCACTCGCAGATGCATTGAAGTGTATATTTATTTCTGTTTTCCATTGATTTCCAATAAATTTAATAATTAAAGACGGAAATGGAAGATGGAACTCGTTTGAATTTGAATGAGAAATATAAAGATTTAAAAGAAAGAAATATAATAATTAGGTACAGAATAATACAAATACATAGAACTGTTATTTATTAATGATTTCTTTTTGTTTCCACTGTGGTAAAGCAGTACCTACTCTTTTAAAATATTGACTAATATTAAATACCAAATGTAAACTGTTCTATCCAACACCGCCGATACTACGGCGTTTTTAAACAAGGAAAATGAGTATTGCCCAATAGCGTTTTTTCTTCTTAAATTTACCCATTAGTGGGTTATTTTTTACCATAAGTCCATGGTAACGCATTTATTAATGTCAGTATGACGGATTCAAAAAATTGACACATTTTCCGTTTCACTAAAGAAAATGATTAATTTTACTATTAAAAGATGTTGGGATAAAAGGTTATACGTAGGTTAAGTGGTACGGCTTAATCTAGAGGTGGGCGCGGGCCGTGATTTTGTCGGGTCACGATGGGTCACGACGTGACCCGCGTGATAGTGAGTATAATTTAAATTTTGCGTCGTGATTGGACGTGAGCGTGAGGCACTAAAAAATTATCGTGCGTGATCAGGCGTGATTGAAATTTAATCGGGCGTGAGTACAAGTTTTCTTCTATTTTTTATTAAAAAATTGTCAATTTCCATCTTTTACTTTACATTCTTTTTATCATTATTATGTCCAAATATGTCATCAACAGTATTTTTTTTGCATAAAAATAGTGTTATTGTTGTACCCAAAATTGTATACACAGTTGCTCCGATTTCACTAAAGATATACAAATCTTTAAGCCCGTTTGACATGATCATAATTTTGTTAACAAATTTGTTACCAAATTTATAATGATGTTTGTGAAGGAATAAAACAACCTGTGCACATAAACATTCGTTTCCAATGAAACCAATCTGTTACCTAACTTATTACCAATTTGTTAACAAATTTGATAACAATTTATGGCTGTGTTAAGCAGGCTTAAATGTACATAGAAACAATTACGTGACACGAACGTGACCCGTCGGGCGTGATCGGGCGTGAGTGCCAAAATAAAATCGTGAGCGTGAGTGATCGTGAATCAAACATAAAAAGTCGTGCGTGATTGGTCGTGATTAAATTTTTAGTTCCGTGAGCGTGCGTGATCGTGAACAAAAAGTTACTCACGCGCCCAGCTCTAGCTTAATCGAGAAAAGCTTGTATGAGTATATATCCAATACGACGGCGCCCACTTATATAATAAATAACTATTACACCAGAAAAGTAAATCAATTAAAGTTTTTTATCTTCGTCTGTTTTGAAAGTTAGATTCCCTATTCCCTGCTTCCCAAGCTGACAGTTTAGAACAGAAAGTTAACGATTGTTGTTTACAGAACGATTTGCAGTTTTTCCGCTTAGAAGCGGAATAGTATATTAAAACATAAGTTACAGAAGACAACCTATTCTAGCACGAGTTAGAAATTAAGATTCGAGCCGTTTACCGGCGAGTGGCCGAGCGACCCAGTCCTTGAATAGCCTTCGATAACGAGTGTTTTATAATATTTTCTCTGTTTAGGGGCTTCAATTTACATTATTTCTTTATAAAAATAGTAATAGTTAACAAATGGGCCCGTCCAACTTTTTTTGAATTTTTTATATGTTACGAAGAATTTAAAAATAGAAATTCCGTATTTTTTGTTTTCTTGAAATTACGCTTAATAACGCCTAAAATAATTATTAAAGTTTTGGCGCGAAAGTTCTGACGTTAGCGTCACTCCGTCAAAGTACAGAGAATCGACATACGTTACCATTAATACGGCAATATACAATAAATGTTGCATGAATAAAAATACATATCCATTACAAACTGTGATCAAAAATCTTTAGAACTAATGGTATAAAGTAAGCCAGATAGTCATTATATCATTTCAAAATATATATTTGTTTGATTTACTTACATGAATAGGTATAGGAGTAGTGTTAAATGTTAATTTATGTAAAACATCGATAGTACATATTATACATAAATAAAAATCAGGTAAGTAAAATTAATCACTTTTGCTCGTTTTCATAATCAAGTTAATTATTCGCTTTAATTAATGTGACTTTAAAACTTCCTTTAGTATAATTTTGAAGTTTTCATACTCACCTAGTGCCAGTATTATAATTAAAATAGTATATATACTATTTTCTATTTATAATTAAATACAACAAAGACAGTATTGATTACAATAATCAAAGCATAATTCACAATAAAAAGTAATCCAACATTTACATTACTATTTACTAAATGATTACAATAATGACAAGTATTGAGATTACAATAATTAAAACAAATTATAATATAAATTTATTTAATAAGTAAATTTTCATTTGATCTTAATAAAAAATTAATATTTATATGTGTATTAAAGATGTGTTTGTTAGAGTATGTGTAAAGCCAATCGCGAATTTATGAGCAAAATATGCATGGTCCACTTTATAGTGACATTTTCAAACTGGACTACTGTAATGACGCTGACGTCACAACATGGCAACCATTTTACGCTAAAAAATTTAATTACATTATTATAGGTATAAAAATACAAAATATATAGCAATTTTTATTTCGTTTTCATTTATTTATATTCAAAATACCTATGCGACATGTAATTTTTAAAAAGTCGATTCTGCTGAGTGAAAATCGAGGGGAAAATAGTGTGTGCCACGGGACGGGCGTAAACTTTTTCGTTTTCTCTAGCTATAAAGATCTCTTTTCGCTCTAGATACACAAATAACTATAGTATGGTACCTATATATTTACGAAAATTATATGTGAAATTTATAAAATTATAATTTAATAGTTCTACAGCCATAAAATTAAAAGACAAACTAATGGGTGACATGTAATCTATCAAATATTTCGACAGTTTATTCGAATAAATTGCTATTTGCACATACACTCTTACGGGAACCTAAAAAAATTATTATTTATGCAATAAGTATAAAAAATATTTATTGCAAGACAAGTTCAATTAATGACTTTTTGCAAGCATTGTATACAGAGAATTTATTTTAAAATGCAACATATGGTTCATCACTTCCATGGTTACGCATTACTGTCAAAAAATAAAAACAATGTAATATTTGTCCATTTTAAAATGCAACATTATAAATAGTATTTCAGCACAGGAACTCTTCGCAAATGGTGTCAATTCTTTCTACAATCGCCTAGGATATTGCGTCAGTGTAAATGGGGGTATTTTTGAACATTTATTACATTAAAATTATAAATTTTTGTAAGCCAAAGTTTGTTAAAATGTGCTACATTCAAGTTTTGATAGGTAGGCCAATTTTTTTTGGAAATAAGTATTGATAATATAAAACTACAAATTTTGTATGTTGCATTTTAAAATGGACAAATATTACATTGCTGTCATTTTTTGACAGTAGTGCGTAACCCTGAGAGTGATTGACCATAGCTGTATTCTTTTTGGACAAAATCTCAGCTCATCTCAGATCACTTCAGATAATCTGAGGAAATCGTTGTTCTTTCTGACACAACTGACTTGAGTTGTTCTGCGTAAACTCACTTCCCTCCTTTCCGATGCTACACTACCAGTTTACAAAACTCAAAATGATTTGAAACACTCGGTTTGCATTTTAAGGTTATATAATTCAACAAAATTTATATTCATATATACAGATATACATACAAGTAATATATTTTCAACATTATCCATTTTTCGTTTATAAACAGTATCATAGATCAGAAAAATGTCAATAAATTTGACAGCTGTTACAGCAAATGTTATCGGTAAAGAAGGAAATGATAAAATGAATAAAACTTGTTCTTTTTGCAAAATTACAATTCACTTTAGCTCACTCAGTTATGTGCTGAGCTGAAATACAATTGGTTCAAAAAGAATACAGCTCATATGTTTCATGTATGTCGAATCCAGAAGTTGTAATTGTACATTTCATGAAAAGGACATCCACTTCATGAAGCGGCTCATAGTGTAATTTCAAAGTAGTCCGTCACATAGACAAAAAATACCAACAACTTTAGGGAAACTCGGGGAGGTTATTGTTGATGAGTTCTGTGCGTTAGGTGATATTATTATTGTTAGGTATTTTTTTAAAGTAAGTAAATAATTAGGTACATGAAATGGATGGGATTTTTGTCCAGGTGGCGGAAAACTTTCAAAATACACTATGAAGAGCCGCTTCATGAACTGGATGTCCTTTTCGTGAAATGTATAATTACATATTCTGGATTCGACATATACACTATAATTCGACAATAGAATATTATTTAAGTAAAATATACGAGTACATTAGAACATATTTTAGTTGCGCTGTCAAACATAATTGTCAAAATTAAATGTAGATGTTTATTTATACCGAGATGCATTAACAAAATTTAAATATTAAGCTTCGTTTAACCAAAAAAAAATGCAAATTAAAATTTTGACAGCAATAAATAATAATTTTTTTGCCATTTGATTTGAATGAGATATTGTCAGTATGGGAAACGTTTAAAATTTAAGTTACATTGTAGCAACAGGTTGTTAGTAACCACAATGGCCCGCATTACGAACGCACTATTATAATAATAGCGCTATTATGAAGTACGCTTTTATTCTACATTCTTAGGTAGGTACACGTCACTTTTAACAAAAGCGCTATATTAAAGTGGGTTCGTATTACCATTACCAGCCATTGTTTCTAAAAGACTACTTTTAATTCTCAAAATACTTTGTTTTCTGTCTACAAATTCCACGGTCGTACAAAAAGTTTAAGGCCTGTTTTCATAAAAAAATTAATCTATGATTAAATTTTACTTCCTAAGTAAATTTAATTGTATGAACAAATTCGAATCAGTTTCCGTGTTCTTATCACATTAAATTCATTACTGTCGAATTATATGAAATTTTATCAGTAATCGAAACTATCTCATAAACTAATTTAAATTAGTATTTATTTAATTTATGTTAAATAAAGCAATCTTTTAGTTAAAGTTATGAGTTTATTTATACAAACTAATTTAACTTTACCTAACCTAATCGAACAAAATATTTTAACTACATGTACCTATAAATATAAATAGCTAACTATTCGTATATAAAGTACATATGTGAATATTTTCTAAAGTTCAAGAACTAAAACTAATCAATATTATTTCGTTCGTTGGATAGAAACAAATATCTAATTTAGTAGTAATATTTGGAATTTTTGATTCATCATATTTTCAAATGTTTTCCTGCATATTTTTACCTTCCGTCACCTTTAGGTAAGGGCGATATTGTCTTTTGTTAAAAAATTCGGTGGTGAGTTTTTGATGAATAAGCACGTTTTAGGGTCCCTAGAATACGATTTTACTATTTTTACGATGATGTCTGTATGTATTCCAAAAATTATAATTCTTTCGTATTCCTCTTCGATACATCCATGTGAAGAGCTGATTAGATTTTGTTTATATAATTGGTCAACCGAAAGTACCCTCATTTGAAGATTTTAACAGTTTTTTTCTTGAAAAAACGATGTTAAATATAATTTTTTCACATTTAATATTATTATAAATATTAAAGAATATTTTATTCTCAATACGATTTGAATGCATTTTATACTTCAAATTAAATGGATATAGTTAAAAAATTACAAAGAAATTAAATTTCATATATCAGCCAGCTATGCTATAACTCTGGAAACAGCTGCTATATTAAGAAAATTCTGATTGAAATGTATGGGGTCTCGTGGCCGCGTGCCTGAGTGTCTGGTCGCGAATCTGGGGAACCGGGTTCGATCCTGACCGACGCCAAATATTTCAAATTTTAAATGGCACAAAATTGACCCCTGTATTGCGCTCTCCACGCCAGCAATGAGTGCCCGTGAGGTGACGCCTGGTAAACGCCCGCACGGTACAAATATGTCATCATCATTATCGAATTCTGTGTACAAAGCAGATTGGCACACCCAGCAATGGGTAATATGCCGTGATGATATATTTATTTATTTATTTATTTCTGATTAAAAGGTGTCAGTGTCAAATACAGTTGAAAGTATGTATGTGTTATAATTTTACTGGAATTATAGGATCTTTTGCTAGAAACTGTATGTATGGAATTTGTATAAAATACATACAACTGCCTTAAGGTAATGTACAAGATATAGAATCTTTTGCAAGGAACTTTCTGTACGACATTTATACAAAATACATAGAACGGACGGAAGGTAATGTGCTGGCCACATCAGATTTTTTTGTTATAAAAAACTAATACATGGGTACTTCGCCATATAATTTTAATTTATATAATTCATTTTTCACGTCCTTCTGTAAATGACCATAAATAACAGCGTGTAACAATTTATTATTTTGAAATCAATGTTCAAAAAATATTTCACAAATCGCCACAAAATAGTTCAATGGTAAATTGTTTCTAACAATAGAACTGCAACGTTGTCACACTATAATGTGTTAGTCATTTAATCATATACTACAAGTACTTCATATGATAATAATGCTTTATACAGCCGTTCATCCATTGTATATCGTCAGCAAATGACAAATTTTGCAAATTAAATTCGGTGGGCTGATAAAACATTTGCATGATAATCACATATAATTAACAATGGATGAATTAAGCGTTTTTCATGGCAACTTTGGAAAAGTTTTGAAATTAAACAGCGGAATGCTATCAACAATCCGAATAACTGTTTTTGATGAAGAAATCGCTCTAGATTTCGTTGTATGAACTGTTAATAAATTTTGTGACACTTGTGATCTTAAAACCTGTTTCGCATATTAAGCAATATAATTAAAATGAAAATTTTATAAAAGTAAAAGCAAAATATATTTTCTGCAGTGCAATATTTACTGAATAAATTAAACGCACTTTCAGTTTAAAAATAGAACAAATATATAGATAGTAAATAATATACATATTTAAAAACATTTAAATGCTGATAAATGTAATACCACTTTTCATTTACATTACCTACATTTAAATAAATATACTTTTGAAAAAAAAAGTTTCTGTAAATTAATTATAAAAATACCCATTTATATATCGGGTAGTGGCTGTTGGGTGGTGAAGATAGGAATTTAAGATAGGATTCTTGTTTTATACAATTTCCTGCTGTCCTGTTTATTTTACGACAAAAACTGAAGAGTGCAAAGTTGTACAGAATTAAAAGTACGTGTATATATAATTGCTGAAAACCAGAAAAAAGAAAACAACTATCATAGCTATTGCTACGAACAGAAACTTAAAATTTTCTTTTTAAAATTGTGAAGCACAACAATAAAAAATGTAAAAACAGTGGGCTGGATTGCAGTTTATCCAGAATAGTAGAAATTGCAATTTTTTTGTTGTAATGTCCTATTTTAGCTAAAATATAATAAGGAAACATAAAATCGGAGCGCGGAAACTGGTATTTATAATTTTTTTTGGAAAAATATTTTTTTTTACCCTGACAAAAACAATACCTAACGCACAGTAATGTTTTAAGATTTTTTAAAGAAATTTAAAAAAAATCCTAACAAAAACAATATCTAACGCACACCAGGCACACACATTCGACATCGCTCGACCCACTATATTCATGTTAGTTTACCTATTGACAGATAAACGCAAAATTATAAATAAAAAATGTAATAAAACGTAGGATAAGAAGGAAAATAAGAAATAATTTTGCAAATATACATTAATTGAAACAGTATTATTCGTATGAAAGCGTAAGTACCTACTTAAACATGGAAATATATGTAGTTCATCTAACCTAATTTTTTTCAGAAAAAATGCCAAAATCTATAAATATAGCTTTCCGCACCCAATTTTTAGCGGTATTTAGTGTTTTTAACGGTTTACCAAGTATATATAACCATTAATATAAAATTCTTGAATTCTGGATAAACTGCAATTTAGCCAAACAGTGTTATGTTCAACGTTTAATTACGAACAACTTTGCACTCTACAGATTTTGACGTAAAATGGAAAGGAGAGCAGGAAATTTCATAAAACAAAAATCCCATGTTAAATCCTTATGTTACCGCTACCACCCTGCATATATTATTTTACGTCCATTAAAAAAAGTAAGCAGTTTTTCTCATTCAAATAGGTTTAAAAGTATGCAAACGTGAAAAAATTGCACTTTTTAACGCAAATGGGAGAAAAAATGAAACGCACTGGTACTTTTTTCACACTTTAATTGCGGACGTAAAAAAATTTGTATGCAACTAGAGTAAAAAGTGTCATATCACGAAAAAGAAAGTTTGACCGCACGAGCCGCAGGCGAGTGGTTCAAATTATATTTGTGAAATAGACTATAATTTTTACTCATGTAGCATAATTAACTATTTCTACATTATAAAATTCATATTTAAATTTAAAAAATTCAGTCATTATTTGTTATCAACATTTTATAATTTGATTACATATTTGGTTGTAAAAATGTCGTTAAAGTAATAAATTATGTTTCATTAAAATTGGACTCTGAAATTAATTTGTTCTTATACTGTAATAAATAAAAAATTATAATCTGGTCTATTTTGGAATCAAGTAGGTTTTTAGCAACTGTTAAAACTTTATACAGTAAACAAACATTAAAACTTGTTTTTGTTAAAAATTAACAATTTAATTACAGCACAATACACACAAATTCAGCAAATAAATCTTTATAAAAATGTTTCAATTTTTTTCTAACAATTCAGTATTTTTCATAAACAAAAATTGTCATACCTGTTAAACCTCTAATACACCTTAATCCTTGCGTCCATGAAACATTCGCGAGTTGCTATGGTTACAGTAAACAAATGTACGATGTTTAGAAGAACATGCTGTGCTGTGCTAATCAGAAACTCGCGACACTGTGAGGTTCGCGCGCAACTGACACCAGTTTGGAGCGCGAGCCGGTAGCTTCGCCCCACTCTAACCCTTCAAGGGTTGGGGGGAGAATTACGTTACTTTATAGCACTCGCGGGGTGCCATTTCAACCGCACCTAGAATGACACATATATAATCAATTTGAAACTGATAATAATCGACTCTTACATCAAGCGTATTATTTTTAAAATGAAGCTATTTGTTCATGACGGTAATTTAGAATGTCATCTACCTAACCATGATAAAAAGACGATCGATTATATTTTTTCTAGTTACCATGACATTTGTTAACTTACCATATTTTGTTAAAATTGATAGTTTTACAGTTCTGCAAAAGTATGATTACAAGAGATTGAGTGAAGTGAAATAGTATTAGTTTTGTATAATTCGTGACAAAAGAGAGCAATAAACCAAAAATTATTCATGAAAGAATGATTCGCGTATATGGCAAACAGAGTTGGGCGTACTCGAGTACATTTACTCGAAAGTACTGTTTAAAGTCAAAGTTTTGTACTCTATACTCGTACTCGAGTGCATTTTAAAATCTGTTACTTTTACTTGTACTTGCGATATTTCATCTATATACTCGTATTCAATATTCTAAAAAGTAGAGTACATGAAAAGTACTCTGAGTACTTATACATACTCTGAGTATTTCTGAATACTTAAAGTACTGCAAATTCATATTTTAAATTATTATGTACACCAATTATTTGTTCATAAAAGATCAAATCTGGGTACCACAGATCTTTGCAGGTTTGTCATTCTATTACCAAATGCAAAACAGAATGCAATTTATATATTTTTCTACTATCGTTTAGAAATGTCTTTGATTTCTATATTCATTTGAGTTGATTAATGTTGTAAATTTCCACACAAGTACGAAAATGTAAATTACGAAGGATACTTTATTTGATGACTGCAAAATGTTCAATTTAAAAAAAAATTGTAAAATACCTCTTAGAAACGGTAATAGAAAAAATCCTGTGTGCAGTAAATAAGAAAAGTACTTTTGTTACATAATGCACAAACAAATAGCTATTCTATTATTACTTGAAGAACATACGTTGTACAATTAAATACTTAAATATTTTAAGGTGGAAACAAATACATAAACGATATCCCTTTAAATATTTATTAGTAACAGAGTAGTAACATTTTTAACTAAGCAAATCTACATAATTTCGGAATAAAACTGGTATTTAATTCTATAATATTTAATTTTCATATTTTTATGTTTCTTTAAAAACAATCTAGAGGCGATTTGTTAAATAATTTTATATTACGTATAGAAGTACTTTACAAAGTACTTTAAAGTACTTAGAAAGTACCCTGTACTTTTCCCAAAAAATGTTCAAAATACTAATACTTTACTTTAAAAGCACATGAATATTGAATATCTCTAATGGCAAAGATGCGCCTTCATATTTTACGCTGATAATCTGGTATGGTATGACTAGCGAATGAAAGTTGACGTTTAAATTTTTTTATAGATGTGATTTCTTTTGAAACCCTTGAGAAGAATAGAATTACTATGTCTGGCTGAAAATAGATGGCCGACTAGGGTAACTGAATATCAAAACAGGGGTACATTTTAAAATATTTTAAACATTTTTCATTTATGTTGATTATAACAAAATATTTTGATCTTTAAACTATTTAGTTTGGCAATTCTATGAAATAGGATTATTTTTAATTTCCTCTTACAGTAATTCCGACTCAAGGGTTGCTTACACCTGATACGAACGAACTAGAATTTGCAGTATTAAATTTTTTAAATACATCCCTGGATCTTGTTGCTAAGGTCATTTTAAATGCCTCCTGGTATTGAGTACAATAATTCTAATCTTCTGTAACGGAATATATAAGGGTAAAATTTTAATATTTGTAAATTCTGCCATATTAATTTTAGAACTAAAGTGTAAATTTATTGATATAATAGGTTCTTGTCATGAAACAAACAGCAAATAAAATATCCGTTTTAAGCTTTTTACATGGTTTAAGTATAAACAGGCGCGCGTTGACGCGTTTCGTATCAGCAAAAATTCAAATGCATTTTTTGGGGTTTTATTGCAAATATCGCTTTCGTTTATGAAACAAAATATTTATATTGCTTTTAAAACAATTAAAAAGTGTAATAACACCAACAGGTATATAAAAAATCAAAAAAATCATGATTTATTTGATTTTTTTTAAATCAATGATTTTTGATTTTTTAAATAAATCATGATTTTTTCCAACCCAGTTAAATTTTGAAAAATTTGATGAGACATTCTCATAAAAACTTTACATCTTCGATTTACAAATCTAACAAAAGAAAAACTACTCTTCCTTTTATTAAAGCTGTGGCGAACGTAATTTATTATTGCAGTGTGGAGTGGACATCATAATGTTAATGTTAACTAACATTCATATATACCAAAAATTGTTCACGAACTATGTTGCTGAACATTATGTTCGCTAACAAAAAATCTTAGTTAACAAAGTTTGTTTCAATGTGTACCCGGTGTAACTTACCTAACAAACCGAACACTGTAAATCTTAAACTACCTTTTGCTTTTATCACAATTATTAAATTTTGAAATGTTTTCCATTTTATTTATATAAGCAATTTTGCGGGTATGACGTAGATTTCCTCGATAACGTTTAGAAATGCTTACAGCGTGATCTATAAGTTACGCAGGATGGACGAGAACATAGGCGGCGACTTTTGGATTTTCGTGTAGGGGCTAAAAGTAGGCAACAGAAAATTTACCAACTATAAAACTTATGTCGTAAAATTGGTGCATAAATAAAATTGTACAAAGATGCGAATATATCGTAAAAAATGTCGGTACCTAATGTATAAAAAATCTTGACTTATTTTAATTTACCGCGAAACTCAACATAAGATACAAGATAAATTTCAATTGTATGTATGTTGAAAATATATTTAAAATTTATTTCACAGTAATTTTCACAAAAATCTGATAATTTTATTATTAATTTCCGACAATACTGCAGTTTAAATCTGGCAACACTGGTGGCTGTACTATTTGCTATACTGTATCTGGTTTAAGATTGCAGTGGTGCGAAGATAGCAGCAGTTTGATCTTGTTTTCTGATTGTATAATACTCCGATATTATCCAATCAAAGAACGAGATCAAACTGCTCCTATTTTCACACCACTGCAAACTTAAACCAGATACAGTATAGTCCGAACGCGTTACTTACACAATACTTTAGTTAATACAAAATACAAAACTCTCCACGCCATGTCATCATCATTACCGAAATCTGTGTACCACACCCAGCAATGAGTAATATGCCGTGATGATATATTTATTTATTTTACAAGTTGGAAATCTAATAAAATAAATAATAGAATAGATATACATTGCTAATTTGTATAAGTAATTGATGTATTAAAAATATTTCAAAATGAGTTTACTTTTTATTGATAAAAATAATTTGTGTGTGGGTGCGGAACCCCTTCGCTTTTTCCGTATGGGGGCAGAGCCCCGTCAGATTTTCCGTTTGGAGGCTTGAGCCCCGAAGCCCCCACGTAGTCGGCGCCTATGGACGAGAAAAGAGATTATAAAAGAAGTGTCAGGTTAAACGTAATTTGTTGCAAATTTATAAAAATATCAATATAGAAGAATAGATAAAAAATATATCAGTTGACAGATCAGGTATGGTTGTCACCAAACTTCCGTTTTGTTACTTTTGTATGTCACTCGCATGATGTATAAATGTATGAGAAAGGAAATGTACTAAAGCAGGTATATACGAGTAGTAGACAACATAACATGTTAAATAAACTTATATTTAGTTTTTTTTTTTCTATTATGTTATTTTTTAATATCATTTACAATATAATAATAATATTTTATTTTTCCATTTGATCATTTAAAGGATATAAGATATAACACAATACCCAATATGAATTAGGCACAATTACGATGTAATTAACATTTATTATCAAAACATTGTACGTAAGTAGTAACAATTGATAATTTTTATTTTAATTTAAATTTATATTCTGATATATCTATCCAGTTTTTAATTTCATCAGACAGGCTATTGTACAATGTAATGCCCCAGTAGTAAGGGTCTTGTTAAAAAAATGCAGTTCTATGGTGTGGAATTTGCAGGTATTGTTTATCTCTAGTTTTGCAACTATGTATATTACACATTTTAACAAATTTAGATATATTCGCTTTGAAAAATATCAAAACATGAAAAATAAATGATGAAACAGAAAGAAAATTGTGTTTTACAAATGTTTCTCTACCTGGCTGATTATAATGTAATTTGTGCATATATCTAATAGCACGTTTTTGCAGTTTAAATACTCTAATGATGGACGAGGTTGTTCCCCAGAAAATCATTTCATAAGAACATAGTAACATAACTTTAGAAAAATAACAGATTAAACTAAACCTTTTAACAGCATAAAAAACTTTAGATAAATTAGTACAAAGTTAGTTAATGTAACGTTTTTATTTGGGTGATTTGTAAATATTAGATAATTATTATTAATTAAAATAAGTATTTATTAAACTATAACGAAAATGTCTATTACTAATATTAAACAATTATTTAAAAAAAAACTAATTAAAACTGAAACTATAATTAACTAGATAACACTAACACTATTTATTTATTTATTTAACAATTAACACGACTATTTATATATATATATATATATATATATATATATATATATATATATATATATATACGATCTTACTACTTATTTATTTCACTACGCGTTCCAATTTTAGACTGTCGGTCTGTTGCAGACTCTTGTAGACTATTTACGCGATATTTATATCACTATATACTAATATCACGTTCAACTGTCCGCCTACCGACCTCCACAGCGTCTATATACTCAGCTGGCTGAACAGCGTCTGGATATTCAACTGCTCGGACAGAAGTCACACCTTTCACCTCACTATCTATCTATTTATGTAACTCTCTGTCCACAGCCTCAGTATCACCGACTGTCCGTATGTCACAATTCTTCAACACAACTGCCGAGTATTCACTTTCACTTGCCGTTACTGTCCCCATATACCTAGCTTCCCAATACTCTTCAACACTACCGAGTATTCCCTTTCACAGCTATCCCGGTATATCAGTAACTTCCCAAGTACCTACTCGACACTAACTGTATACGCTCACTACGATACTGCTGTGCTTCTCACTAACACTTTACTCTTTAACACTCCATGTGGATGTCTCTATGACTTTGTATATAACTAACTAACTAACTCCCGAGCATAGCTGCGTCCCTTTTATACAGCTGCCATTAACTCCCAGAGAGCTCTAGAACGTTCGACCGCATAATAACAATGAACACAAAAGGTTCAGGCTACCAGATGTAATTAAACACGTCGCGACTGGTTTGTTTAAGTAGCCCGGCTGCTAGAGCGATTGCGTCATCGCTATACTTAGACGCTTGTTCAGCGTAGCAACGGGGCTCACACGTTACATTAATGTGTAGTTCCCAATTAAGATTTCTTGTTATTAAAAGACTGAGTACTTTACAGCTGTCCACCTGATGAAGAGATGAGGAATTATATTTTATTAACAAGATTTGACTTTTGCTGTAAATTGAAAAATTCATAAAAACATGATTTAATCACATTTACTAAAAGTGAATTATCTTGGAAATATTTGTGCAGCTTAACTAATCATTAGCCCATAATATTACATTGTTTAGATTTTTATGCAGCACAAAAAGAGAAATATCATCGGCATATGCTACATAGTTCGTTGCTTTTGTCATTTATGTACAAAATTGGTCCACGAATTGAACCCTGAGGTAATCCAGTTTTGATAAGTATTTCTTTAGATTTCGTATTATATTAATACTTATATACTTAATTAGATGTTAGACTTGAATTCCATTTCATCATTCGTACATTAGATACCAAAAAAATGTGCAAATACCCAATTCTTATTAAAAGTTTCTTCATAATTTTGTAATATTATAAAAGTGAATAAATCTATAATTTAAATATTTCCTAGTTTAATAACATACAAAAGTATTACTTAAAAAAATTAAAACAAGAAATTTTTGTAATATGTAACAATTGTAGGTAAGTATATTATTTTATTACCTTTTACTAATTACTGGTAATTATACTTTACTTTTGAAACCTTTGAAACATGAAATTTATATATTTATATTTCAACATGCATGATAATAATTATTGATAAAAAAGAGTAAATTAACTTCGCTGAGTAGTAAAAACAATAATTGAAAATAATTTTCTAAATAATTTCAAACAAAATTTACAGACAAAATAAAATTAATTATAATGTTTCGTGTTTAATAAAATGACAAATTATAAACACTTTTAAAAAAATTGTTAGCAAAGATAAAGCGTCTATTTAATTTCAATTATTTGATAAAAAAGAATTGAGAATACTGCAAATAAAATAAAAAGCCTTAAATTTGTTTAAATTATACAACGTAAAACTAAATTATAATACCTGTATATAAATAATATGAAATGTTTTAAAATATCATATAAACATACTTAGTAAAATTCTACAAAAGATAAAATAAACATGAAAAAATTAATTTATTAACTGTGACAACCATAAAACTTATATTTTATGATAGCCTGTAAAAAGTAATACAAACAAAACAATTACAATTTTAACAAAGTAAATAAAATTTAAAAGTGTAAGATGTCAAAATGAGAGTGTTCTAAATAATAGTAACCTTAACTACGGTCCCTATTCTAATTTACCATCCTGGTCTCAAAGGGGTTGAATCTCCACCCTGTCGCGCAAATGCAAAATAACACTTTTGATATTCTTGTTTACGATTTGCTACCAAGCTTGTCATTGTTTTTAACTGTCTTTAAGAAATATTATACTCTTAGGTTTAATTAGATCTGGTTATAATTTACATCATGTGAGTTTGAAACTAGTTTATTATTACAAAAAACAGGTAAAAAACGAACACCGTTTTTTACTGTACTTAGGTTTGGTTTACATTTAAACAGTATCACTTCGGTTGTGTTGATAAAATATTGGCCCGTATTACGAGCGCACTTTTATAATAAAAGCGCTTTTATTGAGCGCGGTTCTGCATTATATTTTTATAAGCAGTGTACTTCATAAAAGCGCTTTTATTATAAAAATGCGCTCATAATACGGGCCATTGTATCTTAAAATATTGTATGTATAGAAAGCGCAATATTGTCGTATGCAAGGATGAAAGAAGGGTTGCGTTTAAGTGCATTTTGTTAGATACAGCGCAAACCCAGTCAGACCCTAAAATGATTTTCAAAAAATTTAAATCCCGATGACGCATGATTTAGTTCTATACTTTTTCAACTTTAATTTCAGAAAAATTAATTAATATCAAAAAAGATAAATTCAATTTCAGGAAAGATAAAGGTAAATTCAATCACTGAATGCCTTTTTGTATAAAAAAATTCATACACTGCGTCTTACACATACAACTGACAGTCATCGAATGCTTGAGATATTTTTGTCATTATAGTCAAACACAAGCGCCGACTACGTGAGTACTCCGGGGTTCAAGCACCCACAGAAAAATTCCTGTGAAATAATTCTGAAGTTAAAAGCAATGGCCCATATTCCGAGCACACTTTTATAATAAAACTGCTTTTATGGAGCGCGCTTTTACATTATATTCTTATGAGGAGCGTGCTCCATAAAATCGCTTTTATTATAAAAGTGCGCTCGGAATACGGGCCAATGTTTTCACCAGAATCAGAAAGGTTAAATCAGTCATAAAATATCACCATTTAATCAAAATATATTGAAAGACATGAGAGCATATAGTGAAATGATCAATACAAATCGGCCAATACAATAATTCACAGATACGAAACCCAACTTTCTCAGCCCTACTCATAGAAAAACCTATAATCCTTCGTTAGCCGCGCGGACTTTTGTGACGAGTTTAATTGCGTGGTCTACATACCGTTTGAATATTGCTTTATAACATTTGTTTTAATAACAGTATATTGTGTTATTAGGAGTAAAAGTGATACTTTGTATGACGAACAATTGCATGCGAGGCACACAAAGACACTTTTATTCCCAATGACATTAATTTTTTTTAACACACTACTTTTTTTTATTCGCTAAATCTATGTAGTTTCTATGGTTAGAAGAAATTTCCAGCGGCGTACGAATGAAATTTCTACCTTGTGAATCAAGTCACAAAAATGCCATTTCTACGACGTTTGAAAACAAAATATTTAATGATACATACAACAATAAGTTATATTGTTTCAAGTTTTTTCTTTCACGTGAAATGAAATGATAATATTTACATTTTGAAAGGCAGCAAAATTTTATAAATATACAAAATAAATGTTATTCGGGTAAAAATAGTAAAGTATGTTATTTATACATAACAGTTAATCATAAAAAATAAAATAAAGAAATATAGAACGAAAAAATAAATAGTAAGAAAAAAATTAATGTCAAATTGGCCATTTCATCCGATCATTAATAGTCTCGATTCGATGTATTTATGTAGATATGTAGAGACACGTCTACTTCTAAAATTAACAACAATAAGAGACGCCTAAAGTAAATATAAATAATTATAATAGAAACAAAAATAAAAAATCTTGAAACGGAAATTAAATATAACACGATCTACAATCGTATTTACAAAATGTATTTAGCGAGCTAATGAATATCCCCCTTCGCCCCATCAATGAACACCCACACAAATTTTAGAAAGTAGGCGCCCCTGTATTCAAATTTATTTTTTGTAAATAAATGATGATATTGAATTTACTTTTTCTGAAAATGAAATTTTCTGAATTTGAAGTTGAGAAAGGGTATAAAAACGTTCATGACTTATACAGCATAATAAAAAATCTGATGTGGACACCACACGGCTTCCTTGTACGCAAGACCAACTTGAAGTATAGACCCAATTATAAGATTGCACGTATTTGACGTAAATTAAAATAATATTAATTTTGTTGTTTTTTTTTTATTCTAATCCATAGCAAGCTTTATTACAAAAACCAAAAAGTATATAATTTCTAAATTTACATATATAATACTTGATGTGATAGACGCAGAATTTAATTTTAAAAAATTCTTAATTGAAGCTTTTATTTCTAAAATCAATATAAAACCATTTTATTCAAGAAAAACTATTAACAACTTCGGGTAATATATCACTTCCGGTTAGCCTATTTTAACCAAAATCTACTACATATGTTATTCCCATTGACATAAAAGTCTTATATACCAAATTTGAAAAGTTTGGATTATATTTTAAAATAGTTTTTCGTTAAAATCTATTACAGGCTTCAAGTAAAGTACCATTTCTGGAAATTATGTAATGACCAAAAAGGGAGGTGCACAACTAGATGTTATAGCAATCGTATACCATAACTTTAACCTCTTGTATTTTGGTAAGTGGAAGAGTTCAAGTAGTATTTTTTTCTTAAAATGACCTCAGGAATAAGCAGTTGAAGTTTGTAACATTAGTCCTGAATCACCCCGTATACTCAACTGACTCAACAGCGTCTGTATAGTCAACTGTCCGGACAGAATTCACACCTTTCACCTCACTGTCTGCCTATTTATGTTCACGTTATAATAGTGACCGGGCCTGGTAAGATTAGAGTAAATAGGATGCCTAGTAAAAATAAAAATCTTCAGTCCGCCAGTGGATCCAACAATTAAATTTACATTTATAATCTTACTGAAAGTAGTCACAATGAACTAGAATTAAGAAATATTCAAACATTATCGTATCGAACGTTCGTACGATGGTTTTTTGCTTTTGACAAAACATGATATGCACAGAATACACCATTCAATGTCAGCTTTGTCATCGTCAACGTATGAGAAGAATACAAAACGGTATCGTTTTAATGTTTAAAGTAAATCAAAATCAATTGTGTAGTATTTCTGATGTATATGTAAATTAAGTCTTATGTAACGAAATGTATATTCATATAAGCACAATTCTTAGTAAAACAATAGATTGATATTGATAGTAAGAAATTTGTATGTTTTAACAATGGCTAAGAAACATTCACACGTAAATATAATCAAAGGAAATAGTAATTTAAAAAAATTACTTAAATTACACATGTGTCATATTCTTTTGTACTCCGATTTCATGATTCAAACAAAATAACCGAATAAGTGATTAATTTTCTTACCTTTAGTAAATCTAGATGACAGCATTTTCTGAACAGGAAAACATTATTATTTTTTGCTAAAAATACCACATCCTTTTACGTAGATATTATAAGAAATACAAAAAGATGAATCAGAGAAAACACGTTGAATATGAAGCAAATATAGATTTATAATAGATATCTATTTTCAGACAAATTTTATTTTCTGTTATAGTTGAATTCTGTAGAGAAATATATTGCTTTAGTTACTGAAAATGATATACGGTATATTCCAAAAATAACTAATTTTAATCGTGGTTAACCAAAAGTGTTGCAATAATTTCAAATGTAAAAATTGTACATTTATGAAACATGGTACCGCTTAAATTGGTTGCAACCGAAGCGCACCAACGCCACCGTGGTTTTTCCTCGGTTTTCTTGGTAACATCTTCTGTCCTTGTTCATAACATGTCAGATATTAAAGGTTAGTATGGTTAGGAGGTTAGGTACTATATATCAACTAGTTGATGGTTATATAGGTTTTCTAAGGGTTTGTATTCTACGTATTTTAATTTTCCACTTCATAATTTAGGATTTTGATAGACCAAATGTTATAATAGAACATTTTAGGTTTATCGCGAAAGTAACAGAACTGTTTCAATAATTGTCACGTGACTAGAACCAGTCTGTAACCGAAACCAAGGTTTTAGTTATTATTTTTAATTTTTGGAATATAGGTATCCTTAATAATACTGTACATATTATTAACAGTGTAAATGACTAAATGCACTGGGTAACAACTGAAGTATACATTCCAAACAAATTTAATTAAAAATTGTGGTACTTTCTACACAGTTATCAAAAATGGATGAAGTTCACGTGACAACTAATGTCAATATATATAACTATACAATAGTCTTCTTCAGGGCTAGAATGGTCCCGTTGAAGGAAAATGTACACATGTGAATCTGCTGATTAGTCCTTATATTTGTGAAAAAAACAGCTTTACGGTTACCATTTTAGAAAATTTTTGTATTCAGCAAAGTTTATTTTAGTCATCAAGGAGAAGTTTTTTATTAATTGACTATTTTTACTCTGTGATCTGTGATTTTTAACTATTTATTTATTTATTTATTTATTTAAATGTCCGTCTTTTATGTATCTACGCTTATCCACATGTGTACATTTTTCTTCAACTGGACCATTCTAGCCCTGAAGAAGAATACTATTGTATAGTCGAAACGTCGGCGAGAATAAAATTGTAATATTGACTGCTAGTCCGAAACTTTAATAATTCCATCCCTCACACAGACGAACATCGTTTTTTGAATGTCAATATTATATTTCAATTTTCCAGAATTCTCAAAACTATATTCCGTATACGACAGATGACGATAGGTGCATGACATTTGATTAATGTCATTGCCGTACGTTGATTCATTTGATATTTATTTCGCATACCTTTGTGAAAAATCTTTAAGTAATTTCATTTCATTATAGATTTTAATGAAGAGCGTGAAAAATTTATTTTTGAAGCATTTTCGTTCGGATGAACCTAAAGAAGACGATTCTTAGAATTATTCTTATGACAGCTAGCAAAATTCGTAAGTTACGCCCATGGAAATAGTAATACTGTCATATTAAGTAAGCGGCAAATGACAAAATCGAATGGAGCGGCACGCTTCAGTCATTTTTGATCACTGTACAGAAAAGCTAGAAATATTGAGAATAAAAAAATCAGGTAGGTAGGCCATGGAAACAAAATTTGCACTATCACTTTAAACTAACAGTTATTAACCAACCTGTTAAAATATGTTGCATCGTGATAATGCGGGGGAAACTTCAATTCTTCAGATTTTGGGGAAAAAATAATGCAAACGTAAAATAACACCCGCCATACTCACATTTGCTAATCTGAATATGTTAACTTTTGGATATTTTTACCTCCCGTTATACCGTAGATAAGGGAGATAATGTTATCGGTCCAAAAATTCCATGGTGAGTTTTCAGTAAATAAGCACGAATTAGGGTCCCCACAACATGTGTTTACTATTTTTACGATGATGTGTGTGTGTGTGTGTGTGTGTGTGCGTGCGTGCGTGCGTGCGTGCCGGCGTGCAAGCGTGCGTGCGTGTGTGTGTGTGTGTGATGATTTTTCCTCCACGATAACTCTTACAACAAACTTCCGAACATCTCTATTTTCCGTATTTAAGCTTTCTACATTCATATAAAGAGCTGAATAGATTTTGGGTAAAATTGGACAACCGAAAGTGATACTTTACTTGAGCCCATAAGAGTTTTTATTGAAAAACTATATTAAAATATAATCCAAAACTTTTCAATTTTATTATTTGAGACTTTCATATCAAGGAGTATAACATATTAGATTTTGGCTAAAAATTTTATGAAAAATGTATTATGATATATTCCAAAACTTGTCAAATTTAGTATTTAAGACTTTTATACAAAAGGAAGCAACATATTAGATTTTGGCTATAATTGATAAACCGGAAGTGGTACTTTATTTGAAGCTCTGATCAGATTTTCGTGAAAAATATATTGATACAATCCAAAAAATTTCAAATTTCATGAGAACGACTAGATATTTTCTAAAATTGATAAACCGGAAGTATTACTTTACAGGAAGCTATAAATCAGATTTTCTTGAAAAATATATTGAAACATGATTCAAAACTTCTCAAATTTGGTATTTAAAATTCGTGTATAATTTGAAACAACATTAAATTTTGACTATACCTATATAATAAACCGGAAGTGGTATTTATTATAATCCAAAATTGGGTATTATAGACTTTTCTTTTTATTGGAACAACAAATTAGATTTTGTTTACAAACGATCAACCGGAAGTGATACTTTACTTAAAGGTCATTGCTATTTTAAACATGGAATTGACGGGAGGTCATGTGTTGGCCAATCAGAATTCATGATTATTTTGAAAGTATTTTAAGATAAGATTGGTTGGGTAGGAGCTTAAGAAGGAGAAGGAAAGAATAAAATAGTGTATTATTGTCGAAGGGAACTATTTCGAACATATTTAAAATTAAAAATTAAAGTCACTTTTCGTAGTAAAAAAAATTTTTTCATCAAAAATAAATAGCTCCCAAAGCATGAAAGAAAACTTAAAGAAACTTACAACTTAATCACGCAATATGCAACATGTCCATTGTCCATAATTCTTGTAACAAATACCTATATTTTCCATAATTCTTACACAGATACATTATTATAATTTTCAGCTTTTGTCCTAAAGATATCATAACGAAATCTATTGTCAATAAATAATTTTTATTATTAATAATAATAAATTAAACATTGTGCTTTTCTCTTTTCTCGCATCCTAATATTATGACTTAATTTATACTTGGTGTTAACAATTACTTGTGGCAAATTTATGGGGGTATGTAGGGGATGCAATAGACTAACTTTTACTAATAAACCATATCCGAAAATGCACCGTTTCCGAACTACAAGCTCATAAAGAGTAATTAACTACCTTAATTTTAGTTGGCTGTGACCTGTCAGTCCAGTGATTAGTTTAGTTTATTTTAACTTTTAACTTTAAATTGTACATGCATTATGAAAGAACATAATGTTCGCGATTAAGTTAACATGGTTTTATACGGCCGAGCTCATTGTCTTTGAATGAATGTTAAAATTTTGCTTTGTAGGAGCAATGCTTGCATTGAAGTGAAGTTGGTGGTCGTCATTTTGAGTAATTATAATATGTATTAGATTTAGAAAAATGAATAATAGTACTTTAAAACACAAGTATCATAAGCCCTAACCTAACTTATCACAAGTATCATAAGGTAATTGGCATTGGTAAAAAAAAAGATATTGCCTAATATCTCTGAAACTATAAGGATTTTCGAAAAAAATGAATCAAATTTTATCGCCCGCAGATGCCCCGTCGTGTTTTGGCTTAAAATATAACATATCAAAACTTCAAAGCATTAAGGCCCTTTGAAAACAAAATAAATTTTGGCAAAAAAATAGATAGTGCTTAATATCTATAAAACTATAAGGATTTTCGAATAAATAAATCACATTTTACACCCCGCAGATACCTCTGTCGTGTTTTGCCTTAAAATATAACATATCAGAATTTCAAACCATTAAAGCCCTTTGAAAAAGAAATAAATTTTGGCAAATAGTAAACAGTGTTGTGAATTTTGTGTGATTGTTTACATTAACACATTGTATCGAACCTTGCTACTTATATAGGTGGCTAGTGGTTTGACCAAACGGCAAACAGTACGCTTATATATCTTCTAAACGAAGTGTTTTCAGTGATAAAGATTGCTTTTATACTCATAAGAAAATCTAAATAGAAAAAAAATATTTTAAAATGCAATTTTAAAAGTTAAAATAAACAAAACTAATAACTGAAGTGATAGCCAACTAAAATGAGGTATTATACCATTGCAAAGAAATAATACCTTAATTTTAATAATTACAAGATAGCATACGTTAAATTAAGATTTAGTAAAAAGAAAGTGATGAAATATTACTTTGTTGTAATAAAAATGCGTAACTATTGTAAATATGATGACAGTCCCTGCAAAGAAATAATACCTTAATTTTAATAATTACAAGATAGCATACGTTAAATTAAGATTTAGTAAAAAGAAAGTGATGAAATATTACTTTGTTGTAATAAATATGCGTAACTATTGTAAACATGATGATAGTCCCTGCAAAGAAATAATACCTTAATTTTAATAATTACAATATAGCATACGTTAAATTAAGATTTAGTAAAAAGAAAGTGATGAAATATTACTTTGTTGTAATAAAAATGCGTAACTATTGTAAACATGATGACAGTCCCTGGGAACGTCCCGAGCCTACTAATCGGTAATTATCGTAAATTTAGCAAGAACTATAGTAACACCTAGGGACTATAGCTACTATATAGATAAATTACAGCTGACTTGTCCACCATTTTGGAGCCATTTAAACAATTAATATCAGTATTACAGTATTATTAATAATAGAAATTATCAATAATGACGGGTTGTTCTGCTCCAAATTGTGCAAATCGTTAGAGAAATGGTTATAATTTGTACAGGTACTTATGCAATACATACATTTATCTCTAATCGCAAAAATCTTAACGAGCCGCATTTTTTCTTGTTTTATTATTTTGAATAAATATAATATGGCAAATATGGAAGTTATATTTAATTATGAAAAATAGTTGCTACACAAACTTATAAGAAATGCACTTTTATTTCAAAATTTACTGCTTTTATTTTGGTACAAATATGGCGGACGAGTTATCTATGTATTATGTAGTTAGCTGTACTAGGGACTATGAAAAAAAAAATTCAATTCAAATTCAAAAATTCATATCTCGCTTGCTAATTCGAATTTTAACATCACGTTTTTACCAAAATTCCTGGATTTTTATAAATTATTACAAAAAATGTTTAAAAAATATAAAACATATCGGTAGAATACCCCATTAAGGTAATAATAATTACTCTTTTAAGAGTCTTTAGCTCGGAAATACTATTTCCGGATATGAGTTTATTAGTAAAAATTTTGCGTCCGCTACATACTCTATAAATTTGTAACACGTACTCATTAATCATTAACACCCTATATATATATAATGTAATATATAATGCCCACTCATACACTCATAAATTACGATGAAAGAATATATACAAATTAATAAGTCACAATTAATTTCATGAGTATGAAAATATTCTACTTTTAAATTGTTTCATTGTACAGTCTGTTTAAAATTAATCCCGCATACTCATTCAGTACATTTCCGCAAAAGAAAAACAAAACAAAAACCAATTAATTACAATTTAATAAGAGGTGCTATTTATCTCCATAAACGAGCTTGCAACAAGCATCGTATCTGTAAACATCCCGCCATGTTTGCTTACAGGTCAAGGTCAGCGATACAGGACACTTCATTCCTGAAGGAACACCTGCACGCAACAAGGATAGCGATCTCAGTGTTGTCATTAGCATTTCAGTGTGCTGTGGATTAAACGATATTTATTCTCCCGACAATTGGCATAAAATGAATATTTTGTTTAATTTAATTCTTGGATGAAAATTGTTATGGTGTTATTTAAATAAATATTTAATTTCTAAATTAATAAGATGAAAATAATTATTCTCTTAGGAATAATAAAAGTAAATTATTGTATAATTACAAAATTGTAACAATTTTATTTATTGTTAGTCGCTGTTCATTACATTTTTTATGTATTTAATCCTACAGCCACAACGTAAAATGTATGTTACACCACAACGTGGCGTCGTACGCGACGCTCGTTATCACACTTTTCTCTAGGAAAATAAAAACTTTCTGATTCATTTGTGATAGTTTTATTTATTTAAGTAATAATTATTACAAAAAAAAACTAAATATTAACAACAATTAACTAATTATTAAAAAATGAAACATTACTTTTGTTTGCGAAAACCAAATAAAAAATAATTTTTCATAACATTATATTAGCAAGGTTTACGTTAAATTATATTTATTGCAGGAAAGAGTTCTTTGTTTACATTTTATAGAAATGCTGAGGCACACAAGTGTTTATTGAAATGTTAGTGCAATATTTTTAAGGTAGAATAATTGTTCAGCGATTGGAACTCGTCTAAACTCTCATCACTGACAATACAGAAGTTACTGAGAACTTTGACCTTCGCATAAATTAGCGTAAGTACAAACGGCAATTTAAATTGCCGATCGCGAGCGACGCCACGTTGTGCATGGTTCTAGGAGAGTTAAGCCGTAATATTATGGGGACGAAACAATTTTACTTTTTTTATTTCTGTAACTTTTGCATTAATGGAGACGAGTAATAAGAAAGGCGCAAAATAGTAACAGAATTACTTCAATCTCTCTTCGTTATTCTTGTTCAATATAATTAAAGTTACGAGTACATTAAAGGCTCATATAATTTTACTGAAAACTAAAGTACAAACTAGTAAACTACGCAGCATAAAACTTTACTTTTTTATAAAAAAAAAAAATATATTGTTATGCTTTTGGCAACTGCGGAAACTCAACTTAAAAACGGATTTAGAATATTAAAAAGTTCAAAAATTGAAAAAAAGTTACAATTTTAATTATTATTCTAGCGCGAATAATTATAATGTAAGAAACGGCCAATAGTGTCAATATATAGGGTGTTTCAAAGATAGTATAAAAAAAATTAAGGGCATATAGTACTGACCAAAATGTGTAAAAATAGCTTAATCAACATAGGTCTGATCTACAATTGTTTCCGAGAAAAACGACAAATCGAAGAAAAACTGGCAAAGATAGTGATCGAAATTTTTTTTGTCTATGTCAGTAAGTAGACTACGAAAAAACAATAAAATTTTATATGAAACATTTTTCTCAATTTTTAATAGTTACGAAGTTATTTTAAAATTAAATATTGGCCAAGGTCGCCTCTATATTTAACTTACTACAATATTTGATTTAAAAAAACAGAAGCACATTTAAGATTACCTCAGAAAAGTAAACAAAAAGTCTCGTTTAATCAAAGACGTAATTCTTATAGTTATCGAGATAGCAGAGGTAAATCCCGTAAAAACTAATTTTTCACTGCCTTATATCTTGGAAACTATTGAAGATCGGACCCATGTTAATTAAGCTATTTTACTTATTATCGTCAGTACTATATGCCTTTAAATTTTTTTACAGTATTTTTGAAACAGTCTGTATTTAATTTTTTATAATTTGAAATAAAATATGTGCCGAAATAATTGTACGAGGGTTGAGTCGCGCTAGAATTATTGTGAATAAGAAAATCAGGTAGGCTGCGGAAAACAAAATTTGTGCTATCATTTTGTCATTTGAAATTAAGTTGCGAAAGTTAAGTTTTAGAACTTAGTTAATGAAAGGAAAATAAATTTCCAAAATGTCTTATTCACAGTTTTACGATTTGTGGGTCGATTCTGTTCACATCTATAAATCTTACAGATCTGTAAAACTGTAAAAGTGACAAAAAAGCATCTATTTTTGTTGATTAATATCAAATTATACATAAAAGTGGTAACTTTCGTTGACTTCAGATATGAAAAGAACTGGCCCATAATTAAATCGCTGATCAGTTTCGATCATTTAATGATCACTATCAAATTAAATAATCAAAAGACTAAAATATAAAATGCTTACTAATTAGAAAATAAAAAATAATACTGACACATAATTAACCATTTTTTTAAGGCTCGTTGTGAGTGAAAATTTGAAATTAAAGCATTATCTTCTTAAGAGTAATAGAACACCCACCATACTTACCTGATTTGGCAAATTTACGAGGTAGAAGGTTTTTATCTGAAGAAGAGATTGATGCTGCTATGCATTATTATTTAAGTATTCAGTGTTCCAAAAGAACTAGAAGGGAAGATGGTAAAGTGTATTATTAATGAAGAGCACCATATTGAACATAAAATATGAACTATGAGTCTCAATAATTCTAGCGTAACCCTTATATTTGTTAGGTAGGTACTTAGGTTTCTTACAATTTACTTCGCTGCTGTCCATTTTTTACTAAATTAATATAAATAATACATTACAAAACATTAATATTAATAATTGACAGTAGAACATGAAATATTAGCTCAATATGTTAAAGTTTTATGTTACTGATCTTGAATAACAGGATTATGGAAATGGAAGTATGGATAAACAGTAAAATCAATATA
Source organism: Harpalus rubripes (assembly GCA_963082715.1). NCBI lineage: Eukaryota > Metazoa > Arthropoda > Insecta > Coleoptera > Carabidae > Harpalus > Harpalus rubripes. Next base: position 25,388,341 of record OY720449.1, on the reverse strand, counting down.
TCAGAATATTCTATAAATATAATTGAACTTTATTTATTATTGAAGACGGTTTGAGTGTTATTCAACAGTGAATTTCTGTAACTTCGATACGATGAGCTGTGTTAAGAGTTCAAATTAAAGTATATAAATAGCGAAGATGGATTTGTGAAAAATTCGTGGAACCCAGTGGGATTTGAACCCACAGCCTCCCAATTTTTTAATTGGGTGCTCTACCAACTGAGCCACACGATCTCATTCAAGTGAATCTTTCACATGTCACAGACACATTGTATACGAGAACTGTCTCCCACATGGGGTATCGTTACCCGCACAACAGCGTGACATCACCTGTGGTAGTGAATTGGCACTACAACATGACATGTGAAAGATTCACGGACATCAATGGGATCTTGTAGCAATGGGTACGTTCAACACATGAAAATAGCATATACTGCTAGCGCTAAGTTGTAGCAAAATGCTAGACAGAATTGAACGACAAAATTTTGACATTTGCTAGTTAGGTAGAATATCATAAAAAAAATCGAGAATAAAAATATTGTTAACGGAATTTGTGAAAGAGGCTCTACATATCAAACGAATGCTTCATTACTGAATTTATTTATTTTTTTTCGTTTCCATATAACAATTCATCAGTATTTGCGGGATAAATAAAATTCAATTGCTCTACTATTCATAAACACTCAGTCAGCTTTTATAATTCCCGCGTTTTGAACTTAGCAAAAGAATCTAGCGTCTTTCAGAAGCGCTCGGGGTTTCCGCTAGATACTCGAGCAAAACTGAACTTAGCAGTAGGTTCAGAATGAAAAAGCCGCTAGTGCTAGCTAGCGCTAAGTGAAGTGAACGCACACAATAATGTAGCCTGTAGCTCAGTTGGTAAAGCGCCTGACTAGAAATTGGGAGACCATGGGTTTAAATCACGGAACTAAATATAAAAAGGAAAAGCTTATATCCTATATCACAACATAGGCATTTCCGGCGCTCGATAGGAGACCACCATACTACTCTACTTCTAGTGTATTTCATTATTTCAGGTTTGTATATTTTAAAGCTGTATCACTTGTAAACTATTGTACTGCCATATTCATCTTTGTTTTGATTTTTAAATAACCTGTTGACGTGAGTGTAGGAGTAAGGTATAAACTTTTCTTAATAATTTATTGTGATGGCCTAGTTCTGTAATATTTCTGAAATTTTTAATGAAAAGTTACATGATAATGATCAGCCGTTCATAACAGTTGTTGGTTGGTGAAGATGGCAATGAAAAACATTTAGTTGAATTAATTGCAAGATCATACTGTAAAATTCGTTTTTACAATTTAGCAAAAAGCAGACAGAATGTTTGGGAGGAGCAAATTTAAGAACATCTCTTAATAAATTATTTTATTTATGCACTAATAATAAGTGATTATTAAATATTGACCATTTTTTTTAATTTTTCCTTTACACTAATCTTTTTTTACTATATTTGTGTTTTACTTACTGTCCTTCGATTCATTTTATTGTTATTTTGGAATTTATTATTGGTATAATCAAAACAAAAATTCAAAATTCGCGCTTTTAAAACCCGGAGGTAGAGCAGTATGGCGGTCTCCTATGATGCGCGCAAATTGATCCTTAAAGCGAGTTCCCGTTTACATTTAGTTCAGGGGTTTAAATCAATGAATTTTTCACAAATCCGTAAAATGTAAAACTAAGTATATTTTCTACAAAATTTTGTAATTTTATTGTATTTGACAATGTTTAAACTTAAGTTTACGTCAAAATTCGTATATTATGTTTATTTATGAAATCTTACTTTTAAATCTCAAATTATTAGTCCCAAGCATGGTTTTAAATAAACCGAAAGCTTGATTTTATTTAAAAAAGTGTCAAAATTATTTCTGCCCACTAAATTCCATTCGACTGTCTAATCCCGCTTCAAAAATTGTTTTCTTATATATTGTTAAATATTTGTGCTTAGCATATCACATTTTATATGATTAGTCACTATAAAATAACATGTATGAATAGATTTTTAAATATTGGCTTCCATAGGAATAAAACGTGAAGACTTTTGTTCTAAACAAAATAAATAAACACGATTTCAAACAATATTTACAACAAATTTATCTATATACAACAAATAAGATTAAAAAAGTTTAAAATTAACATTAAAATTGCAACTAACTATTTAAAATTGTGCGACATTATAATAAATGAAATTTTATTCTTGGAGTTCAATTCCTAAATGAAATAAATATAAATTTAAATACTACTTAATCTAAATATTTTTTATACTATACCTACTTTAATATGAAAATAACATCTAATTGAACCCTGACTGTGAATTCCAACAATTTTATTCTGAGTTAACAACTACAGTTACTAGACTATCTTCAAAAACATGTTACTACTCATTTTGTTTATGTATTTCAAAATAGCTATATATAAATAAAATATAAAATTTGTTCATTGCAGTTTTCAATGTTTGGCACAAGAACGAGCATAGGTAAAATATTAAATTAAGAACTCTTGTTCTTTTTACCCAAAATGCGCATAAGTTCTTTCGACATATAATAAGGTTTGTCTGGAGATCCGTCGTTCCTCTCACAATCCTCAACTGAAAAAAAAATGCATTTTTAATGTATTCCACTTGTATAATTTAATTTAATTCATACAAAGTCATAAAAAATAGTTAATGTTTCGATTAATGAAAATGTATGTATAATTAATACATTTTTTAAATTTTAACACTTCCGTCTTATTTTTTATTTTTTTAATGTACGAGTACGTTGTATACTTTTTTTGTTAAATAGGAAATTCAATGCTAAAATTTTCATCTGGCGACAGTTGCCTAACTTCCCTATTAATTTTTGAACAAAACAAAAGCGTTAATACAAAAGTTATTCAAAATTAAAAAGTGAGTTCAGTTTGTTGTTATAATATATTCCTGTCATGAAATAGGTACACAATTTAAAATTTCTATTTTCAAATTTTTTATAAGGTGTGTGTTAAAAAAGAATATTTCAATTTACGTAACAGAAATGTATTATAAGTTAAAATAAAAACGACTACAAATTCTCTTTGAATTATGAAATGTATTATTATAGCAATTAATTTGTGCTCAATGGCATTGGATGCACTTCTTTGTATTTACAATTTTATTCTAAACTTAACTGGGAAAAGACAACCGCCAAATAACTTTTTACCATAGTCCTATGGGTATAATAAAAAAACAATATACACAATGCTCGTTTTTCGACCCTCATCCTCATCATTGACATTATTAATATTAGTAAATCTCAAATAAGTTCTATATAAACGTGAAAAAAAAGTGAAAAGTTATATGATTGAATTTTTTTTAACTTTTCAATGATGTATATCTTAACGTTCATTTGTTTTAAACAGCTTTATTTAAACAATTTAAACAATGGTTATGTGAATGAAAAATTAAACTCAATTATAAATTATTATTATTATTTTCATTGCTAATTTTTTAAATTTATATCTCAAAATTTCATTCAGTCCAATTAATTTAAATAATTTTATGGGGATCTGAAGCTAGAAAAACGAGCTCCTATACGGGGTGATTAAAAAAAATAACATCGCGATATTTTGACTTTCCATTCATAACAGCATTTATATAAATCTTATACTTACAAAAACACTCTCTACATACAGACTGCAACATTCATCTATTTACTCACACACACACACACAATGCGCTTATAAATGCATACCCCTCACCACAATTTCACTTAGAATGTGTATTTATTTTTTACTTACGGAAACAAAGGAATAATGTATCAACAGCCATGGAATAAACACCAAAAAAGACACTAGCAATAAAGAAAGCTCCAATACAAATTGTTATCACTGGCACCAGTACATAATGCAGGTCCTCATTTTCGATTTTACTGAAATCACCTTTGGTGAATGCTACATAAGCTATAAATCCTACAGTACCAGTTACTAGAATCTTCGCCATGAACAGCAATACGTCCGTCACCTACAAAAAAAATTATTTAATTGAATTTTGAATATCGGTATAGTATGGTTCAAATTAAAAATATTATTAATGGTAAAACATAAACCACAAATATTAAATTATATGTTATTTGAATAATTTGATTACGGTTTTGTTTCTTTATTAACTTCTTAGCAACTCGCCTAATGTGAAAGTTAACTCAAACCAGCCAACTATATTAGATTATCCCTACCTTATCGATAACGAAGACTCGTACTAGATTCCTCATAAGTAGGCTAAAAGCATCTTTAGCACTCATACAAAAGTTTCTTCCGTGTATCGCGCACATAATATACGCATTTTTGTTTATAAACTTCAAAAACTTTTCCAAACACCACAAGAAACATTTACAACAACACATTATGGCTCTTATAAACGAATTATCATATTTCTTTAATTTACGGTCCACATATTCAATTGCAATTCTAATCAAGCAACATATCGTTATAAGCAAAGAACCAAAAGCGAGAGTACCGACATGATATCTAAAAAGAAAGTGTTGTTAGTTTTTTTTATATATAAAAGAAAAAATATAAAGTCCACCTTAAAGTTAAAACTATACTGTGGGTTAATGTAAAGAAAGGTACGTCGCTTTTCTTAAATGACCAATACCAAGTCGCAAATGTTGCAGCTAAGACCATTTCTCCAAATGCAGACATGAAGAATACACCCCAGAAAGCTCCAAATATGTTAAATGCTAAAATAATATATCAATTCACTAAATAATCTTTCTAAAGCTGGGTATACATATGAGGCAGAAAGCGAATGAGGCAAGGAGAGCCCGAACGGATGCCTCGTTCGTGAATCTTGATTTTGAAGCATTTACATAGATGTCTGTACATATCAAAATTAATTTTCAGGTAATTTAAACTTACATTTATCAATGACTTATTTAAACCCAAACAAAAACCATAAACCTAATTTTCATTTGTGAATGCACCTTAATACAAAACAAAGTTATTTTTCATTTGTGTATTCTTGTTTTTTATGAAAAACATATCCAATTTGAAATATTTCATTAGAGAAATTAATGCTTGACAAACACGGCGTATTCACGGAACAGAGATAAGGCATGCCTCACGGGTCCTCGTACGACGCTAAAAAAAAATCATAATACCATACTGTTAAATGTGCTTCAACAGTACTCTATGCTCAATCAATATAAGCGTCAACACAGCCACGGCCGTTATTTTGTATAACAGTACAATGATTAAAAATCAAGTGTTTCTAAAAAAATCGCAGCATTATTGAAGTGTGTCATGAAGAGATGCCACCTGTCAATATGCAATAGAAGATGTTTTAAGTTATTATGAAAAATACTGAACGTCACACGGCCGATATACAAATAACAGACACGGTTATCGCCTCGATTTTACAATATTCAACCTCATCTGTTATTTGCTTCATATCAGCCTTATGACGTTCATAACTATATCGTCCGAGGCTTACGCGGCCTCGGCCTGCATCATTCTCTATCATACTCAAATGTGTACCAGCCCTAAATGGCCAGTTACACCAATATTTAATTGTGAATTAAAGAAAAATTTAATTAAAATCAACGTTTATGCACGTACAAAATATACAAGTGTAGATTTTGATTAATTTGTGTTTAATTTTCCATTAAAATATAAATGCAACCGGCCGTAAATTCAATACAAACACTAGTTATTTTTTATACAAAACAATAAAATTATATTTTATTGACTAGCGGGAAGTGTTAATTCGAGCGAATCATCGCAAGTTAATTATTTTTCGCGAGTCGTTAATTAAATTTTATTGTCGTGTATATAATTATATTTTTTCTATAGCAGATTGTAAAAAAATAAGAAAAATTTATTATAAATTAAATTAAGCACAATTTTATAATTTAATATACATAGGTAAGTACATAAGTTGTACTTCTATTCCAAGAATAGATCTTTCTGATAACATTAATTGCAAGTTGTTATTAACACAAACCGTCATTGTTTATAATGTATTTAATTTAAATAAAAATTAAATAGGTACTTTAAAAGTGCTAAGTATAATTTTAACTACCCTTACGGTTACTTGCTACTTGATTCACAATTAGAGTAGACGAAAGGACACATTAAAATCTGCTATAGAAAAAAAAAACATTTTTATTTAGGTACCATGCAGTGCTTGTATAAATGACGGTTTTTCAACTTCTGTTGTGGTACAAATTACATCTTTACAGTCCGTAGTAGAATTCCAAGTTTGTGCACATTCATAAGAAAACTTTTTTGGATCACAAGTCTGATTATTTCTGTAAGTGACTCCATTACAAAAACATCCGGTTTCCATAACTTGTTGGACTTGATATTTTGCATCACCAACTGATGTTAAATATAAACCAATAGTTACCGCATACACCACAACCATTAATTGCAAAATCCATGGAGCAATTGGGAAGAATAAGGTGGAAGTAACTGAACTTACAGCTCTAAAATGTAATGAGAAAATAATATTATTTAAGTATAAACTATAGATATAATTTAAAATCGTACTTGCTTGCTTCTCTGATAAGAGCAATTGCAATCAGAATTCTCTTACGTAAAAAGATTAAAATGAGCAAAATTATACCTAACAATACTGATACAATAATCAACAATGCCAGCCATATATTTTTTTGTTCCCAAACGCCTTCATTATTAGTTTGCTTACTGTCCAAAAAGGATTTATATTTTATAGCCGTAAAGCAAACTCCTACAAATAGTAAATATATATATTGGTACAATATATTGTTTGAAACAAAAGTCATCATACCACATTTTAAATATATTTATGTATACAAACAATTGTAAAGATCATTTAAAATCTAGGACATTAAAATTTTTAATTTAATAATGGATGCAAGTTAATTGAAGAATATAAATCACAACAATTCATTGACAAAAGAAAATCATGAAAAAAAATGGTATGATAGTTTTGAAAGACTTTTAATCATACCAAGAGATAACAAAACTATGACTCCAATAACGGACACCCAAACCATTATTCCAGCGATCCATCGCATTAGAATGATATAAATTAGGCACACTACCATAGCTCCTACAAATCCTAGTAAAATTTTCCACCATGATTTTATTAAATCTTGTGTTATTAAGGTTACAACCTAAAAATTATTAAAATGATATTACAATTTTTTAAAATATTAAATTAAATATAAAAGGCACTGTGTTATAGCTTGCAAAAAATATCGTAAATCATGGAGGCATCTCACACCCGTCTAGGAAAGATAATTTTCCACCATGATTGTATTAAATCTTGTATTATTACGCTTACAAACTAAAAATTGTTATAAATATATTACAAATTAAACATAAAAGACACTGGGTATATAGCTTTCAAAAATTATCGTAAATTATTAAGGCATCTCACACCCGTCTAGGAAAGAGAATTTAAGGTGTATTAGCTAGAAAAAGCTCGAAGTGTTAATCAATTTCTAAAAATTCATTTTTATCGTACCTCTTCCGCTGCTGCTAATTCTTTTACATTCTTAACAGCACTGGTTAAATCTGAGAACGTTATATTTAACTCCTCTATAGCCTGTAGTACTTTTGGTAGGCAACGATCAAGAACTGCGAAGAAAAAATCAGACGTTTAAATTTACATTTACTCATTTAAAGTGATTAAAACTAAAAAGCATTTTAGCGATGACGTAATCGCCGCGGCCAACCTGACTGCGTAAACAAACATGTTTAGACCTGTTTAATTACTTCCGGTCCCCTGAAGCTTTTGTATTCGATGTTATTGTCGTATGGAGTGTTCGAGACTTCTCCAGACGGTAATGGCAGATATATAAAAGGGACACAGCACACAGCTATGCCCGGGAGTTAGTTACATAGTTCGGTCCGTTAGTGAAATCGGATAACGCAGTTCATTTGTGTATACAGACGCTGTGGAAGACTATTGAGTATACTACAGACGCTTTGGAAAACAGTTGAGTATACGCAGTGATTGTGGAAGTCGGTTGAGTATACGGACCCTGTGAAAGAGTTCTGTAAATAGAGAGTAGAGTGGAAGTGAGCTGACGAATGAAGACCCATGAGGGAATGTGAACTCGGGAAGTTGAGTATACAGACGCTGTGGAAGTCAGTTGATTATACGAACGCTGTGGAAGAGTTCTGTTAGTAGAGTGGAAAGCAGTCAGTCAGTAAGTCAGCTAGTGGAATTGAAGATAGTTCAGAAAGAAAGTTGAAAGGAGTGAATTCTGTTCGGGCAGTTGAGTATACAGATGCTGTGGAAGTCAGTTGAATATACAGTCGCTGTGGCTGTTGGAGGTCGAACAGTTAAATGTTAAATTTTAATCCCGGAGCCTACGCATTAAACAAGCAAAACTCCTTGGTTACACAGTTCATATCTCAAATATATGTAACTGACAGATAAATGTCACTGTCAAAGAACTAATCATTTTAAATTAATAATATGGAATGGATCTTAATTCAGTATTTAAATCAATAAAAATTAAATAGCGGGAGGTTTGGTGTTGGCCACATCAGGTTTTTTTAATACACATTTACGTATTGTTAAAATACTCATGTAAGTAATGCCGTTCCAACACAAACATCACAGTGTGCAAACCGTGCAAACTTATAATATCATATTCATGACGAGTAGATTATGAAATAAACTCTAAAAAGTGTAGAAAACAAAATAATGAATATTTTTATGTACTTATACTAAAAGTACCCAAAATTTTATTATTGCAAATATTAAACTTTAAAATTGTTACTACTGTAAAAATTTGCTATTTTTTGTTAAGATTGATTTAATGCAAATCGTGCTTCACACTTCTATTTGAAGAAATTTTTGAAAAGTCCTACTCTACAAATCCAAATTCAAATTAAAAGCAAAATCTAATCTTACCAGGTTCAGAAGCTATAGTATATCCAGCACATTTTTCTTCTTTAACGTATTGTTCCATCTGAGCTTTATTTTTTGGTGTAACTCCATTACATATTACTTGGATCAAATCCTGTATCAAGGGCATAATAATATGTCTCTGTGGGGCATTTGTCAACACACACCTAAAAAAAATAACATTTTTAATAAAATTATTTTGTGTACATTTATTTAATAGCTATTAAATTTAGAATAAATTGTAAAGCAATATAGCTGGGTCAATTACAGATCCGATTTTGATTATTATTTTTTTTAAATGTTTTTATTATATTCAATTATTCAAAATCAGCTACATTCCAGCTAGGGCGCTCAATTATTTATACAGAATGTCCGGATTTTTGAAGTCTACTATTGGGAAACTATAAAAGATATACGTGTACGACTTCGGCAAAATGGGACATGTAGTGCGCCTTTGGGGGGCCATCTTAGATATGCTTTTGTTTTGCCAAAAATTCTAATATGTTACTAGATAATGGCGAAAAACTGAATTTTGGTCGATTTTTACCTTCCGTCACCTTTAGGTAAGGAAGGTATTGTCTTTGGTCAAAAAATTCGGTGGTGAGTTTTTGATGAATATGCACGTTTTAGGGTCCCTAGAATACGATTTTACTATTTTTACGATGATGTCTGTATGTGTGTGTGTGTGTATGTATGTATGTATGTATGTGTGTCCGTGTGTGTGTGTGTGTGTAACAAAATTTTCGTCTACGATAACTTCCATACTACAATTCCAAAAATTATTATTCTTTCGTATTTCTCTTCGTTACATCCATGCGAAGAGCTGATTAGATTTTGGTTACAATTGGACAACCGGAAGTACCCTCATTTGAAGATTTTAACAGTTTCTCTTGAAAAAACTATGTTAAATATCATTTTTTCACATTTAATGTTATTATAAATATTAAAGAATATTATATTTTCTATACGATTTGATTGAATTTTATACCTAATATTAAATGGATATAGAGTTAAAAAATTATAAAGAAATTAAATTTCATAAAGTAGCCATAGCTGTGGAAACAGCTACTATATTAAGAAAATTTTGATTGAAAGATGTCAGTGTCAAGTGAAATTGACATAGTGTGTTTGTCTTATAATTTTACTGGAAATAGGTATAGGATCTTTTGCTTTCTGTATGGAATTTGTATAAAATACATACAACTGCTTTAAGGTAATGTATAAGAAATAATAATAATAAATCTTTTATTTCTGCAGATACATTACACTGTATATAGAAAACGTCACAAAATAATAATTTTCTGTATGAAATTTGCATAAAATACATGCAACTGCCGGAAGGTAATGTACAAGAAATAGAATATTTAATTTAGCAAGGAACTTTCCGTATTAAATTTGTACAAAATACATAGAATTGACGGAAGGTAATGTGCTGGCCACATCGGATTTTTTCATTTTGACATTATTTGTAAACTATTAGTAATCGAGAAAAATGTTTCAAATAGAAAAGTCAGATAATTAGTCGAATTATTATCACCCGTCATGTAGCCTACAATTTGAAATTTTAAGTCTATATTTAAAGTAGTCAAAAGATTTTGTAGAAATTTCTCTACATTTGTGCAGGTTTTATAACTTGCTGAAAATGAAATCGGGCCGAACTATTATGAACCGGCTCATAGTTTATTTCATTTCAATCGACGGATATATTATTATATTTTTGATGTTTTTTTTTTTTTAATTTTGTAATTTTTCATATTCATGTATGATACCTTTTCATAGTTAAAAATATTTAATAATGACAAAGTTTGGTTTCACGAATATAAATTATTTATTTAATTTTTCAGTGCATGTAAAAACTGGTTGGCTCTAAAGCGCCATCTGCTAATTTCTGACATAAACGAAGTATAGCATCTATGAACACTTTTATAATTTGCCGCGAGACGAGACACGGCGAGAAACAATCCACTCTCGTCTCGTCATTTTTTCTTGCCTTCTCACCAACAATGATAAATAATTTAACATTACAAGGAACATAGATATAATAAACGAGGACCACTGATTAAAATTGCTTATTTTAGTATGGAATTTAAATGGTATGTATTTTTACCGTCAACCTTTAGGTAAGGAAGGTATTGTCTTTGGTTAAAAAATTCGGTGGTGAGTTTTTAATGAATAAACACGTTTTAAGATCCCTAGAATACGATTTTACTATTTTTACGATGATGTCTGTTATGTGTGTGTGTGTGTGTGTGTGTGTGTGTGTGCGTGTGCGTGTGTGTGATTGTGTATGAGTGTGTGTGTATGTGTGTGTGTGTGTGTGTGTGTGTGTGTGTGTGTGTGTGTGTGTGTGTGTATGTAACAAAATTTTCGTCTACGATAACTCCAAAAATTATAATTCTTTCGTATTTCTCTTCGTTGCATCCATATGAAGAGCTGATTAGATTTTGGTTATAATTGGTCAACAGGAAGTACTCTCATTTGAAAATTTTAACAGTTTTTCTTGAAAAAACAATGTTAAATATCAATTTTTCTCATTTAATGTTATTATAAATATTAAAGAACATTGTATTCTGTATACGATTTGACTGCATTTTATACTTCATATTAAATGGATATATAGTTATAAAATTATAAATAAATTAAATTTCATAAATTAATTAGAAACAACTACTATATTAAGATAATTCTGATTGAAAGTTGTCAGTGTCAATTGACAAATTTGTAGTACATTTGTGTAATAATTATACTCGAAATATAGGATCTTTTTGCTCGAAACTTTCTGTATGAAATTTGTATAAAATACATACAACTATCGAAAGGTAATGTACATACAAGAAATTTAGAATCTTTCGAAAATTGTACAATATCTACCAAATCCATCTACCGGATTCATGAAGAATCTAATCTCAAAAAAGGCAGTGATAAGCGCGCGCGTTAAAAGTAGAAATGTGTTGAAAGTAGGACTCTGCTGTTTGTTAACTACATCAATTTTTTAACCTGTTTCAAATTTTCAATTTTTTTTATAGGTTATGGATCTACCCTGTTTACCACTTGCGTTCTTAAAATATCGATTCCGGTAGCTATAACCTGATAAGCAGCTGTTTACCGGTAATAGTTCACCGGTAGAATTTTCGTAAATGCCTCATATAACTGGCGGAAGGTAATGTGCTGGCCACATCAGATTTTTTTAATTAAATATACTCAAATGTCATGACTAATTACACGTGGCTGGGTGTGTCAATTTGTTTTGTACGCTGATATTGCTCATATATTTGTATAGTGGTGGCACTTGAAGCAGGCGTGAGGAGTACACCATAGGTCACTTGTGCCTTTTTTTACTAAAACTGAGTAAATAAATATTTATACCGATTAATATTTTGTATATTTTAATTAGATAATTTAGAAAAATCGTACAATCGAGATCTCGGCTTTCTACTCTTGTCTCAAAACATATCTCGAGGATATCACTTTCGTCTCGTCTCAAAATATCGAAAAGAGAATAAGGTTAATCACGCCTTGAAAACGCGAGACAATATCTCGAAAATGCGTGATCTTGAGGCATCACTACGCAAGCCTTGTCGTCCAGTCCGGTAACTACAAATACAATGAAAACATACCTGAGGTGTTCTACACCCTGTAGCTGCATGTACCCCAACACATTTGGTTATATCATAAAAAAATAGATATTTTTTATCTTCCAAACCTGTTTCATATCCACATTTCCTTCCTTTAGAATCTTTGGGTACAAGCAATAAATCTAAACTTCCCCTATTTACAGCTGAAAAAGGTATATAATTAATGTAAGTAATACAATAAAAATAAAGAAATACATACCAAATATTCCAATTGAAATCCAACATAATATAAACACTACGAACAATCCGAGACAAAGGATATCTGTACAAGATCTTCTGCCCAAAGGACCTTTAAACTTTGGGTCGTATTTGACTGGTTCTCCTTAAAAAAAAAAACCTTGGCTGTATTGGTGTATTGGTTTTTTTTAAAAAAAAGATAAAATTATACTCACCAAAGTTTTTCGACGATTCTGTATGGATAGATTTTGCCATGTCGAACACAATTTTGAATTAGACCTACAAATGACAAATTTTACATATCAAATGAAGAAAATATGTATTAAGATTATACTCCATTCACGATAACGAGAGAATTTGGAACTAATTCATGAACAGAGTCTAGGATAATTTTGGAGCGAACTAATATGACGTCTCCGTTCAAGAATTAGTTCCAAATTTTCTCGCTGTCGCGAATGGAGTTTAGATAAATATAATTATTGATAATAACCTGGGTGATTGGCAACTGGCATGTTAGTAAATGAAAACTCCGTGGCAAAGTAAAAAATCTGATGTGGCCAGCACATTAACTTCCGGCAGTTCTATGTATTTTATACAAATTCCATAAAGAAAGTTTCTTAGAATTGATTCTATAGTTGCAGTAAAATTATAACACAAATATACTATGTCAATAAATATCAATTGCCATTTTAGTCGAGTCAATGAAGCGGAAAAATCGTTAAAACTTCTAAACCCACTAAAACAGATCCGATCTTGATGATTTTTTCTTTTAAATGTTTGTTATATTTAATTATTCAAGATCAGAAACATTTCAGTTGGGGCATTCAATTATTTATACAGAATGTCCGGATTTTGAAAGCTACCATTGGGGTCTCGGGAACTATAAGAGATACGATTTCAGTTATATGGGTCTTGTGGTGCGCCTTTGGGAGGCCATCTTAGATGTGTTTTTGTTTTGCCAAAAATTCTCATAGGTTACTAGATAATGAGGGAGTACTGAAGTAGGTCGAATTTTTTCATTTTGAAATTATTCCTAAACTATTAGTAATCGAGAAAAATGTTTCAAATAGAAAAATTAAATAATTTTATTGTCTATCCAGTGGTGTACGAAAATAATTTTCCTATCGGCAAATTTTCGAGATATAACACAAAATTACATTTTTTTAAATGGAAGCCATATTTGATTATTACTTTAAGAAAATACTTATTTTTTATTTCTTTCGATTAGTATAAAGGTTATTATATTTTATTTTTATTTATTATATTTTAAATATGTTTACGTCAGCTGAAATGTTTCTGATTTTGAATAATTAAATATAACAAACATTTAAAAGAAAAAATCATCAAGATTGGATCTGTTTTAGTGGGTTTAGAAGTAAAAACCTTTATTGACTCGGCTATTTGTCTATCAGATTTTTTTAAATTATATTAGCTGTTTCCAGTGTTATTGCATAGCTGGCTGCTTTATGAAATTTAATTTCTTTACAATTTTTTAACTCAATATCCATTGAATATGAAATATAAAATGTAATCAAATCGTATAGAGAATAAAATATTATTTAATATTTATAATAACATTAAATGTGTAAATATGATATTTAACAGCGTTTTTCAAGAAAAACTGATAAAATCTTTAAATGAGGGTACTTCCGGTCGACCAATTATAACCAAAATCTTATCAGCTTTTCATATGGATGTAATGAAGAGGAATACGAAAGAATTATCATTTTTAGAATTGTAGTGTTGGGGTTATCGACGGAGAAAAAATCGTCTCACACACACACACACACACATATATATATATATATATATATATATATATATATATATATATATATATATATATATATATATATATATATACAGACATCATCGCAAAAATAGTAAAATCGTGTTCTAGGGACTCTAAAACGTGCTTATTCATTAACAACTCACTATCGACTTTTTTGACCAAAAAAAAAAATACCTTCCTTACCTAAAGGTATGACGGAAGGTAATAAAAGTAGTGGGTGTTGTCGTAAAGTCAGCCTTCATACACACGATAATAAACGAGCAAATTTAATTCATTTTACTATAACCAAGCAAGTGCCTGTTATATATGTATAATAATGTAGAGCATAATGTAATAATAGTAAGTTTATATACATATAAAAAAAAAACAAGTTTTATAAGGCAATCTGTTAACGTACGAATCTACAATGAAAATTACGATAATTCTGAATGCAAACTCAAATTGATCTACTCGTAGGTATATTGACAGTTTTCTTATTTTAATTTTTGCAAAGTTATCAATTATTGCCGTGCTCAATAGCTATCATTAATGATGCCACAAGACGAGACGAGACTTGAGGTCGGTCTTGTCTTGGTCTTGACTAAGTCTCGACTACCTTGGTCTTGTCGAGACGAGACTTGCAGTCAGTCTCGTCTTGTCTCGAGTCTCGACAAGACTCTCAACTGCGTCAATCAACAAATTGTGTATGATTTTATATAATTTTTATAATAACGTAAATCTCGAAAAAATGACATTTAAAGAAAAACTATTTTGAGCTTCAAGTAAAGTGCCATTTCCGATTCTTTGATTTGCATCAATGGGCTCTTTCCATTTTAGATCAAGATCGAAATACAAGGTTTCAAAATTTTCCGAATAATAGTATTTGAGTTAGTGCGGAGGATCCACACATACACACAGATATCATCGTGGAAAAATCGGATTCTAGGGACCTAAAAACGTGGTTATTTATCAAAATCTCGATATGCAATTTTTAGCATGATCCCTATACCATCCTTTCTAAAGGTAGCGGGAGGTAAAACGAAGTTATATTTATCAAAAAATAAAATGGTTTATAAAATTAAATATTCCTTGTTTATGAAAGATGTTGTGCCTTCTATCAATTATGTATTAACTTTCCTTATATTATCTACAACATTTGAATTAAATTAAATAAATTAATTACTTTTCCTTATTTCGATATGACTTTAAGCTCAAAAGTATATTATATCTCTATCTCATGAAAAACTAAATAAAAGTAACTTAATTTTTTAACTTATGACAAAAGATATTAAATATGATATTGACAATGTAAATTTTTGTTTTGTGTAGCACAGTTTTATTCCCCAAAACTCGAGAAGGTATCGGTATCTTTGTAAAACAATTATACTACAACTACATAAGTATATCTGTCATCTTCGGGGCATGGTAGCAGAGCAGTAATATTCTGAGAATTTTAATTTATATAAATTTATTTTCTAAAAATGCGCATTACATTTTTTCATAACTTGGTTACAATTTCTGACAAAAGTTCAATAATGTAAGGGAGAAATTATTTTACGTTATACTGAATTGTAAACGACTCATTACAGAGCTCTGTCTCTAGTAGTAAAGAGAGTTTTTAAAATTTACGGGCTATTAAAACCATGGCAACATATATACAAATTTATTTATTCATTATGTCGCTTCGCCATATGTTTCCAAAAACTATTTCGATTAAACAGTTTAATGTATTGTGTTGTAGGTTCCAATATATTTTTTCAAATTATTAACGATTCAGTATATCATAAAACATTGTACAATGCTCAACCGTTACCCGAAATTTACGTCCTCGCACGCATAACAAGCTCGCTTTTCTCGCTCGTTAGGTACCGTGCACGCCCGTAAAGTTCTAAGTAACGGTCTTGCAATGTAAATTACGAATTTTCGTCTATGGCTATGTTGTAAAATATTGAAAGATGCTTACACTGTTCAAAAAAAGAGCACTTTTTTACTCTTATTAATGTTTATATAAGACCAAGGCCATATAACGCTCTACAATAAGAGTAAATCGAAAAAGGCACTTTATTCAGTAATAGAAATGGGGTAAAATACTGAATTATACAATTTTAAGCATAAATGTATACAAATTATAGTTCTAAAAGAGAAACTAATACGGGTAAAATTTAATACGTTGTGTTACTATTTTTAATCAACTTAGGGTGCTTTATTTGCCCAAATATGAATAAAAATAACACTGAAATGGGGAATAAAATTTCATTTTCAAATTACAATTTATTAATTATTTCAGATTACTTTAAATACAAAATATATTTGGTACTAATACAATTTATTTATATTAATTTTTACAAAAAACATGTACTAAGACCTAAATATAAATTATACCTTGATAATCTGTCACGGTGTAATTCAATGGTTCTTTATAATAATTTGTATAATAATTTTCGTAAAGCAAGGCTGGGTCGAAGAATTATCTTTGATTATTTCATAAAGACACATCTGTAACAATTAAAACTTCCTCTTTTTAAGTGAGCACTGCATTTAAATAAATTTTACCTAAATCATAGATAGTTATTTCGTCATCTATTACTTGGACCACGAATTTAGAATCACTTACACATCAGTAAATCAAAGAACACCTAACTGAAGTCATCAGAATATAACCTGGCGTACTTACGCGTTTCAACTCGATCTCAATCTCAACTAGTCGGGAATGAACATGTTTGGGCGAGGGAAATTACCCGTTTATGGTGCACATTGTGCCCTTTTTATTGTTTTTGGTTAAATACATACTTTTAAAAAGTTATACATGCGTATAAAAAGTATAAAATGTGCACTAATTTTCGTGATTTATTATATTTATTAGTGTACTCGGAAAAAATTATAAATTAAAGGGTAAAATTTAATGAATTAAAGAATAATAAGTACTCAAAAATAAGTAGATATTAAAAGTCGATAAAATTTTACTCTTTCTCTTTATTGCAGAATACATTTTCGGGTAATAGTATTTTTATAGTGTTTTATTGTACACTTATAAGAATAAAAATTGTAACACTCTTTTGAAAGATTATTAACAGGTACTCTAATTTCGAACAGTGTATAAGGTTGCCAATCTAATAATATTACTTTTTGTACTGTAACGGAATGTAAACTTTCATAAATTTATCTGTGGCTTAATGCAAGAACAAGAACAACCAATGTCAATTTCATAATTTCGGTAGACTTACTTAAAACCAACAAGAAATTTTCAATTGTGTTTTCAGTTTTAATAATATTGTTGAGAGAATCTTTGTGTGAAATTTGACATTCTGTATAAATGTTGATTACAAATGTCACTAATTCTGTGATATAGCTTCAATATTTTACTAAAATGGAAATGTCTAATATTTGTTATTACCTTTTTTAGAATCATGTGGTTGCACACCTGTGGTTGGAGACACAAACTCCACTACCATGTAAGTCAGCATTTCTTAACCTTTGGGTCGCGAAGGGGTTTCAGTGGGTCGCGTAAACTATTCAGAATTTCTAAATGCCATTCATAATTTTAAAACGTAAAATATAAAATTTCACTAAAATGTTACTTATATTAGCAATACAATGCAGAATTGTTACTCCTAACCCCCTAACCGAGGCATTGCGTTCATTTTGGTTAAAAAAAGAAAAACCAATCTTGGGAAATAAATAATTGAAAATAGTATTTCCTTTTGCTACTATCTATCTAATTGTAATTACTAAAACTAAATTTTAGGAACCGCCGCGATTTGAAAAACTTTCAAAATTTATGCAACCTCGGGATACACATTAATTCACATTAATTTTTGTAAGTTACTCGTATTTTTTATTTTAAATTTTGAAGAAATGCCTTTCAATCATGTTCGAAAGTTAGATTGGACGAATATGGCAATGAACCTAATATTTATGTTTCGAACATTTTGACTAACTGACAAAATTAAATTTGTATCAAATTCATGCACCAAATTGTAACAAGTTTCGTTTTATTTGAAATAATTATTATCTCATTGTGGTATTAAATTTATATTATTTTGTTCATAAGGAAGGTATGTGATATATTCGTACATATTCATTTTCTTATTTTCATAAATAGATTATAGTTCATAATAAAACATGTTTTTATTTTTAAAATAATTTTTTAGTGGGTCGCGAAACCAATACATTATATAAATTTGGGTCGCGCCTTGAAAAGGTTAAGAAATGCTGATGTAAGTCATTTTCACGCACTTGTTTCACAATATACTTTTTTTCATAATCCCACAACAGGATTAAATCCCAATTACAGAGTGTGTTCACAACGAACATCCATGCCTTAGCGGGATTCGAACCCGGTATCCCGGCCGTACTCAAGGCTGAGCCGTTGCTCTAACTAAGGCTAACCGAAGCCAACTTTTATTAAACTAATAAAATATTTCCCCATGAAATAAGTTATTTAACTATCAAGTGTGTTAATGAGGGCAGATTAATAATTGAAACATTTTAACGCGTGAGCATAGCGAACACGTTAATTGTAGGTTGAGATCATTAATCGCCAATTAACACACGTGTTAAGTTACAATATTTTTCCGTTGAATTTGAAGAAAATCTAATTTTATTTCATGGCAAAAAAAATCGGCTTAATAACCTAAAATCGTTTATTAATAGAAATCTTGCATTAATAGGGGTCATTCATGAATAATTTTGTATAGATTAACATAGTCTAATAAACGACCAACTGAAAAAGTTCTTTTTAAAATCGTTATTTACAATTTCTTTTAATTACAGTATAATTTATTGGATTAGTAATAACGTTAACAAAAACAAGTACATCTTTGACTCACCATAAATCAATAATAAATTGAAGGTTTTACTAATCACTCAAAATCAAAATAATTAATAGTTCCGTTTTTAAAACAGAACAATTTCGAATGGTCTCATGAATATGACAACAGATACTAGATGTATCCAAATGGTATCGAATAACAAACTTTCTGAAGTGATAACTTCGCATGGGAGGGTGAACCGCTAAGGAAATTAGGACTTTACCCCCCACTCCTGCGCCCAACCTCGCGCTGCGAGATGGCAAGCCAGTGAGTGCAGTTTCCTTGTTAGAAGGAAATTTTTTATCAAATTGCATGTAGGCTCAGAATTTATCAATAATTAATGCGAAGCGGTAACAACTTGATAACAAAACAATCAACGGACATAAATAAATGACTTTTTAATCAATTCGCAACAAAAATTAACCTGTAGCCGCCTGGTGGCGATATTTATAACTAGCCAATGGTGTACATATCCATAAAAGAGTCCATAGTATTGTCTGATTCGTTTATAGCAGAGATTGCTTTATATGTCGAACACTTACTGTAAATTATTATGAAATTATGGTATTGTCATATTTTTTGCAGTTTACTACTTGCTGCCTAATATGAAATACACCATCGAGCCGCCATCTTGTGCTGCCCTCAACGGTCGTTTTCGTTGCGAATATATCAAAGTCGCTTTATACCATAACAGGTTTTTAAGGATATCATTGTCGGGATTTTGTATTTATAATAATGAGAGCCTTAGCACAATATTTCTCCCGATAGTTTCGCTAGTCGACTAGTTACTTTAACATTCAAAACACTGAAAAGTCAAGCGAGCGTCAAATATAACCATTAATAAAAATAATAAATTTAGACTACGTATTTGTTAAAAACGTTTGTTTTATTGTACCTATTGTATATTATTCTATATTTTGTGTTTATATAACGTGCCACAACCATGAAAAGTCATGATTGCACACAATATCTGTATCTTCTTACAAAAGTCTGTAGATTGTAATACCTACTTAAGAGAATATCCGCCTGCTGCCATCTACGCTAAGCTTTGCGCTAAGGGTCTCATTAGCTGGATATAACACAAAGATGATTTTAAATTTAGTGTCTCCGAGTAGAAAAAAATTGGGAAGGGTAATATTTAATATTTTCGGCGTGTATTTTATATACGGTACAAGAATTATAAAAATCAGCTGGAAAAAAAAGAAGTTCCTAAAAAATTTTTGCACGAAATAAATAAAAACCGAATTTGGAGTCCTTGAATGATCCCACCTGGTCATCCGAAGGTTATACTCGTTATTCTTTACGATATTTACATAATCTTTATTTAAAAGGAAGAAAACTATCGCGTCAGATAGTGCAATTCAATCTAAATATTTTTTGAAAATTAATTGAGAATGTTAAAAGTTCAAAATTCATTTTCATTTTTGTTGGCGAAAATAATTTTAACGTACAAAAATTTGTCTGCCATTATTAGGTTTTTCATTATTTACAGTTTGAAATAAAATATATGCTGAAATAATTCAACGAGGGCCGCGCAAGAATTATTGGAGAATAAATAAATAATAATCAGGTAGGTCGTCAAAAAATGTGCACAATCATTTTGAATAGTTATTTATCTCATATGAAATTCAGTTGCAAAAGTGAAGCTAGTCAGAAATTATAGTTAATCAAAGGAAAAAGAAAGTTTTAAAAAACTCCGAAATGTCTTATTCACACTTTTTTTATAAAATTGTCACAGATATTATTTTGCGTAAGATTATTTTTATTAAATTTATTATGTTTTGTCTCTAATTAGCTATATAGGTACGTAACCGATGCTGTTGGATAAGAGCTACATTTAATGATACTGGTATTCACGTATTTTATTTCAGTTTATTTCTAGATTTCAGTGTGAGAACATCGATATTATAGTGATTCAGGTGAGAGAGTTAATCTAGCGTGTGTATGATTGTGGGTGTGCGTGTGAGCAGTACGGTGTACTGTAGTGGCCGCATCGTGTGAACCCGAGGGTCGCCAACGGTAGCAGCAGGGAAGGCTGTAGTGACCCGCATCTGGTGTCGCCAACGGTAGCAGCAGTTAGGGCTGTAGTGATCTGATCCAGTTGGTTAAGAGGAATGTCTCCGGATCACCACCGAAGCGGCAGTGGTTCCGTAGTGGCCGCTCGTGTGAACCCGAGGGTCGCCAGCGTAGCAGCAGGGAAGGCTGTAGTGACCCGCATCTGTGGTCGTCAGCGTAGCAGCAGTTAGGGCTGTAGTGATCTGATCCAGTTGGTTAAGAGGATTGTCTCCGGAACACCACCGAAGCGGCAGAGGGTCCGTAGTAACTAGCGGTACTGCCCGTAGTTGCCAACATGTGTGTACGGTGTGTGAATGCCTGAACCTTTTGTAAATGATTGCCTCCTCACTGAGTATTTCTCATGTGTTAATTCTTTTACAGAAATAATCACGGCGTGAAGGAGGATTCCGCGTGACCGGGTTCGGCCAGGCGACGGTCATCTAGATTTGTTATTAATACAGTATATACCGGTTTGGGTGATAAATGTGTTTTAATATTCTAATTTTCAGCGCTAACATTTAATCGTCATTTATAACAAAATTAAATAATGTGCAATAAAAAATGCCTGCTAATTACAAAATTTAAAAAAGTACTTAGTTAATAATTTTTTAAAGTATTGTTAAGAGTGAAAATATGGAATTAACCAGAAAGCATTTTCTTCAGTTTTTTGCGAAAAAATAATAGAAGTAGGTAATAGAATATCTGCCATACTCACCTGATTTGGCAATATGGGACATTCGGCTATTTGACCCCCCCCCCCCTCTAACATTTTTACTATAAGTAATAGAAAAAAATGGCTTATACAAAAGTTTTATTATTTTAAATATACGAGCACTATTTGATGGCAAATGTAGATATTTTTATAAAGTCAGGTTTACAAGATATGACTAGCAACTTTTATTCCTGCTATTTTTTTCTCTTTTCAACGATGTGTTAGTTTTTATGAATTTATTTGAAAAAATTCGAGAAAAATAAGATAATTTAGAAACAGGGATCTAGTATCCTGTTGGAACGATTAATAAATAAATAAATATGGGAAATAATTTTTATTCAAATAATCTAGGTGGCTATATGTGAAAATAAAATACAACAATGGGAAACAAAATATAATAGAAATTTTATTGTTACTTGATTAACGTGTCTTTCTTATTAATAAATTATTATTTTTCAAATACGTTCAAATGCATTGATAAAAGCTAAAACGTCGTTGAAAAGAGAAAATATGATGGTTTATATTCTAGTAAAATAACCATAGGTTGCTATTTAAAAAATAAAAGTTGATAATTATATCTTGTCAACCTGACTCTATAAAAAAATATCTATATCTGCCATCAAACAGTATATTTCAAATAATTAAATAGCCATTTTTTTCTACTAGTTATAATAAAAAGTTAAAGGGTCTTCCCAGACACCTGTATATTCTCCTTCTCACTCACATGTTCATAAAAGTGTTTCGAGCCGACATGCGTACTAGGTAGCATCTATAATGCTGATCATCTTCAAAATATTAATATTTAAAAAAAACTAATTAAGGTGCCGTGTGAATATATATTTATTGATTCTATATCTGTTTTGTTTTTAAAAATATATTATGTAGTTTATAAATAAATTGTGAAATACTAATATACAATTTTAGTATCGAAACTTACACATAGATGTCGCAGTATTGCTCCCCTAAGTTTATCTCTTATAAGCTCCGCCTTGTTTAGCGAAAATTTCCAAACAGGGGCGAAAATACAAATATGACTTCGTTTACAATGTTTATGTGCATAGAACAATATTCACGGCTCGAATATTCTAAACTAGCGAAATTTAAATTATTTTCGGCACTAAAAATTTTAATAATAGATTCCCATACTATATATATAATCCTTTTAATGGAAATTTAAATGAATAACTTATTTGCAAATAATAATAATAATAATAATAATAATAATAATAATATATATATATATATATATATATATATATATATATATATATATATATATATATTTAAAGCCACAGCCCATTTTGATTTTCAGTCTCTCATTACCAATATCTGTATACAAAGCAGATTGACACACTCAGCAATGGGTAATATGCCGTGATGATATAATTATTTTATTTTTATTACAATTTACTTTACTATAGTTATAATTAAGTATTAAATTTAAATGCATTAAAATTTTATTTTGATATTAGGATAATAAAAATCAGAAAATTAATGATTATATTCACCTTAATATTAATTATATGTACATGATGAACTTTGATATCCAATAAGTAATTTTTTAAAGTCGTAGACTTGGAAACCTCTATTTGTTTGCTAATGCTAATATTACATTACTAAACATTAATATTAATAATTGACAGTAGAACGTGAAATATTAGATCAATTCGTTAAAGTTTTATATTACTGGTCTAGAGTAAAAGAACAAGGATATGGATAAACAGTGAAATCAATACATAAGAATATATTTTAAATATAATTGAATTTTATTTTTTATAATGCACTCAGTGCAAAGTAGTAAATTAGATAAATATTATTAAATATTTGTGCTTAGCATATCACATTTTATATAAGGTTAGTCACTATAAAATATACAGGTATGAATGAATACACTTTTAAATATTGTCTTCCATAGGAATAAAACGTGAAGACTTTCATTCTAAACAAAATATATACACACGATTTCAAATAATATTTACAACAAATTCAACTATATACAACAAGATTAAAAAAGTTTAAAATTAACATTAAAATTGCACTTAAATATTTAAAATTTTAAAATAGTGCGACATTATAATAAATGGAATTTTAAAATATTCTTGGATTAAAGTTCAATTCCTAAATGAAATAAATATAAATTTAATAACTACTTAAATCCAAATATTTTTTATATAAGAATACTATACTTTAATATGAAAATAACATCTAATTGAACACTGTGAATTCCAACAATCTCATTCTGTGAATTAACGATGTACCACACTAGCTTCAAACACGTGTTACTACTTATTTCGTTTATGTATTTAAAAATAGCTATGTATAAAATAAAATATAAAATTTGTTCATTGCAGTCTTCGATTTTTGGCACCAGAATATGAGCATAATACTTTTAAATTAAGACCTCTTGTTCTTTTTACCTAAAATGCGCATAAGTTCTTTCGACATATAATAAGGCTTGTCTGGAGATCCGTCGTTTCTCTCACAATCCTCAACTGAAAAGAAACAAACAATTGTATTTTAATTGTATTCCGCTTATATAATTTTATTACATACATATATACAAATTCATATCTTGAATTCGAACATTCCCGTTTTTTATTTTTTTACTAATATACAGGATTAGCCACGGGAGAGTTACTTTGAAAGTCAATTTATATGCAACTACGTCTCTTTTAGAAAAATTAAATTATTTTGTTCACTCATTCGAATAAAATTAAATATGGTATCAAGGGTCTGTAGTCATTAGAATTTTGAGCTACAAACTCTCGTGACTAATATGTACAGTGTGTTTGAAAAAGTAGATACACCATTTTTTCTCGCTTATTATTGCAGATATACACATTGATTATAGGATGTGATTTAATTAGTGCAATATTTCTGATTGAATTGTATAAAAATTGTAATTGTGGAACTTCCGGTATAACCGGAAGTGATATTAACTTTGTAAATTTAAATACAACCTATACTATTATTCTATAAATTTGGATTGCTTTTTTTGTTCTTTTTCAGACCATACCCAATTTATTAGTATTAACCTCGGTTCATTTATTTTAAATTTAATGTTAGCTTGAAATAAGTAATTTACAAGTAAAACAACATTTTTTCAACATGTCCCCCATTTTCATTAATACTGTAACGTGACGGGATAGGTACCTACAACACTTGGTCCGCGAGCCCCGGCCAGCGCGTGCGAACCGACGCCTATGAATAGAAGCGTTCTAGTAGGTAAGAGGAGCCTAGGTAGGCGTTCGATAACATAGTGCAGCGCGTGGTAGGCGGGCGACGTCAGGCGGGCAGTTATGTAAACAAGAAGGGAGATATTATTACCGGCGCATTGTTATGACGTGGAGAGTTCTCTAGAAAATATTAGAACAACTATATAAGTGACGTACGTGTGTGCGAAAACAGACAGTCACATAGAGAGTTAGTCCATCAGAGGGACAGTTACATAAATAGAAGTAAGTAGTCAGTGAATTGAGTGGCACAGCAGTATCGTGGTGAGCGTATGCAATTTTTTGTCGAATGGAGTACTCGGAAAGTTACTGGTATACTGGGATAGCTGTGAAAGTGAATACTCGGTAGTTTTGAGGAGTATTGGGAAGATAGGTATACGGGTTAAATAACAGCGAGTAGGGGTGGATACTCGGCAATGGTGTTGAAGAGTTGCGACATACGGACAATCGGTGATATCGAGGCTGTGGAAGTTAGAGAGTTAGTCCGTCAGAAGAACAATTAGATAGTTACACAGTGAGGTGAAAGGTGTAAATTCTGTCCGGGCAGTTAAATATACAGACGATGTAGAGTCAGTTGAGCATATAGACGCTGTGGAGGTCGATAGGTCGGACAGTTGAATGTGATATAAATAAATAGTGACAAGCAATAGAAATAAATAATCATTAATCTCGTGAAAATAAATAGTCGTATTAATTGTTTAAATAAATAAATGATGTTAGTGTTTAACTAGTTAATTATATTCGTAGTGTTAAATTAGTTTTTAATATTTGTTTAATATTAGTAATCGTCATTGTTATATCTTTTAAATATTTATTTATCCTTTTAATAAACATCTATTTTAATTATTAATAATTTTTTGATTTTTACACTTCACCCAAATAAATAAAACCGTTACAATACATTTTAAAGTACCTACGTCTTCTTAATTCACTCATAACATTATTAAGCTCGATTCTGTCAATTGCTTGCCGGGCATTGCATATTCTGTTCTTTAGTTCTTCAATATTGTCATAGCACTATCACATATTAAATTTCTGCTCTTAACGACAAAAATCGAGCGAAACAACGTAATTATTTTTAACAAATAGTATAGGTTGTATTTGTTGAAATCACTTCCAGTTATACCGCAAGGTCCACAATTACAATTCTCACACACTTCAATCACAAATATTGCACTGATTAAGTGGCCTATTCAGAGAAATACAATCATAAAGGTTGCTATGCATATAAAGATTGTTATCATAAAGATATTTGTAACAATCTTTATGAATTTGTCAATTCAGAACCTACGTCGGTATTTTTAACAATGTTTACAAAATAATACTTGTGAATGAACCAGATTATTTGACAATTGCTAACTTCATTATACATATATGAACCTAATCTAATCTTAATCTTATCTGACAACGCTTTAATTTTTTTTTTAAATAATGAGTTGACAATTGTATTTAGTACGCAAACGTTTTTCCAAAACAACTAAAGAACAATATGATATTTATGCCATATTTGTAAACTTCTACATTATTTAGAATGAGTTTGTTAATTCCTACAAACGATCTCAACGGGATTGAAAATTTAGGAGAAGATTTATTTTTTTTTTATTTTGACTGAATATGTAACAGAAACATCACATCACACAGAGTTTTCAAGAATACCACAGAATGTCAAAAGGAACTTTCTTCCACCACAGTCTTTATCGTTCTCATGCTCATTATTCAAGTAGAAGCAAAATATATACGTACAATAAACTGCATCCTGCTAAAATATATAAACACCAATATTTGGCAGAAAGGTCAATATTAATAATATTTGATTGATATAATAGGCTGTCACATGTCAAATAACAACGTGATAACAACCATAAATACATAGTTTTAGGAGTCGTTATGATAAAGACTGTCAAAAAGCTTAACAATTGTTGACAGTAACCACTTTCAGTACTGAGAATACCAAATTCGATTTTAACAATCTTTATAATACATAACAACCATAAAGACCATAACGACTACACATATATTGAGTTCTGAATAGGCCCCTAAGTCATGTCCTACAAGCAATATGTGTAACTGTATAATTGCAATAATAAGCGAGAGAGAAAAGGGTGTATTCACTTTTTCAAACACACTGTATATACTGGATGTATACTTTCTTTTTTATAAATAGGAAATACGAGTCTAAAATTTTCTTTTGGCGATAGTTTCTTCCTTGTTAATTTAAGAAAAATCGTTAATACAAAAGATGTTAAATTAAAAAGTGCTTTCAATTTGTTGACATAATACATACATTCCTGTTACGAGGTAAACATAAATTAAAATTTTCATCTTCAAGTTGTTTTAGAGTGCTGTGTTAGATCTATCTTGTGACAGAATATATTATATCAATAAATTTGTGCTCATTGGATTTTATATTTTGTTCTAAAATTAATTAACACCAAATAAAAATTTTACCATCGTAATTTCTACATAACAAAAAAAAGAGTATACAACCGGTATACAGGTGTCCGTTTTTCGACCCTCATCATTAGATCTCAGTTAATTTAAGAGATACGAAATCGGTTAAATTAGAGCAAAGTTGTCAGATTAGTAGACCTTGACAATTTTAAATATGTATTTGTTTTTCCCAAAAAATGCATTGGTCACTCAAAGTTTGTAGACTCTTATTTTTAAATATAACGTATCAAATAATAATTATGGATGTTTGGTTTACACGTCATTAGGACACTTTTTCATATTCTTTCGGATGCCAAAGTTGTAATTTTTATTTGCACGCCATATTGACAAGTTATACAATTGAAGAGATTTTCTTTTTCAAGCGAACTAATAACTTTAGAGAAAAAAATTATATACAAAAAATGATAAAGAAGAAGGAGCTAATTTAACAGTAATAAGAAACCGAAAATTCAACCAGTGATTCTTAAAAGGTAGAACTTTTTTGAATGGTAACCTATATAATTTTTTAGTCTATTAGAGATTTTTTTCTGATTTCGACGATATAAATATTGTATAGGGTTGTATATTATTTCCAGTAAAATGGTACTAAAAATAAGAAATGTATTTGCATAGCCTATTTCAATATTGTAACATTATTTTTAATTTTTAATACTATTTTCTCGAAATAATTGATTTACAGCCCTGTACAATTTTTATATCGATGAAATCTGTATCTAAAAAACTAAAAAATTATATTGGACACAATTTAAAAAAATATAATTATGTTCTACCGTTTGAAAATTACTGAATGAATTTTTCGTTTGTTATTACTGATTAATTAACCCTTTATTCTTGACCATTTTTTGTATACAGGGTGGTGACGTGGAAGACGCAGTATAGGGATTTCAATGGTAAAATCTTAGTGTCGGGTTATTTGCTCCCCTTATTATTTTAGAGCAAAATTGTATTTAAGTTTTTGCTTCAGAAAAAAATACTGCAACCAAAGATGTTATTGTTTATAATTTTTCAATTTCCGGAACCATAAAAATAGTGGAAAACAATAAGATTTTTGAAAAAATCATTGATGCCATGGAATAAAAATTTAAACATATATCATATAAACAATTAGGAAATGTCAGACAAGAATTTTACAACAGATTGGGGCATTGTTTAATGATAAATGGTGGTTTGTGATATGTTATTTTATATTAAAATAAAAATCCTTTTTCCCAATACATTTTATGTCTTTTAATTTAAATAAGTTAAGAGTCGAATTTATAGTCACATCTTAAAGAAATCTTAATTTCGTTCTCGTCAAATTACATTGTTCTAATCAACAATTCCATTGTTGTCGTCAACTGTTCCATGGCACCAATGATTTTTGCAAAAATGTTATTGTTTTTATTGTCCGGAAATTGAAAAATTATAAACAATAGCATATTCGGATGCAGTATTTTTTTCTGGAGCAAAAAACTATATTCAATTTTGCTCTAAAATAATTAGGAGAGCAAATAACTGTACATTAAGATTTTACCATTGAAACCCCTATGCTGCGCCGTCCAAGTCACCATCCTGTATAACATTAGTTCGCCTAAAAATGTGCTGGTTGTTTTAAAGGAAATACCCTGTATAAGTTATCTATGTTCATTTGTTTCAAATAGCTCTGAAACATTTTTAAATTTTCGTTTTCAATATGTCATCGCTTACTATGATGTCCACATAAAAATATTACAATTAAATTAATTGAATTAAATCTGAAATTAGCCTTGTTGATACCCTACAAAAATTAATAATTGTTGCATTTTTGGTAATTGAAACCAAGGAACATATAAATAAGTTACACGTTGTTGGAAAGATAAAACAAATTCATTTTTCAAAGGTGTTACTTCGCAAAGGAGACCATATAAAAATTGTTGGTAGAAAATGTGAGCATCATCGCTCAAAGTAAAAATAAAATAGTATCCCAAAGTGTGCAAACCAAAATGTCATATAATTTTATACTGACAAGTAATTTGCAAAAATGAAAAATCAGCAAAATTTGAATTTTTATATTTATCACATGATCTATGCATCTTTAGGGAAGTAAGTAACAAATATTTATCTATGCCTTGTTCCATTTAAGCCATTCAGTAATGCAGAGAATACGGATTAGTTTTGACCTCTCTGATTGGGTGAATTTGGAGATGTTACCCAATGTAATTTCGGCTACTTAAAACTGACGCTGATGCGAGCGACATCTGCTGAACGGATTAAATGGAACAAAGTATAAAATAGGCTACTAATGGGAAATTTTTGCCCGAATTTAATTAACTTCGTATCTCTTACAGTTTCAAAAACAATAAAATTCAACGTCGCGATATTTCGGGACCCATTCATAATTCATATAAATCCAAACTATCTTTACAAATAAACTAATATTCATTCATTTA
The DNA here is from genome assembly GCA_963082715.1 of Harpalus rubripes. Taxonomy (NCBI): domain Eukaryota; kingdom Metazoa; phylum Arthropoda; class Insecta; order Coleoptera; family Carabidae; genus Harpalus; species Harpalus rubripes. The sequence goes on along the minus strand of OY720449.1, from coordinate 25,358,219 downwards.
CATACAATGTTCATATAAATGCACCCTCTCAACTTTACTTAAAATTTATTTTTTACTTACGGAAACAAAGGAATAATGTATCAACAGCCATGGAATAAACACCAAAAAAGACACTAGCAATAAAGTAAGCACCAATACAAATTGTTATCACTGGAACCAGTACATAATGCAGGTCCTCATTTTCGATTTTACTGAAATCACCCTTGGTGAATGCTACATAAGCTATAAATCCTACAGTACCAGTTACTAAAATCTTCGCCATGAATAGCAATACGTCCGTCACCTACAAAAAAAAATATTTTAGTGAATTTTTAATATCGGTATAGTATGGTTCACAAATATTAAATTAAATGTTATTTGGATAATTTGATTACGGTTCTGTTTCCTTATTAACTCAACAAATGGCCTACTGTGAAAGTTAACTAAAGTCAGCCAATATATTGGATTATCCTTACCTTATCAACAACAACGACTCGTACTACATTCCTCATAAGTAAGTTAAAAGCATCTTTAGCACTCATACAAAAGTTTCTTCCATGTATCGCGCACATAATATACGCATTTTTGTTTATAAACTTCAAAAACTTTTCCAAGCACCAAAAGAAACATTTGCAACAACACATCATGGCTGTTATAAACGGATTATCATATTTCTTTAATTTATGATCCACATATTCAATTGCAACTCTAATCAAGCGACATATTGTTATAATCAACGAACCAAATGCTAGAGTGCCGACATGGTATCTAAAAAGGGTTGTTAGTATTTTTTGTACAGAGGTTAAAATATAAAGTTTACCTTAAAGTTAAAACTATACTGTGGGTTAATGTAAAGAAAGGTACGTCGCTTTTCCTAAATGACCAATACCAAGTTGCAAATGTTGCAGCTAAGACCATTTCTCCAAATGCAGACATGAAGAATATACCCCAGAAAGCTCCAATTATGTTGAATGCTAAAACAATAAAGCAATTCACTAAATAATCTTTCTAAATTAAATATATATTTTTTAGAAAAACGAGACGATAAAATAATATTTTATTAACAAGCGAGAAGTGTTAATTCGAGTGAATTATTTTTCGCAGTCGGTAATTAAATTTTATTGTCGTGTATCAGGTTCTATTATTTTCTACAGCAGATTTTAAAAATATAAGAAAAATTTATTATAAATTAAATTATAAAGTACTTTTTCTATTTTGGTTCTTTAATATGTATTTTATGAAACCCATTTGGATGTCATAAAGTACTTCTTTATGACATCCAAATGAGTTCATAAAGTACATATTAAACAACTGAAATTAAAATTCTTGGACATGAAAGAACGTACATTTTTTGAAAAAATGACTAAAATAGACAAAATAGTATAAACTACACGTTTCATAAGACATTTTAGCGCACTTGTACCCTTACAAAACTCGCGGCAAGCCGCTCTTTTCTAAGAATGACGCGGGCGCTAAAATCATGTCTTATGAAACTTGTATCTTAATGTACTATTATCTACCCTTGCTGTTAAAGTATTATTTTATCTACTCTTGCGGTTAAAGTGCTACTTTATCCACTACTTTTAATAGACAAAAGCAGACTTTAAAGTCCGATAAAAAAATATATATACCATGCAGGGCTTGTATAAATGACGGTTTTTCGACTTCTGTCATGGAACAAATTACATTATTACAGTCCGTAGCAGAATTTCTAGTTTGTGCACATTCATATGAAAACTTTTTTGGCTCACAAGTCTGATTATTTCTGTAAGTGATTCCATTACAAAAACATCCATTTTCCATAGCATTTTGGACTTGATATTTTGCGTCACCAACTGATGTTAAATATAAACCAATAGTTACAGCATACGCCACAACCATTAATTGCAAAATCCATGGAGCAATTGGGAAGAATAAGGTGGAAGTAACTGAACTTACAGCTCTAGAATATAATGAAAAAATAATATTATTTAATATTATATAGATGTAATTTTAAATCGTACTTGCTTGCTTCTTTGATAAGAGCAATTGCAATAAGAATTCTCTTTCGTAAAAAGATCAAAATGAGCAAAATTATACCTAACAATACTGATACAATGATCAACAATGCTAGCCATATATTTTTTTGTTCCCAAATGCCTTTATCATTAGTTTCCTTATTGTCCAATAAGGATTTATATTTTATAGCCGTAAAGTAAACTCCTACAAATAAAAATATAAATATGTATATTGCTACAATATACAGGTGTTCATTTTATTTTGTCCAGTATTGCTATCTCGAGAACTATAAGATAAGGTCGATTAAATTAGCAAACAATTTCTATTTTACACGACTATTACTGACAAATTATTTTTAAAACCAGTGGTTCTCAATATACAGTATACAACTTTCTTACTTTAAATGGGACCTCCTATATATTTTATATATTTGGAATCTACGCAAAATTACGAATTCAACGATTTGCTTGAAGTGAATTTTTGTTGAAGAAATAAATTACAAAAACCTAAGAGAAAATTATTAATAATTAACCTGTTAAGCCATGATAGCAGGCTATGAAAACATTAGAGATATTATTGAGTAATATGTATTTTGTTACAAAAAAAAACTGATGTGGACACCACACGACTTCCTTGTACGCAAGACCAATATAAAGTATATAGACGCAATTATAAAATTGCACGTATTTGACGTAATTTGACATTAACATCTATTTTTTATTTTTTGTCCTAATCCATAGCAAGCTTCATTACAAAAACAAAAAAGTATATAAGTTTTAAATTTACATATCTCGCTTATACAAAGGGATAATTTAATAATACTTGATGTGTTAGACGCAGAATTTAATTCTCTAAAACTTTTATTTGAAGCATTTGTTTCTAAAATCAAAATAAAACCATTTTATTCAAGAAAAACTGTTAACAACTTCAGGTAATATATCACTTCCGGTTAGCCTGTTTTAACCAAAATCTGCTATGTTATTCCAATTGATATAAAAGTTTTATATACTAAATTTGAAAAGTTTTGGATTATATTTTAATATAGTTTTTCATTAAAATCTATTATAGGCTTCAAATAAAGTACCATTTCTGGAAATTATGTAATGACCAAAAAGGGAGGTGCACAACTAGATGTTATAGAAGTCCTAAATACAAAATTTTAACTTTCTACGGCTTACCGTTTTGGAGTTATGCGAGATACGTACCTACGTACAGACGTCACGACGAAATTAGTCAGAATGGATTCAGGGATGGCCAAAATGGATATTTCCGTTGAAATCTGGAAACCGAATTTTTTCGCGAATACAATACTTCCTTTACTTTCTACAAGGAAGTAAAAATATACATATAGGGAGTCCTATTTAAAATAAAAAAGTTGCATCCTGTATTTTGATAACCACTGGTTTAAGAAAAATTGTTTTGCTCATTTTAATAGTCTTGTCAAATAGAAATTGTTTGCTAATTTAACCGACCTCGTAGCTCTTATAGTTCTCGAGATAGCAATAGTGGATAAAATAAAATGAACAGCCTGTATTGTTTGAAACAAGTCATCATACCACTTTTTAAATATATTTATGTATATAAACAATTTCAAAAATCATCTAAATTCTAGAACAATAAAATTTAAACCTAATAATGGATGAAAGTTAATTTAACAATATTATAGAATTAAATAATTTATTAACAAACAAATGGTATGATAGCTTTGAAAGATTTTTAATCATACCAAGAGATAGCAAAACTACGACTCCAATAATGGACAGCCAAACCATTATTCCAGAAATCCATCGCATTAGAATGATATAAATTAGGCATACTACCACAGCTCCTATAAATCCTAGTACAATTTTCCACCATGATTGTATTAAATCTTGTGTTATTAGGGTTACAACCTAAAAATTGTTAAAATGATATTACAATTTTTTAAAATATTAAATTAAATATAAAAGGCACTGTGTTATAGCTTGCAAAAAATATCGTAAATCATGGAGGCATCTTACACCCGTCTAGGAAAGAGAATTTAAGGTGTATTAGCTAGAAAAAGCTCGAAGCGTTAATCAATTTCTAAAAATTCATGTTGGTCGTACCTCTCCCGCTGCTGCTAATTCTTTTACATTCTTAACAGCACTGTTTAAATCTGAGTACGTTATATTTAACTCCTCTATAGCCTGCATTACTTTTGGTAGGCACCGATCAAGAACTGTGAAGGAAAAATCAGATGTTTAAATTGTTTTTTCACGAAAGCGGTTGCAACAAAATAAGCAAAACGCTACATTTACAGCTATTAAAACTAAAAAGCATTTATGGCAGGAAAACACATGCAAAGAAATTTAAGTGCAAACCCCAATTCAGTGACGGGTACCTAATACCTCCTTTGAATAGACTGGATGTTCATAAACAGAAAATACGAAATACCATCACCAAGTTATTAAGCAGTATGTATTTTCTGATTAATTTAACATCTGTGTACTTCATTCATAACAAGGATGTCAACATTTAAGTAAAATAAGCAATTTTCTTTGGAAAATGGGGCATACTAGATTCTGATGCGGATTAGGTACATAAAAATTAAAACCAAAATAATTATACCGTGTGTCTGTCTTAGGGCCGGTTGTACAATCACAGTTTAAACTATGTTTATTACAAAACCATGGCAACGCGCAAAAATCTTGTACATCAACGGTTTACTGTTTATACTTAGTTTAAACCACTGCACTTTTGTTAAACGCTCGTGATCGACCGTTTAAGCTACAGTTAAATTTAGTTTAACTTTAAACTTCCGATATTTTAAGCTGCAGTTTAAACTGTAATTGTACAACTGGCCCTTAAAGGTGTACAAAGGAGATTAACATGGGAAATCAGTTTTTTAAAATTTCCTGCTCGCCTAATTATTTTAAGAAAAAATGTGTCAAATAAAAGTTTTAGAGCATAAAATTCTACATCTAAAACAATAAACAGAATTACCTTCACATACTTTATAACGACTGAAATTAAATATGAAAATATTGAAAATTACGTTGAAAATATCGACAGCCATGGAATTGAACAAAAAATAAATAAATGCTTGACGTTTTATCTGTCACAGCCAGAACGTAACTTAACTTATTTGACGTTTCTGACAATTTGATTTCTAGTTTTATTGTGTGAAATGATTAAAAAATGAACATTTATATCAATGAAGAGCTAAATTCGTGACAAAATTTGAAAAGACTGCTAATGTGTTTTCAAAAAATACACGTGAGCCGCGTAATCAGAATATAGGACGAGCAGAACATGCGTTACTCTAAGAAAGAGTGGTAGGAACGATAAGTGTAGACCCCTTCTATAGTACTAAGGTAGATGCATTGGAAATGGGTTGAGAGTATATAACAGCATCATACATAATTTTGTTACGCAATGTTGAATTTTTTATATATTCTTATTATTTAAACAAAACTGTATTTTCTTACCTTTATTTATAAATTTTATATTTCTATTATTACCATAATTAACGATATTTGTTCAAATCCAATTGTCAGAAACGTCAAATAAGTTAACTTACGTTGTGACAGATAAAACGTCAATTTTTTGTTCAATTCCATGGCTGTCGATATTTTTAACGTAATTTTCGACATTTTCATATTTAATTTCTGTCGTTATAAATCATGTAAAGGTAATTCTGTTTATTGTTTTAGATGTAGAATTTTATACCCTACAACTTTTATTTGACGCATTTTTGCTTAAAATAATTAGGCGAGCAGGAAATTGCTGATTTCCCATGTTACTCTCCTATGTACACCTTTAAAATAGACACACGGTATATTGAACTGTTTTAGGCAACAATCATTGTAATATCACAGTATAAGTAACCCAATTACTTTGGTATTGTAAGTAATATTCGTAAAAAATAAACTTTAACTTTGACATCCGTACTATGAAGAATGTATAGTTCAGGCTATTATACACCTTACCATTGTATTATTACAAATTTGTGTGATCAGTGTCTTTTATTAATAAAAATATTTGTTAGTAAAAAATACCTCTTGCACTTTCTTGTTGTCAGTAATACGTGCGATAGTGTTTTGCACACTGAGAGACAACCATGATAACGCTACAGAAACACTATCTTTCAGCTCTGTATATTTATCCTCATCTAAGCCAATAATTTTTGTAGGAATGCATCGCTTAAAAACTGCACAACAAAACACAAAATGTAACACAACACAACATTGACCAGCGAACAATGAAACATGCGCCTAAACCAATTTCTTGTTAGTAAGAAATAATAATTTTGGGCAAAATCACAAACATTGTTTAGTGTGCAACCTTATAATTCATATCTATATCTACAATAATAATTTCATGACGAATAAATTATGATATATACAAAAAATTGTAGAAAACAAAATAATGAACGTTTTATGTATGTTTACTAAAAATGCCAAAATTTGAAAAACATTAAATTTATAACAATTTTATTATTGCAAATATTAAACTCTAAAATTATGTTATAAATGATCTACTCTACAAATTTGCTATTTTTTGTTATGATTGCTTTAATGCAAATCGTGCTTCACACTTCTATTTGAAGAAATTCTTTGAAATCCTACTCTACAAATCAAAAGCAAAATGTAATCTTACCTGGTTCAGAAGATATAGTATATCTAGCACATTTTTCTTCTTTAACATATTGTTCCATCTGAGCTTTATTTTTTGGTGTAATTCCATCACATATTACTTTACTTGGATCAAATCCTTTATCAAGGGTATAAGAATATGTCTCTGTGGGGCATTTGTCAACACACACCTAAAACATTTAAAAGTTATAAGATGTAAAACAATATAAAACATTATACATACAATAATATTCTAGTATTCACATTGATTTAATGTACATTTTTAAAAGAATTTTGCAAAAAAAATTAAGAACTATAGTTGCTATAAGTTGATCCACTATTTTTAATTTATAGACAGACAATTATTTTTGTTAGGAAGATATTCTGTCTGCGATATTTAAAACTTTCATTTATAAAATAATTAGTATACTGTTGTGTTCAATTTATAGATATTACTTATTTCCTTATTCTGACATTGTCCTATATTAGATTATAGTTCATTTCACGTAAACAAAATAGCGTTGATAGATGGGGAAATAAATTCTACCCTCCTATGATTGGTCAGAATGCACACCTAGGTCACAAAAGCGGAAAAATATCATCTGACAGCTGTCAGTTATAAAATAAAATCTACAGAATGAGACCCTTAGCCGAGGCCACACGAGAATACAGCCCTGAATGCTTATCCCTGTTCAATGCGTCACGTCAAACTATGAAACCAGCGCGCTAGTCTAGCCCTCTAAAATCAGTCGAGCTACAGCAGTCAGCGCCAGTTGGCGCACGGCACAGCGCAGCACGAACGTCAAATTTTGATTGTTTTTTGTTGAAGGAATTTGCAAAAATGGTTTTAAAATGCTATGTGCATAAGCAATTACAGTAACACGGCTAAATTGATATACCTGACAGAGAAATTAGAAGCTGAACAAGTTTTCCTAATATATGATGAATGCATATCATGCAGAATATCAAATATAGTTGTTATGAATTTTTTTAGGAATATTTAGCAACATTTTACTAAATAATTATAGAAAAATCTGTAAAGAACAAATTTGTAATAAAAAGCAGTTTAACAAAAAAATAGCGAGCACAAATGTATTTTATTCCAAAGTATATTATGTTCTATGTTATATTATTTTCATTTGTTAGCTCCAGATCTAAAGATTTATTAGTTATTATTATTTTTATTATTTCTTGTATGATTTAAACAATAAATTATTTATAGTAAAACATTAGTTTGTTCGTATATTTAGGCCATTTATAATTCGTTTTTTTTATTAAATTCGTTTAGTTATGTATATAAAATAGTTATTATATAACATTTGAATAGTTATTAACGAGTTGTATATCTTTATATGCTTACACTGCTGTCGTTCAAAGAAGCTAGCTGTGACGTTACGAATTGAACATTCAGGCCTGTATTCTCGTGTGGCCTCGCGTTAGCGCAAAGCTTAGCGTAGATGGCAGCAGGCGCATATTCTCCTAAGTACGTAATGTACAGACTTTTGTAAGAATACACAGATATTATTGTGAAATATAGAATAATATTTAATAGGTGCAATAAAACGTTTTTAACAAATAAGTAGTCTAGATTTATTATTTTTATTTTAATTAATGGTTTTGTTTGACGCTCGTTTAACGTTTCAATGTCTTTTGAAGGTTAAAGTAACTAGCTGACTAGCGAATCTATCGGGAGAAATATTGTGCTAAGGCTCTCATTAAGTGATTAAAACCAAGTTTGTTGATTTCGATTTTGTAATTTTTATGTACTTTGCCTTTTTACATATAAAAATATTTAATATTAACAGTTTGATTTCACGAATTTAAATTATTCATTTAATGCCCTGTAAAAACCGTTAGCTTACGTGAAACGAAGTATAACATCTATATACTTTTTATCTAGCTTACGAATATAAATCTATCGGCAGCAAGCCTCATCATCAAATTCAGTAACAATGAAAACATACCTGAGGTGTTTTACACCCTGTAAAAGCTACATGAACCCCAACACATTTCGTTATATCATAAAATAATAGATATTTTTTATCTTCCATGCCGGTTTCATGTCCACATTTCCTTCCTTTAGAATCTTTGGGTACAAGTAATAAATCAGAACTTCCCCTACTTACAGCTGAAAAATATATATAATTAATATAAGCAATACAATAAAAATTAGAATATACATACCAAATATTCCAATTGAAATCCAACATAATATAAACACTACGAATAATCCGAGACAAAGGATATCTGTACATGATCTCCTGCCCAATGGACCTCTAAATTCTGGGTCGTATTTGATTGGTTCCCCTAAAAAAACATTTTTTATTTAATTTATGGTCAAATAGTATAAAAAATTGAGAGTACGATAATAGGGACTTATGATTTTTCAATTTTATGGTTGGCATCTAATGAATTCTGAAGTATAGTCTTTAGAAAATTGCAAAGTCGAAGAATAAGTTAGTTGACAGACTACAGCCCCAGTAGATCCATTTAAAACAGTATAATGGTCTTAGTTAATTTTATGTCCGTATTTATATTATTAATTTTATTATTTAAAACAGTATAATGGTCTTAGTTAATTTTATGTCCGTATTTATATTATTAATTTTATTAACTACATTTTCTTGTAAACTCATTGTTATATCAAAACTCATCACTCATACCACAGATTCAAAATACTATAATACTATAGTATTTTGAATCTGTGCCCATAAAAACGTCAAACACATAAAAAATAGAGAGAGTATGGGCCGTGGTCAAACACGTCAAAACGAAGCTTATTGTTTTTCTTTAAAGACATGTTACCTATTGGAGAGAAGGATATGTGTCGTGTGACGTCAAATTCATAAGTCCCTGTACAGTTCCTAGCTGTATCTAGAATCTTCGTATTTTTTGTATATACATGTAATAGATACGAATATATCTCATATTGATCAAAAAGTTAAATTTTATTTCAATTTATAAACGCAGTGTGAGGCGTGAGGGGTAATTTTTACTAATGAAGTATTTTATGTTAAATTAAGTTGTAAATTAGGACATGGATCATTTATATTAAAACTAGACCTCAAAACTGTATGTTAAAAACAATCTAAATTTTAAAAAAGTTATCAGTTTTTAAATATTCTAGTTTTTAATACCATTTCTTCATCTACATCTCTATTCCAAATTATCACTACTTTCAAGTGTATGAATGCAGAAAATAACAACAAAAAAATACCAGAATTAAATCAAATAACACTTGTTTAAATTTATGATACCACGCCAGATTTCATACGCAGGTATGAGAGTGAAAGATATGTTGAATGACACAGGTTACCAGTTGTAATCAAAACTGGGACTATAATACCCGTAACTTTTTATTAATTATTTTATTGATAACAAATAGTACATTAAGATATAAGTTTCATAAGACATGATTTTAGTGCACGCGTTTTTGTTAGAAACAACAGGTTTGCCGCAAGTTTTCGAAGGGGACAAGTGCGCTGAATAAGCTACTTGCGTGGTACTGAATATCTGATCTATCACTAAATACCTAAAGTGAAGTTGAAAGCGTATGTAAAAATATAAATTTTACTTTAAAAAATTATTTGTTTTTTGATAAATTAAGAAAGAAGATTTTCTTTGACGTCATTATTTTGAACTGGAGAAAGCACGGAGAAAGGGATGCATATTTAAGAATGGGAAAGTTCACTTACGATGCAGCGATGCGAGCGCTGAAATGCAGCGCTGAGTTAGCGCTTCAACTCGTCAGTGAACGACACGGAGCGGTAACCATAGCAACATTTGAACATCAACAAACGTTTTTTCCCGCTATTTTTCAGCTTATGTCAAATTCATCTTTTACGTAAAAAATACTTTAAATTTTGGATATCGACAGCATAGATGAGTTAATTTCATAATTTTCGTAATTATAAGTGACACTCACATGCTGTTCTGCCGCAATTTTTTCACAAAGTGACAGCTGATAACTCCGCTGCATCTCCGCTGTGAGTTTGCAGCGTAGAAATATTACGCTACGTTCTTCTGAAGCGCTGAAAAGTAGCGCTATATAAAAACAAGCGTTCACTGCGCACTGCGCACATCGCTACGTAGCGCTCGCATCGCTGCATTCCAAGTGAACGCGCCCAATGTAACCTGTAGATGGCGAGCGAGTACGAGTTTTAATTTGACTTTAACATTTTTTTTTCTGTTACTGGCTCTATTATTTACAATTTGCGTGGTTTCTGTTACTTTTATTACGTATTTCGATTTGTTAAGCAGGATTTTGAAGGATTTTAACAGCTTATACTCGTACAAGATTAAAATGACAAATATTAACCACAACCACCAAACTATTATTCAAACGTCAAACAGATGATCTGTCATGTTTAAATTACCCGCACATGCCGTTGCTATTGGACGTATTGATGTTATTGCTTTACGGCCATTCATTGGTTCGGCGTAATTCTGTCATACACAGCGGTACTTAATTTAAATATTAAAATTTCATTAATTTTTTTCTGGCCAATTAATGAATATGTTGCCAAAAGAAAAAATATGGGTAGCAAGTTTTTATCGTCTCCTCAAAAATATTAAATAAAAAAATGGAACGCAAGTAGCCCATTGTCTTATGAAACATGTATTTTATACTATTTTTTCTATTATAATCCTTTTGTCAAAAAATATTTACAAAAACACGTTATTTCATTAAGAGAAAATTCTATTTTGGTTGTTTAATATTTACTTTATGAAACTCAATTTATATGACTCCAATAATTTTTAGCGAAGTCCAATGTTTGAGAACAAAATCATCTCTATATCTACGTCACAGAATATTAAAACATATATATTACGGCTTCACGAATAACAATAAAGCCTTTCTAAAAATACAAATAATAATAATAAAAAAATACAAATAGTGGAGAGTGGAGGACCCCCATTGTAATAATTATTCGTTGAAATCCTGGTTGGTTTTATGTACGAACGAAACATTATAGGTTATAGGGGTTACGACAAAGGTCATCTTTGACCTGCTTTTGTTTTAAAAAATACTAAGTTGTGGCGACCTTGGCCAATATTTAATTTTCAAATAACTATTAGAAATTGAGAAAAATGTTTCATATAAAATTTTATTGTTTTTTTTATAGTCTATTTACAGATAAAGGCAAAATTTTGTTCCATCACTATCTTTGTCAGTTCTCTGGTTTTTCGTTTTTCTCGGAAACAATTGAAGATCAGACCTATGATGATTAAGCTTTTTTACTCATTTTGGTCATTTAAGGGTATATCCCTAAAAATTTGTGACACAGGTTTAGAAAGACTTTTTATATTAACCTGTAAATAAATTTATTTCAAAAAGTATTGTTACAGAGGTGGGTATATTCATATTCCAGAAAGTTTCACTATAGAATTTAACAAGAAATACCCGGGAAATAAGCGGGTCCGAATCCGAACCGAAGAGAAGCGTAAATTGCCCAGCGAATACAATAGGTTTGTTCTTACAGCCAGCCCGGACTGTCATATGTATGTCAAACGCATGCGCATTTTAAAAATATCATTCCAATCGACTGTTGTTCAATCCATCGGACTGTTGATATGTTTGTTCCTACAGACTTCGGACGCATACATGACCGCATCCGCGGACTGTCAGATCCAACCACTGGTCTGTGCTATGTACTATTTGTCAGCACGTGCGCGCAACGAGGAAAATATCGCAGCTTAACCTATGATTGTTTATCTGCTTTCATAAGTGAACATAATGAATAATTTGGAATTTTAATCTGATCCAGAATCATTGTTATCTGATTCAGAAATGGATGTGATATTTGGCCAACCTCGAATAAAAAAACAGTAATTATTTAGGTATATAATATGATAAATAATTAATATTTGTTTCTATATAATTTATTGACCGCTATTTTTTCTGCAGAAGAAACAGTAATTAATTATGATGATAAGTCCGTTGTCCGCTCCAACCATACGAAGTTTCTTACACATGCCTGAATGAGTACATGAACAAGACTTACGCACAAAAGGGTTCATGAATGCGTGTATATGAACGCATCCAAAAAGTCGTGTAGGAACAAACCTAATAAGAATAAGAATGATCTGAGCGGCAATTATAAGTGTACGTTCTGCAATTAAATTGGTCTTTGAACAAGCGCAAGCTAATAAATAAATCGCAGTTTTTAAATCTTTTAATGTTATAGAAGTGTAAATATTAGTGTGTTAAAAATTAATGTATTAAACACTAATTTTCACACATTTAATTTAATAATAAATTACTTATTGAGTTGCCAGACATATTACATGAAACAGTTCAGCAAACAACTATGCCTAAAATTTCAAAATACGGTAGCAGAGGGTGCAATAAAAATTGTTGGAAACGGGTGCTTTATAATACTAAAGCCGGTTCTGTTTATATACATAGGTATGTATAAAGTAAAAATAATGTGTCACGATTAGAAATAAAAATAATATATATTTAACAATTAACTTTTTACAGTACTGTCAATTTTATGATTTTTTAATTATCAATTTATTATATTACAAATACTGCTTATTTATATATGGCCACAATAAATATTTATTTTACAATACAAATATGAATCATAATAATCGTTTCTTAGTAACCAATAACTATCAACAATCAAACAAACAGGATCAACAACAGGTTAAAAGAAACTTTGTACAGATATCAATATCACAATCATTCTGCTAACACTTTAATGATGATACTGCATAATTATGTAATCGCCAAGGTTCATTTGTATTTCTTACGGTATTTGTATATTTCTTCTTCGTGATCTCTTTCTACTGGCGTACAACACCCACACATAATAAAAGGAAAAGATACGATTAAAAAGTCGAGCACAAAAATATAAGTAATGTACTTTACAATGCTTAGCTAAGCACTGAGTAAAGAATAGATAAGAGGACATACGTTGTGCGCAAACGTCATTGTCAAGTACTTGTTAAGAATTACTTCAATTAAGACGTTTGCGGCTAGTAAAACTTTAAAGATAAAAAACTGTGGGTAGCTGTTAATTTGTTCATAAAATATATTACAAGTACAATATTTTATGGTTTTCTCGAAGTTAAAATATCATTTATAAAATTTGTGAAAAGAAAATTATCGTACCTAACTAAGTATATGAAGCAGTGACAATGAAGATACCAAACTATCTCATTTATACAGAACATATATTTTCTTCTTTTTTTCCTCTTTTTTATTTATTTCTTATCAAATATTTAGCGTATTTACTGATATGATATCAAATAAATATATTTTTCATTTTATTTTCCTAGAAAATAATTGAAAAATAATATGCTTTTTATCTTATTTTTGAAGCCCAAAATACCGGGTAATTCATTGGTCTGTTCTTATTTTATTACTCGATTATTTTAAATATTATGGAAAAATTTCAAACGAAGTTTATTTTAAATTAAAGTGTCTATATATGCAGCCTATGTTTTTCTACAGGCTGATTTTTTTTTTCGCAATGGTATGTAACTATATTTTTAAATGGAACACTCTATACCTATATTTCAATTTAATTATTTTTAGATTACACCTTTCAAATTTAAAGAAAGTTAATTAATTAAATATTTCGTCTATTTCAATCCTATATTTCATTACCTGATGTTATTTTATAAGAATAAGTATAACTAACATATGATTATTTTTATACTATTGATAGCAAATTTCATGTACTTTTCAAATTTGAATAAATACGTAGAAGATGTAGTTTTTTATAATTTTTTTTCATTATTATTTAACTAGAATATATGGGCGCTAATACATGCATTAATCTAATATATACAATAGGGGATTCCACCATTCTTTTAATATAATTTCATCTGAATGTATAAGTAAAACTAAGACTGTCGATGAAAATCTGGTGAAAAAATTCCTATTAATAAGCGCGTTATAGTCTTCCGAAATTTGAAAATATAGATGTGACGTCACGAATATATTTTTATATCAAATTATTTTCTTCGTGGACCTAAATGTTTTTGAAATATATGCTATTTCTAAATAATATTTATAAAAAATAAATGAATATTATTATACTGTACAAGTCTACATTATTTATAATTGGAAATGTATTTAAATTATTAAGTTTAATGCAAAATATTTATATTCAAATAAAAACTGTTTGAGAATTGCACTACTGGACTGATAGCCACGCCTCCGCTATTTGAATTTCTCTATTTCTATTGGTAGTAGGCTCCGCCCCTAACTGGGTATTCGTTATACATTTATAGGCCGTCGCCAATCAACATAATATATATGGATTTCATATGAGTGACGAGCCGCTATAACAATTATGTCGTTTTATTTCTTTATTAGTATTTATTATTAAACATATACTTTCAATATTTTTTCCTAATTTCTCTTAAATCAATTGCGCTGTAGTCCCCTATTCACATTCCTTGACCTGTTACCGGCGTCCTTTTCCACACACGCAAATTTGTCAGCGATGGACTGGTCCTCTAGGACGCGTTCCCCGAAGTTGGATAAAATGCATATTGTCATTCCAATTTACAACAATTATCACAGGCGTGCATTATCATCTAATCTAATAAGATAGACAAAGGGGGGGGGGGGAAGAAGAAGGTTGCTCCGCAGGCGCCCCGCATATTAAATGCGGCCTAACACCTCGTGGGTTCCGGTACCCCTATCCGCAAAGGTATGCCACCCAGTTCAGGGACGAATTGCTGGAATACGGCTCTCGTGAATAGTCATTTCTGAGCCACTAGCGGTACCGTAGCCACTAACGCATGTCCCAGACATGTTGAGCTCCCAGAGGTCAATGGGTCCCAGACCCATTATAAGAGCTTAGCTTACAATCATACGTATGTAGGTCCCAGATATATCATGATAAACCCCAGGTTTATCCTTTACGTCCCAGACGTTCTTGGTATTTCTCACACCTCAGAGCACATAACTATATGGACCCAGAGTTGTCCCAGACTACCCTTCGCATAATTAGGAAACTACTACATATGTTTGCGGCCACAAACAAATAATACAAATGTATATCTCACGTATACCATGCATATCAAATACACAAGCAGTGTATAACATATCAATCAAGCATCTGGTGATCCAAACCACATTATACCTGTATAATAATTAGAATATCAGCGAGTTCTACCACTCACCTCACCTATGATTACTGCAAACAGATCGTCTTTTCTTTATTGACAGTTTCACACACATCCACATATGACACCAACTAAACTAACCCTAACCATCCAAGGGTCGGAGTTGTTGTTATTGTGTATAGGAATGTCAAGTGGTTTTGCCTGCCAGTGGCGTGCGACCAAAAAGTGAATCTTATATAAGAGTATATAGGGTATTTCATTTGAAAATAAAAAGTTACATACCATTGCGTAAAAATGGAACAACTGCAGAAAAACATATGCTGCAAATTTGTAGACATTTTTTTTTCATAATATTTAAAATAATCGAGTTATTAAAAAAAAGCACAGCGATTAATCTCCCTGTATATAAAATAAATATTTAAAAATAGGTATATTTTAAGTACCCCATATCGAATTACCTAAATACTGCACAAAATAAAATAAAAAATATTTAAACAAACAACAAACGTATTTTAAAACTCAGATTGTATTGTTTCTTTTTAATATTTACTATAACGGAAAACCTTGAACACAATGATAAAATTTATTTTTTTAGCTAGGCAAACAATGCCAATTTATATTAAAAAGTAGTAAAATTAATCTTGTTGCAACACAAACCACAATATTTATTTTTCATAAATACCATAATTAACATTTTTTTAAAATAGATGGAATCTATGACTTTTGTCATGAGTATTGCATTCGAAACATCGAAAAATATACTTTTCGTGCAAGATTTTTTTTTATAATAATATTCCTACTATGATATTTTTGTGACGTAACTCAAACAGCGACATTACTCAGTGGACACGGATTCTAACCTGTAATTTATGAACCATAGCAACACCGACTTGTGACAAATTATTGGGATTGCATTTTCAAAACGTCATTCCAAGGTTGTTATTGTTAATTATATACATAAATTGCACTACAAATAAATATCTAACCTCATTTGTACACTTGAAAACATAAACAAACTTATAGCGTTTTCGATTAGGTGCTCGCTACTGCTTTTATGTCTCATCCACACCACACGCTGGCCCAGGTTAGACGAATGAAACCCAACGCCGAGTTTACACCAACGTGTGGAAAGGCTTTTTATCAAACTTCGTCGCGACTCGCATTGGCCGCTCGCTTTTTGCTGACGCTCGCCTCGGTGTCGGTTTATGGTGCACGAGTCAAAGTAACGAGAAACGTCTGATACTGGCCTAATGGTCTGGGCCAAATTCTCGCCAACGTGTAGACGCAAAATAATTGCGCCGACTCGCCTTGCTTCGCCTCGCCAGTATTTGTTTATATTGGTTTATTTGCATTAGTTGGCCCGTGTAGATGAGGCTTTAGGTCACTCTATGAGCAACAACTTGTATTCGATTGGGAATTTCAGAGCAAGCGAGCATCTCGCATCGTATTCGATTGAGAACAGAAAACCGCTCGCAGATCGCCCGAGCAAGATATTCTGCTCGACCTCGAGAGGTCGAGCGACTTTATCAGAGCAATATGGCTGATCGAGCGGCACGAGTGCCGAGCATGACGGCAGATGGCAAATTTCCGAGCGGTTTGCGAGCATGAGCATACCACTCGAAAACGCTATTAATTTATATTTTATCCGCAAGGTTGATTTGATTTGTTTGTTTAAATGAGTAACTGATGCAGTGACGTCAGCCTATTGAGATTTGAAATTGAATATAATCTCATTGTACTGGTAATTTAAATTAAAAGTAACTAAATTAATTTTTATCATACACTACATTGTAAACCGGGGGTCTACTTAAAAAAACACAATTTGAGACCAATGTATATTGTATAATCAGTCACAATTTATTTTTATTTTACAACGAAAACATATTTTATTTATTTGTTCAACTTTCATCTTAAATTAGTAGGTAATATTATATTCCCTACTGGGTGTTGACGGTTGGGGGTAAACATGTAGGGATTTAACATGCGTGATTTTAGTTTTATGCTTTCCTTCTTTCTTGTTCATTTTGCGGCAAAAATGTAGAGTGCAAAGTTATTCAGAATTTACAGTTGCATACAAAACTGTTTTACATTTATTATTAAGTTAATGATTACTTCACAATTTTAAAAATCTGATGTGGCCAGCACATAACCTCTCGCCAGATATTTTACCTGGTTGTTCGCATTAAACGAAAAATATTTTTAAATACAAGTACATATATTCATGTCTCACTACAAAATAATTCTCACATATATTTGCAAAATCTATGGGATATTTTAATATAAATTGTGTACAATACATGCATTTTCTTTATATTCAATATCTTGAAATTTTCTTTTTCTACTTTTCATTTTCTTTATATTCGTCATTTTTTCGCAAATTCCTTTTATATTCTTTTTTACGTATATTACGTTGTTGACTTTTTTTATTTTCATAATCTACATAATGATGTACAAATATTTTTGACAGTGGCATACAAATATTTTTGACAGACATTTATGTGTCAATTATAAACATTTGAATTTCTTGCCTTGAAGTAGTTTGATCTGAGAATTATTGCATCAAATTATTTTATATGCATTTCTTTATCTCTAAATATATAGAAGATATAATAATGAATTTATATTTATCGAATAAAGAATTTAACGTTCTTTAATATAAGTATTTACATAAATTTTCGATAAATAATATTTAGATGATTTTTATCTTGTAACTACTACTTCAAGTTGTCCAATTGTTACCAAAACTTAATCAACTCTCCCCATTATTATTAGATTGAGAAATCCGTAGTTAAAAAATGTCTTAAGTCTTATAGAATTTGAGAAATCGTGGATCCAACATCCACACACACATACGGACATTATCGCAAAAATGTTATAATCGGATTGTAGGGACCTTAAATCGTGCTTATTCACTAAAATCTGGGTATGCGATTTTTAGCATGAATCCAATACCTCTCTTAGCGAGAGGTAAAAAGTAATATTATATTCCCTACCGGGTGTTGGCGGTTGGGGGTAAACATGTAGGGATTTAAGATGCGTTATTTTAGTTTTATGCTTTCCTTCTTGTTCATTTTGCGACAAAAAATGTAGAGTGCAAAGTTATTCAGAATTTACAGTTGCATACAAAACTGTTTTACATTTATTATTAAGTTAATGATTGCTTCACAATTTTAAAAAGAAATTTCAAAAAATCTGTTCATTAGTAGCAATAGCTGTGACACTTTTATTCTGATTTTTATTTTCATAAATTATTTATAAACGTTAAACGTCAATCTAACATGGAAAGTAAATTCCACTATAATATTTTTTTTAAAAAAAGTAACCTTTCTCATTCGAATAAACATTCATTATTTAATTTAATTCTAGATTTTTTTTTGACAGAATATGAATAAAATAACATTGTTTTCTATAATGTCATAAGCCAAGGCTATTGATATTAATTAAAGGAACTTATCAAATTTCTTTTTAAAATTTTGAACAAACCAATATAACATAATAGCAAAAGTAAAAAAAGTTTTATATGCAATTTTTAAATTTGAACAACTCTGCACTCTACAGTTTTTGCCGTAAAATGAACGGGAAAGAAGGAAGTTGCATAAAACTAATATTACAAGATAAATCCCTAACCTCCACCACCCAGAGCCGATCCTAACTTATCAGCTGCTTTTGTTCTTATAAAAAAAATCCGCCCCCCCCCTTTTATTTTATGGCGTTTTTTAAATAAATATACCTTGTTCCATTTAAGCCATTCAGTATTGCAGAGAATAGGAAATTGTTTTGGCCGCTTTGGCTGAAATTGGAGATAAGGGACAAGCTTACTTAAAACTGGCGCTGATGCGAGCGCCATCTACTGAATGGCTTAAATGGAACATAGCATAGTTCTATACAATAGAACACAATGAATTAGAAAAAAAAATAATTTACCTAATACCATGTTAAAAAGCAAGTTTAGTGAATTAGGCGTAGACTTTAATTATCTACAAGTTGTATTCGAAACATTTTTGTCTAAATTAATTGGAAACTTTTGCGCAAAGGAAAACTGATTTCCAATGTTAAACGCCTATGGCCCGCTTTTCGATTAACACCCTGTATCTATGTGTATCCACAGTGGCCAATTTAATGAAAATATATTCCTCTGATTATTCTTAGTGTTTTTTCTAAAGATTTTTTATTACAACAAAGAAAAGCTTGATTAAAACAAAGAAAATTTGATTACAATAATGAAAATGATTAATTAATAATTATGCAAAGAAAAAATTGATTATAATATTATTATCACCGTATAAAATATATGTATATGTAAAAATTAAGATTTTTTTGCTTCTAATTTTTTTGTTAGAGCGGCCCAGAAAATATTCTCATTGGGGCGCAAGATTTCTAGTTACGCCACTGATTGACATCATAAGTATACTCAGTGTTTCAATAAAATAAACTATAAATTAGGATAGTTGAGATATGTTATCAGTCAGGCAAACCAAGTATTTAAAAGAGTAATGCCATATTAATGTGATTATTGATTATTTCATAAAATGTTAATATATTTAAAATTCTTAAATAATCTTTTTTTGCTGTAAGAAATTAGGATGGCTTTGCCGCCCTCATGTTTGGCCGCCCTTGTTCTGGGAATAAAATGGACACCCGCTAGGATCGGGCCTGCCACCACCCGTTATAACAAAGTTCAATTGAGCATCCAGTGAAAGTGTATGGATTTTTTTTTTTTGTTTTGAATAAATAAACTTAAAAGGTTTACAAAAATAAATATATCATCACGGCTTATCATTGCTGGGTGTGCCAATCTGCTTTACACAGATTTCGATAATTATTTTGAAGAAAATCATAATTTTATGTATACACGTGCAAATTAAATGTCGCTAAACAATTGGCAATTTTCAATTTGATAGGTCATGTTTATTTATTAAAACAAACGACTGTCAATGTACTTATTCATCGCATTATACCGTAATGTTAATTTATTCAATGAGATATAATTGAATGTTATTATTATTAAATTACTTTAAATATCTAGTTTAAAAATAACACTTCATGATACATGAAACTATTTCAGTGTAATAAAAAGTTATGTATTTACCTGCATCCGCAACCATTTCACAAATAAGCGAAAATAAACTATGTATGTATATATGTAAGTATATCTAACTTATATTATGAGATATAATTTTATTGCTGCAATGACCTTGGATTTAGAAAACAGATAGAATTATACTCACCAAAGTTTTTCGCCGATTCTGGATGGATAGATTTTGCCATGTCGAACACAATTTTGAATCAGACCTAAAAATGACAAATTTGACAGAACAAATGACGAAAATATGTATTAAGATAAGATAAATATAATTATCTATTGAAAAGAAATAAGCCAATTTAATTCATTTCACAATAACCATGCATGTGCTTTGTTATACTCGTATATATAATATACATCAATGATCAATGTGATAAATTATAAATGTATTGATTTTTTACTGCTTATCATATTTGCCATCGAGATATACATTATATCAGTAATGTTTAAAAGTTTATTACATTTGATATGAATGATCAGAAATACAATTTTCGAACAATTATACAATAAAAACATTTTTTTAATTAAATGAATGCGTAAAAAGTAATTTTAATAATTAAAATTATGTGCATATTACTTTTAAGAACAGCGCATTTATTTTAATGAATTTTGTTGAAAACAACCAATATTTTTTCCATCATATGAAACAATATTATAATAAATAAATAAATAAATAAATATATCATCACGGTTTATTACCCATTGCTGGGTGTGCCAATCTGCACAATATTATTATTAGGAAAGTATTGAAATCATTTTCGATAGATTATCAAAACTTTGAGTTTAATTTCAATTCCATAGTCTCATATAATTTTAAATAAAAACTCTCTGAATTTCGTAGTATAAAACTTTAATCTTCTTGAAATATCGAATGATCATGTTTTCCAATTTTGAAAATATGTAAATAATGTTATACAAGTATTTAATTATCCATCCATAAATAAGTCAGCAAAATATTTGTTATTATTAATTTTGGAATGATTGGAAGTAGTTCACAAAAAACATTTCCGGTTTCCTAATAATTGGAATATATTTTCATTTTCAAATGATACAGTCTATTTACTGAATTACATAAAATTGGCTATTCAATTTTTGCAAAAAAAGTTATACATGTATAATCAAAAAATGAAAGTAGCATCTAAATTTAAACATTACTACTACTTGTTTTTAAAAGATGCTGTGCTTTATCAATAATGTATTACTTAATTTTCCTCATTTTATCTAATGCTATATTTTAATTAATTAAAAATACTAATTTCTTTTCAATTATTTCGATAAAACTGCCTATAGCTAAAAATATCTATACTAAATCTAGTGAAATAGGAATATTTAGGTAAACACATTCACCACTTTATATTTTTTATACCAGTGATTAAACCTTAGCATACCAACACTCTTGCCAACATAAAATAAGGCACTAACAAAGAATTTTTTGTTCCTATAAATTATATTTGCCCAATAATTGTATTAAAACCTAGTTTTTTTGTTTTTCATTATGATATTTATAAACCTAACTGAACAAATAAATAAAACAAAGTTAAGTAAGTATTAAAGTTTTATCCTAATTTTCAATTAAGTACAAACTAAATTTGGTCAAAAAAGCAAAAAAAAATATATATTTTTTAAGTGAAAATGGAAACAAAATAAACATGTAAAAAAATAACTGGAAATTGCAACTTACACTAAGAAAAATGTTTTAAACAATAAATATGATTAAATAATAGTTATTTATTATATGAGTGTGGAATGTATCATATTAGTCACAAAAGATAAAGTTTAGCCACATTGCCACATAGCCCGCAGGGCGAGTGGCAAATTTTCTTTAGTGACTAATAAACATTCCACACGAGTGTAATACAACGTTTTATCCAATACTTTTTTAAAAACTTCCTAAATCATTTTTATTTTTTCATTCATCGTCAAATGATGTAGTATTTTAAATTCCAAAGTAGCATTTGAATGGTTGTTATGGTTTCGTTATATCTATATTTAAAAAATTGCTTTAATAATTATGGTCTGTCATTGCGAATTATTTGAAAGAAAAATACATTAAAATGGGTGAAAATGAGGACCTTCCTTTAAAACGTATTCACTTAGTAGCATAAGCAGTATCTTTGAATTTAATTCCGAAGCAAGTAATCACTAACTCATTTCTCGTTTTCGTTTCATCAGCCGTACATAACAGCTATCATTGTGTAAAGATAAGTAACCTATTTTAGCGTAAATGTTACTATTAATTAAAATAAATAAGTTTCATAATGTTAAATTATTTCAATAATAAAATAATTTTGTAAAATTGCTTTTTTTATATTTAAAAAACACAAAAATCAGTAATAATTCCTCCGTGACTTCTAAAATATTATCTCACGGAGTGACTAATGTTGTACCTACATTAGTTATTTCAAATAATCATAGTAACAAGTATATTATGAGTAGGTGTTGGGTAAACAATATTACATCGTTCTGTTGACAGCAATGATAAATGTCATTTTACAATTCATTTTGTTTCAATATTGTTTATTTAATCATGGTTAAAATTTTAATCAGAGATTGAAAAACTGACCCTAAAACTAACATTAGGAGACACAAAGGACTCCTGTTGGTAGTCTATAAGTGTTAAATATAAGATTGACAATATTACAGTAAATTTGTGAAACTAAGTTTTATTCTCCAAAAGATATCGCCATATTTTTGAAAAACAATTATATTACATATCTATTGTCTTCGCTGAATGATAACAGAGCAGTAATATACTGAGAATTTTAATTTAATTATAAATTTATTTTTAACAAACGCGCATTACTTTTTTTATAACATTTCTGATAAAAGTTCAGTAATGTAAGCGAGAAATTATTTAATATGAATCTTCAACTGGCTATGTAGTAAAATAATGGGCAGCTTAATACCTATGTATATAAATACATACTATGACTTTTTGCACTGTAGCGCAGCGATTAGTGCAATAATAAATTTTATATAATTTTCTAATTTTCATAAATTTATCTGTGGCTTAATACAAGAACAACCAATGTGAACATTTTATAATTCCATGAATGAGTGATTTAAAATCTACAAAGAAATTCCCCAATCTCTGATTTAAACTGGCTAGTGCCACTAGCGGGTATATCACTAAATGCCTACGATATTTCACTTAAAATAACATTTATGAAAACAATAACTAAACGGTTAAATGTGTTTCCATTTTTTTTAATGTATGAAAACATTATACTGCGTTTGAAATTCTTGCAGGACTATAGCTACTAGATACATCACAGCTGACTCGTCCTCCATTTTGGTGCCATTTCAATAATTCAATATCAGTGTTACAGTATTATTAATCATAGTAGCTATCCACAATGACGGGTTGTTTTGCTCCAAATTGTGCAAATCATTTGAGAAATGATTATAATTTTTACTGGTATATGTTTTATTACTAAAGATTAAGGAATAGAATAGAAATAGAATTTTTTAAGACCATTTATAGTTTACATGCAATGGAATAAAATGTCACTTTTAGAATAGATTGAATATTCATTCTTGTGCACTAATTTCACTGTTTGTGAAGTAAATATATGTCATTTTGACAATTGTGTGATTTGTGACAGAATGATTAATAAATATTTATTATTTATATCTATGAGATGAAATGAAAAGTACAGATAGCGATCAGTTTTTTAAGTACACCCGTATGAATGTATCCTTATTTACGAAATTACTACAAAAATTACATCGGAATCACAAAAATAGCATCGGAGTAACCCAAATGGAATAGGAACAGGAATGGAATAGAACAGGAAATAAAATATGGTTATTTCGTATTCTATTCTGTGCTATTCTATTCCATTCTATGCAAATATAAATGGTTCCGTGCATATGCACTGGTTTATATTTTTATTCCCTGTGCTATTCTATTCTGTTCTATTCCATTCTGTTCTATGCAATCTATAAAGCCTGCTTTACGCAATACATGTATTTTTGTTTAACCTCAAAAAATTTATTACCGTATTTTTTCTTGTTTTATTATTTTAAATAAATATATGGCAAATATGGAAGTTATATTTAATTTTGAAAAAAAGTTACTACAGAAACTTAAAAGAAATGCACTTTTATTTCATAATTTACTGTGTTCATTTTGGCACCATTATGGCAGACGAGTCAGCTAATGCAAGACGGTGACATCACATGCCGGCTCGATTTCACAGTTTCTATGTTATACGTTGTGTGTGTGTATGTGTGTGTGTGTATGCGTGCGTGTGTGTGTGCGCGTGCGTGCGTGCGTGCGCGTGTGCGTGAGATGTGACTAGTTTACAGTATTCGATTCTACATACATACATCCGTCAAATAAATTCAATATCTTCGTATGTGATAATTAGATGGCAGCACATTCAAATTGCAACATATTTAAAAAAATTTGAAGTTAGTAGTTAAACTAGTTAAAATTGTGAATACAATACAATTATTATTGTATGTTACATTGGCAGAGCATTTTCTAAGGAATTTTAAAACACACTAAACCAGATACAGCCCCACTCCTATATATGTTAGTTCAAGAAAACTGTAATAGAAGTGTTAGTACACAATCAATTGACAGATGGCGCCACTAGTGACCATCATCCTGCACCATCTATGAGAATTAGCTACATAGAAGGCTTTTAGACGCGCTGCCATCGCGGTAAAAAATGGCCGTTTAAACGAGCAACAAAATCATAAAATATAATATTTTCAATATTTTTCTTATAGAAAAGCTGTTATAATAAAAATATTTTATTTATTCTAATACATATCTGTTCATGAAGAATAACATAAAAAAAATTTAAAAGTAGTGTTTTAGTTACATAATTTATTGGATTTGTAATAATGTTAAGAATAAAAAGTATACCATTAACTCACCATAAATCAATAATAAATTCAAGGTTTTACTAATCACTCAAAATCAAAATAAACATTAATTCCGCTTTTAAAATAGAACAATTTCGGATGATCTCATGAATTTGACAATAGACACGCTACATGAATTAAAATATTACCTAATAGCAAACTTTTTTATCAATAATGTGGGATTAGAATGACACAATATATATTTTTTTCTTTAAAATTAGAACTATCTAAAATGTCTGCTTAGTTAGTTAGATAGACACACAATTTACAACGTTTACTAACAATAAACTAGAATTAAACCTGAAACACTACATTTTTTGTAATAATTAAAAGAATGTTAAATGATTATTTTCACAATCAATTTTACTTACTTGTAGGTAAATCACAACTAGAATTTTGATTGAATTAATTTTACTTCCAAAACTAAACACATCCCTATAAATTAACAGAGAATCAAAATCACTCTTCCCTTTAGGAATTATAACAATTTTCAATGATCTTGTCTTCGCTGTTATATCCACTGTATAAATAGAAACTAGTGACTCTCTTGTCTGTGACAGACTTCTAATTTTACACAGTTAAAGTTAATTTACACAACTGCCACGGTCTATAGAATCGGAAGGTTTGCAACGCTTGTGGAATCATTCCGAAATTACACACTTCTTGATTGAGATAATGATGATGGAGGTGTTTCCGCGCATAAAACAATATGGTATAGGATGATTGTTCTCTAAATAGCATTGAAAACGATTTTTTGTTAGTTTCAATGTACAATAGTGTAGGTATTGATTATTTTTATATAATGAATTGATTTCATTTTGAAAGTGTTTAACCTAATTATTTTAAATGCAATTAAGCTAAAAGTTTTTAACTTGTTATTGCTATTTTGCATGTAAATATAAACATGGATTACTGATTACTTTGGAGTTTCTTTTTTATAAAATTTAATTAATAAAAAAAGTTCGTTAGTGTACAGGCTATAAAAGTGAATGATTCATTTTTGGAATTTTTTGGTAACCAAATTACCATTTCTTTTGTATGCAAATCTTAAAAATCTCATCTGCCTACATATAATAATAATAATTTTTGAATAGTGTGATAAGGAATCTTTATTAAATTAAAAAAAAAAAAAATTAGATGATATTTTAAAAATAGCATTTCTTACGGAAATATTTCAATTCAGTTACACTTTACTTAAATTAAAATGTTAAATGGGATTTTTAATGTACCCTTAGAAATTGTTTTCCAAAAAATAAACGATTGACATAGATAAATCAGTGCTCGTCATCTGCTTGCTAATCACGCTTAATCAGTTATTCATTATTTTTTTCGTACCTCCGTCCATTTTGACTAGTATTACAGAACTCAAAATCGTCCAGAAATGCGCTCTTGCTGACCTAGGCCAGCAAAAGGAGTTGGCATTACTGTTCTGGTGATATGTCAATTTAAGGTTATTTTCAACACTAGAATTAGCAAAATGTTTCAAATTTTAGGGCTAAATAATTAATTATTGTAACTTAAATAACTAAATTTTGTCATAAAAATAATAATATGCTGTTATTGCTGTCATCTCGTATAGATTAATTATAAGTTTCAACTTTAGGACCAATTTGTTTCGTTTGTTTTGTAACTACAACTAACTTCGCGTGATACAATTGAGTTTCCGCTATCTGTCATTGAAAATATGCGAAAGTAAATAAAATATATATAACTAATGTTTGTATGATATATTTTCAATAAATATAAAATAATTACGTATTTTAAGCTCAAATGTAAGTAATTATATTCAAACTTGCAATGCAAAACTGATAAAAATATATGTTCATTCTTTTAGGTTATGTAAAATAGAATAAAATGTTGAGAAATATACAAAGAAATTATGGAGATGTCGGCACAAAAAATCTTGTGTATCACACGCCCAGAAACTGTTTTGCGAGATCTCGTATTTGCAGGCCTCGCTTTCAGCTCGGCCTGTCAAAATAAACTCGTTCTCGCAAATATTCAGTTTCTGGACTAGTGATACAAATAACTATTGTTAGTAACATTACCTACACAGGGTGTTTAAAAAAAACTGTAAAAAAAATTAAGGGCATATAGTACTGACCAAAATAAGTAAAAAAGCTTAATAAACATAGGACTGATCTTCAACTGTTTCCGAGAAAAGCGAAAAATCGAAAAAAACTGACAAAGATAGTGATCGAACAAAATTTTGTCTATGTCAGTAAATAGACTATAAAAAAACAATAAAATTTTATATGAAACGTTTTTCTCAATTTCTAATAGTTATGAAGTTATTTGAAAATTAAATATTGGCCAAGGTCGCCACAACGTTTAACATTTGATTTTTTTTAAAAAAAACAAAAGCACATCTAAAATTACCTCTGAAACCTCTGAAACTCGTAACTCTTATAGTTTTCGAGATAGCAGACGTAAACCCCGTAAAAACTCATTTTTCACTGCCTCAAATGGAAGATCGAACCCATGTTGATTATGCCCTTAATTTTTTTTTACAAAAATATTAGTAAGTATACCGGGTGGCGCTCGGAATCCGTTGCATAGGCATTTAACATGGGAAAACAGTTTTTTCTTGCGCGTTGCTTCCCAAATTATTTTAGAAAAAAATACTTCAAATAATAATTGTAGATCATGAAATTAATTGTGCATGCTTTGTAACGGCAGAAAATTGAAATGAAAATGTCGAAAATCACGTCAAATATATAGTGATAGTCATGGAATTAAAACAAAAAGCATAACAAATGTATTTTTTTATCTGATTGAAAAAGTATCAATATTTGACAGTTAAAACATCAATCATTTGTTTGTCTTTTTGTTTTAATTCCACGGCTAGTGCTATTAAACTAAAATTTTCATATTTAATTTCTATAGTTACTAAACATACGAAATGGATTTTGTTTATTAATTTAAAAGTAGAATTTTATGCTCTACAACTTTTATTTAAATAATTTTTTCTATAATAATTTGGGGGGCAACGCGCTACAAAAAACTGTTTTACCATGTTAAGGGCCTATGTAACGGATTTCCAGCGCCACCCGGTATATAAATTTATTATAGGGGTTATTGTAAATAAATTACTCTAAGTATTTGAACGGATCGTTCGAGCGTTCGTTCGGGTATTCTTTTTTATTCCAGAGTGGCAGAGCACTCCGATGTCATGTGACAAAAATCCACTCCGACTCCGGTACGTTAAGTTGTTGCTAGGCAACTAGAAATAACTGTACGGAAATATATTTCCGACCGGTACGGTTTTGTCTAAGAATAAAAACAAAGCTAAATTAAATAATTTTTAACTTAATCATTATTTAATAACACTGCTTGCGGCGTACCAGATTCAGATTATTAATGTTTCATTCAATAAAACCACTGTAACAGAACGGTTCCGTCACAAGAATAAAAACAATAATAAACAAAAAGTATAATAATAATATTTACATCAGTAGTGCTACCACCAGATTATTTATTGGTAAATAACCAAAACCTAATTTAGAATTTTGATATGGAATTAAGTAATTCAAAATAATATCCAAAAGAAATTAAATTAAACTTTGGAATGTTGAAACTTATTTCATTTGTTCGGAGGACAAGGCGCAATACTTGACAAATTAAATATATTACAAATAAAAATAGAGAATAAAATACTAGAATTAAAATATTTAAAATGCCAACAACAAATAAGATACGTTACAGTTTAGAAATTTATATGCAGAGCGGATCAGTTGCAAGTTAAATAATTATTATTAAAAACGTATATGACTACGAATATTTACATCTTCAACTCACATCTTACAATTATTTCATACTGACTACTTACTGACTGAATATTTTGAACATTTATGTTCTCTGCTATTCAGATCACAAGTTCTGAAACTAGTGTTGCCGCAAGACCAAGACCAGTCTTGGTCTTGTCTCGTCTCATTTTG
Organism: Harpalus rubripes; assembly: GCA_963082715.1. Classification (NCBI taxonomy): domain Eukaryota; kingdom Metazoa; phylum Arthropoda; class Insecta; order Coleoptera; family Carabidae; genus Harpalus; species Harpalus rubripes. Next base: position 25,328,658 of record OY720449.1, on the reverse strand, counting down.
GTCTTGTCGAGAAAAGACCACCATTTTGGTCTTGACTTAAAAGTCAAGACGAAACGAGACCAGTATGGAGTCTTGTCAAAAAAGTCTTGAAGTCTCGACAAGACTCTCAACTTCACCAATGTTTTATTTCAAAAGTATAACCTTGCGTTAACTGTCCTGATGGGTATGACCATAGTGTCCATAAAACTTAAGGGGAAGGAATGGAGGACAAAGCAATGGGCATTTCCAAGAATTTCATTTATATCTACTTATACATTCTGCTCTAATCTTTACATTTTGAATCTCTCAGATCTATACTAAGTATATGAATGAATATTCCTTACTTTATTTTATTACAATTCGTAACATAATTTTCTTAATTTAAGTTCATTGTTCTATATTTTCTAATCTCTAGATTTTCTGCTTACCTAGTGCTATTAAGAAAAACGTATTGCTGTCAATTATACTTCGGTATCTAGTTATGTACCTAATTTAAATAAAATTATATTGTATTTAAGAATAAAGTCAGAAAAAAAACACTCGGTATATATGTACCTATGTACGCCTATTTCCATGTTTATTTTTTTAAGATACCGACGATAGTTATAGAATACTTTAAAAATTAATATCTCAAACATTTTATGGAATTTTGTAATCGCGATTGTACGGTTTTTTTAAGATATTCATGTACTATTACATACAATTATTATTATAAACAATTTGTTGATAGACGCAAACTCGAAAGTCTTGTCGAGACTCAAGACAAGACGAGACTGACTTCAAGTCTTGTCTCGACAACACCAATGTAGTCGAGACTAAGTGAAGATCAAGACAAGACCGACCTCAAGTCTTGTATCGTCTCGTCTTGTGGCAACACTATCTGAAACCGCTTGGTTAAGGCAAAATTCAAACTAAGCATAGACCATTCAAAATTCGCTAACAATGACGTGAAGAGTAAACATCCCCTGAGAAAAATAACAGTTTGGTGTTTACTCCAAAATGCCAAAATATCGTCAACAACCTATGGATCATAGCTTCAGAACTTGGAGTGCACTGAATAACAAACATCTTCAAATATTTAATTATATTCCGTTTGTCACACCACCAAAACAGAAAATGTTGCTTAGAATTTGACGTTTGTAAAAATATTTACAATCCATGGTCACGAGAGTTGTAACTGGTTTTTGCCAAAATTAACAAATCCAACTCAATTTTTTTTATTATTTTAGACGTTTATAAAATTTATTATAAAATAATTATCTTTCAATCGGAGAAAAAATATAATACGCAGGAAAAGTGTTCTTCCCGGTCTCCAGTGCTTGCTACACTCGGCTAGCGCTTCGTCCCACAATTGTCCACAGTCGCCCAGGAATATATCATTTTTCCTACTAATTACACAATATGCTATTCCTCAAGTTAAAAGAATTTTTTTTATCAAATTGCATGTTGGCTAAGAATTTATCAAAAATTAATGCCAAGCGGTAACAACTTGATAACAAAACAATCAACGGATATAAATAAATGACTTTTTAATCAGTATATCAAAGTCGCTGATACCATAACAGGTTTTCCAGAATATAATTTATCTAAGTAGTATAATTTGGCTATTTTATTTGTCAAACAGGATGTGATGGTTAAAATTTTGTTAATTATGAGAATCATGTATTTTTTATTCTTAATCAATGTTATTGTTTTAAGTAAACTACGTAGAAATGTTATTAAAAAAGACTGGATATAAAGTCAAATAGAGTTATTAAAACTCATTTCATTTATGATAATTAATGCATAATTATACAGCTTTCAACCTTGAAATATTGAAATTATGGCATATGGATATAATATTAGTATCAAGTATAGAAAATATATTTCAAAATATCGGATAAAATTTCTAGGTAAAAATAAAAAGAATAAAAATATGGTGTGATTGTGAAAGAGATTACTGTTGCGAGTGATAATCACGTTGCAATAACTGGCTGTAATACGAGTAAATTATAGTAGATATTAAATTGAATTAAGGAAAAATCTTCTATGTCCTTACGACCGCTCAATCGCTCATAGATAATTTTACAGTTTTTTTAAATTTATAATGAGTCCATAAACCACAATCGAAATATAATAAATTTATATAAAAATAGTAAAATACTTTAAAAAATCATATCTTGCTGAATATAAGGAATTTTCATTAATGGTCATATCGTTGTACAGTTTCGTATCAAAACAAAGTGTAGAATGTCGCAAGGAAAAATTGAGAAATGTGCAATTTTTACAACTTATGCTAACTTTTCCTTTTAACTGACAGTTAAGTTACCAGACAGTTTAACTAGAGATGAAAATACAGAGCCTGTCAAAATTTCACTTTACAACTAGAAGCGGTGCATATTAGATTTTCCGGTAAAATACGTTAAAAAATTATGTGATCCTATTATGGTATCTGTAGAAAAACATGGCTTGTTATCTAATAGAGACAGATATAGAAATCAAAATGCATTATTATGGGTCATGGCACTGTTCATTTAGATAGCCAATCCTAATCCTGGTTTGGTTCACATCTGTCGTGTCAGACGTGAAATAGATTCGCATAATGTAAAGTTTTGTCGTTTTTAATTTTTAATAAATTAATAAATATTAATAAATATGAATATTAAACGTCATTATTCTTTACGATATTTATATATATATATATATATATATATATATATATATATATATATATATATATATATATATATATATATACCGGGTGGCGCTCGAAATCCGTTACATAGGCATTTAACATGGGATAACCGTTTTTCCTAGCGCATTGCTCCCCAAATTATTTTAGAAAAAAAATCTTCAAATAAAAGTTGTAGAACATAAAATTTTGCATTTGAATCAATAAGCAAAATTAACTTTGCATGCTTTATAACAGCAGAAATTAGGTATGAAAATATCGAAAATCTACTCAAAAGTAGTGGTAGCCATGGAATTAACAAAAAGCTTAACAAACAAACGTGTGTTTATCTGGCATAAAATTTAATTTACTTTTTATTATTTAATAAAATTCTTAAGCAGAATAATAATTTAATTCTTCTATACTGTTCAAATACTCATTTTTCTTGACAAAAAGTCACAATATTTGACATTTAAATCATCACATTTATTTGTCTTTTTTGTTTTAATTCCATGGCTAGCACTATTAAACTGAAAGTTTCAAAATTTTCATATTCAATTTCTGGAGTTACTGAACATACGAAATGAATTTTGTTTACTGATTTACATGCAGAATTTTCTACAACTTTTATTTGAAGATTTTTTTTCTAAAATAATTTGGCGAGCAACGCGCTAGGAAAAACGGTTTTCCCATGTTAAATGCCTATGTAACGGATTTTGAGCGCCACCCGGTATATATACATATATATATATATATATATATATATATATATATATATATATATATATATATTTAACTATTTATTAACAATAATTAGCACGATATGTTATTATAGATGGAACCGCTTTCTGTGTTCGAAATGAGAAACAAATACAAAAGAGAGGTTTAAAATACGTAAATTTTTTAATAATAATTTGTAGTAAGAAAATTATTAAAAATTTCTTCCATGGAAAAAATAATAAGACTAAAAACATGTTTTCTTTGACCAATAATAAAATTCCATGACAATTAAATGACTTTTCCAGGTAATATTACATTCCTCTGCCTTTTCCATGATTCCCTGACTGTTGGCAACTCTGAATACACAACGGTGATATTTCCATTAAATTAATATCAATCAATACCCAAAATTATGAAAGGAAACAGCAATTATAAACTAATTTACGCGTCAATTTTCATTCTGTAGGCGAACTACATATAGGGTGGAATGCGTAATTGAAAATACTTTTTTTGTCGAAAGTTGTTATAGATACCGAAAAATTGTTTAAATAAAGTTTTTAGTACTTTTAATAAGCTAACTAAATCTGTATAAATTTGGTAAAAAAAGTTTAATTTTCGTAGATATTGCCATATTTATATTTTTTTTTAAATGGAATACCCTTCATATTATTGCACTAATAAATAGAAAATAATTTTTGCTTTAAGAAAGTTTAAGAGTTCTTACCTTCTAAACTTGATAGTTTTTGGGATATTAATGAAAATATTTAAATGTTTCTTCTCAAAATGAAGTGTGCGTTGAAAATTACTATTAAAAATAATGTACAAAATAAACAGTTATTTTATTATCATAATAGCTCATAGATAAATACAAAACAAATGTTATCGAACAACAAAAAATGTTCAAAATTGCCACCGTTTTCTCGTATACATAAATAAAGCCTTTTTCATAAATTTTGTTTTACATTATTTGTATTTAATTCAACAACAGCTTGTCTTATTCTGTTTTTAAGTTCGGCAAGTGTAGCAACGGGTATTGCATAAATTTTATTTTTGATAGCTCCACATAGAAAAAAAATCTAAAGGCGATAGATCACGAGACCTTGCGGGCCACTATGTAGGGCCTCTGTTGCCAATCCAGAAATTTGGAAATTCTTGATTTAATTACGCAGTTACATCCAATGTATTGTGCGGAGGTGCAACATCTTGTTGAAATATCATTCTGCGTCTAACTGCTAATGGCATATTATCCAAATAATCTTGAAATTCATTTTTGCAAAAAATTTAAGTAGACATATCTCTGTGATGTTAATATGCCGTCATAAAAATATGGTCCCAAAATCGTCTTATTTATAATACCGCATCATACATTAATTGAAAAGCGTATTTGAAAATTTGAAATAAATGTTTCACGTGGATATGTTTCTACTGATTGCCAATAATTTGAATTATGTCAATTTAGTATACCATTGTTAGAGAGATTTGATTTATCTGACCATAGAATAATAATAATAATAATAATAATAATAATAATAATAATAATAATAATAATAATAATAGGTTTGTTGTATACAAGATTTACAATCTTTTTACAATGATTGGCAATATAATCATAATACATTATTTTTGTAACATAATAATAATAATAATAATAATAATAATAATAATAATAATAATAATAATAATAAAAATAATAATAATAATAATAATAATAATAATAATAACAGTAACCCTTTTCTAATCATGTTTTTAAAGATGTAGGTACCCAAAAAACCAGCATAAATTATTATAATACTAATTAATTAAACATTAATACTATTCATTTATTATGAAGCTCCTTAGTTTCAGAGACTATATAGAATTGTATTTAAAAATTAGGATCTGCAATATTTTCTAGTATTAACTAATAACAAAACTGTAATCTTCTTACATCATCACCAGGATGAAGATTATGAATTTGGTGTATTTTATAGGCTTTGTATTTATGCTTCTTCAAAATCTTAGAAACCTTCATATGTGTGGTATTTAATTCCAATGCAGCTTCTCTAATTGAATTTTTCGGGTAAACATTGAAATATGCCAATACATCAACTTATAAATTTTCATTTATCTCACGTGTTTCGTAATTTCTTAATACTGATCCAATTCTACGCAGCTTTCTTTCTAATTTGAATAAATACGAATGGTTTGGATAAAAGCGATCCGCGGATATTGTCTATATAATTGCAGGGCTTGCCTTGAATTATTATTTGATAAATAATAACATTTTATCATATCTAACTTGTCATTAATTGAATAATCTGCCATTATTGACACAAATTAATAATTGTATGTATGCAACACAATTTTTTTTAGCGCAAATACAATACAAAATAGCTGTCAACAAATTTTGTTTTCAACGCACACTTCATTTGAGAACAAACATTTAAATATTTTCATATATAATATCATAAGTGGTAAATTTTTGCCGGAAAAATTTTCAGATTGTTACGAGAGCCGGTTGCCTAGCAATTTATTGAGTGGCATTGACAAAAAAATTACGAGTTGTAAAACGAGTAATTTTTGATCAATGTCACGAAATAAATTGGCACAGGCTCGAGTAAAGCAATCGGAAAATTTTTCCAGGTTAAAATTTAACCACGAATGGTATTCGGATGACTATTTCCAAAATAAAAATCAGGTAATTATTTACATAATTTTTTTCTTGACAAAAATCTTGTAAATATTTATTGTGTTTAGAGGTATTAGGTTTCAGTTTGCTTTTTCAACGTTTTAAATAGATTCATGTCCAAATCGACTCGTTTTTAATAAAAACTGATAACACTGAAAATATAAAGACTTTGACAGGTACGAAAACAATATGTTTCTAAAACGTCAAAAAATTTTCGCTTATCAAAACTCACTTACTTGTAAAAATACGACATCTTATTGGCTTAAAGGGTGCGAAAAAACTTTTTTGACGCTGTTTTGTCGAAATGAAATTTGGTAACTAGGTAGAATCCTGAATTTGGATTGGTTTATATATTTATGAGTGAAATAGTCATTAATATCTCAAAACCTATCAAGTTTAGAAGGTAAGAACCCTTAAACTTTTTTAAAGCAAAAATTATTTTCTATTAACTAGTGTAGTAATATGCAGGGTATTCCATTTTAAAAAAGTACAAATATGGCAATATCTACGAAAATTAAACTTTTTTTACCAAATTTATACAGACTTAGTTAGCTTATTAAAAAACTTTATTTAAACAATATTTCGGTATCTATATAATAACTTCCGAGAAAAAAAATTTTTCCAATGTCGCATTTCACCCTGTATATATACACACGTTCATTTATTCATCACTCTCTTTTATTCATATTTTACACAATGGTAATCTTTATTAGTATGTTGTAAAATTGTCATAAATACACAGAACAATAAACACACCAACAATTAACTTAACTAGTGTCATTGATATCAATTATGCTTTACCTTCAAGTTGCTTGTAATTTCCTCGAACAACTTCACAGTTTCACGAATTCATTTCACAATAAAGTTCCACTTAACCACCGTCAAATATATTGGTAACTAATAATAAATAATTCACATTAATCAAGATTCATACTTAGCATTTGCGTGACCATCAGGAAACTGTTAAAAAATGCATAAATTCCACTTCGGTTAGAATTAAACAGAAAAATAATGATTTGATATAAATAAATCAGTACAGTAAACAAATGAATATAGCTAAACAGACTTGCCTACTTGAGTCATCAATGAAAACAATGAAAGTATTGTCGTCACGGATATTCCCACCGCTTTATTACTAAACAGAGTACATACTGAAAATGTTGAAACCAAGAAAAAAAGGCCTTGAAGGATTACCTTGCGGAAAGTTATTAATATGTTAAATCTTGAACCAAAAACGGGTTATACACGAAATGTATCGTAAATAACTTTGGCCCATATTAAATATCATTTGTGGTTAAATTATTTCCAACTAAAACCCTTGACGATTCAATAATAAAGATAAATATCATCTAAGTAAAAGTACGTACCTACGCACTTGTATATAATTGTTATATAGATATTGAAGATTAGAAAATAAACGATGATACATGCAATGCAGTTTGGATCGAAGCATCCCGCGCGGTCGAAATTCCACGCGGTCGAAATCCCAGCTCCTTCATTCATTCATTAAATAGTTCGTTGTATAATAATATAATGTTTTAAAATTTCTTTTTAATACATTGTTTGACGCGGAACTACCACGCAGCATAGATTGTTAGAATGCAATACGATCGATAAAAAGAGCGGTACGGAAGCGAGGGATATGTATCGTGTAACATTTCGACCGGATGGGATTCGACGACGTGGAAATATTTGAATTTCTGTATAACAGAAAAAGTGGTGGGGGTACATTTCGACCGATGTGATTTCGACGTACCACGCAGCATAGATTGTTAGAATGCAATACGATCGATAAAAAGAGCGGTACAGAAGCGAGGGATATGTATCGTGTAACATTTCGACCGGGTGGGATTCGACGGCGTGGAAATATTTGAATTTCTGTATAACAGAAAAAGTGGTGGGGGTACATTTCGACCGATGGGATTTCGATAATTTGGAATTTCGACCGCGTGGGATTTCGACCAAATGGGATTTCGACCGCGTGGAATTAGACCGCGCGGAACGTACTCGTTTGGATTAGGTATGCAGGGTGTTTTAAAAATACTTTTAAAAAAATTAAGGGCATATACTACTGACCAAAATGAGTAAAAAAGCTTAATCAACATGGGTCCGATCTTCCATAGTTTCCGAGATTTGAGACAGTGAAAAATGAGTTTTTACGGGGTGTACGTCTGCTGTCTCGAAAACTATAAAGGTGCATTCACAAATGAAAATTAGGTTTAGTAGGTTTAGATTTATAGTTTATACTTTTGATTTAAAGACTTTGGCCGCATATTATGTAATGACCCCATTCGCGCCGTGAAACTGTCATTTGCTTGGCAGTATTGGTTATATTTCAGCAATTAAGATATGACAGTCTCCATGTTCTTCTCGCATTTGTTTAAAATTCCGAATCCACCAAGTGGATATTAAATAAAGATGGGAGTATATATCTATATCATTTCAGACTCGTTCTCATTGGTGAAATTTATGACGTCAAACTAAATCATAAACCTAAAGTTTGGACCTTGCAATGTTTAGCTTTATGATTTGGATTTAGAGACCCTAAATTCTGAAGTGTAAATAGAGTCATTACATAGGTAATATGCGGCCAAAGTCTTTAAATATAAGTATAAACCATAAATCTAAACCTAATTTTCATTTGTGAATGCGCCTTAAGAGTAAGGTCTTTGATTAAATGGAATTTCTTGTTTACCTTTCAGAGGTCATCTAGACTACATTTATCTCGACGTTTGAAGCCGCTTGAATTTAATAAATCTCTTTTCAATCTTCGAAATAAAAGATCGAGATTAATATTTGAAGCCGCTTGAAAATGACAAGTCAAGCCTATAAAATAACAGACTTGGGCTTGGCTTCTGTCGAAATAAATAGTGAAGCTTTAAATAATGTAACTACGCATGCGCACATCCGCAATATGTTGCAGTGTTACTAAATTCATATGATTTGTTGGTTGTTTGCATTTTACCTTATTTTATAAAAGTCGCGACATAAAACTTAGTAAAATTGTCGAAAAGTGAAATATTTGAAGTGATGAAGAAATAAATGTTTTTTTAATGTTTTTGAAAGAGAAGACAAATAACAACATGACAATTTTTATATTTTGGGGTTATATATCCAGGATGAAATTAGATCATATACCTGTCCCTGTCTGTCTGCATAATCGAGTATTTAACTATCATTTTTTAGTCGATGCGAATTTAAAGAAGATTGAAAATAACTCAATCCTATTTTCAATCCGCTGAGATAAACCAATGGAATTTTTTAAGTCATAATATTATACTTGAAGCCGCTTGAATTATCGAGATGAACGTAGTCTTAGATGTGCTTTTGTTTTTTTAAAAAAACAAATAATTGTTTTATTTTAAATGTTGTGGCGACCTTGGCCAATATTTAATTTTCAAATAACTTCGTAACTATTTGAAATTGAGAAAAACGTTTCATATAAAATTTTATTGTTTTTTTATAGTCTAATTACTGACGTAGACAAAATTTTGTTCGATCACTATCTTTGTCAGTTTTTTTTCTATTTTTCGCTTTTCTCGGAAACAGTTGAAGATCAGTCTTATGTTTTTTCACAGTATTTTTGAAACACCCTGTATAAATGGACAATTATCAGATTACATATGTACATAACCAGTATATTATAAAAAATATTTACAAATCAATTAATATGATTGTTGTCAAAACTATATGTTTTTCATAACTACTTGTTCATCATTTTACAAGCACAATAATTTGTTTGGTACATTAATAGATATAATTATTAATATTATACAAAATAACGGAATATATGTTGACTAGCTTCACTATTAGTAACCAAATAAATTAAATGTAACTAAACCATGAATCACTGGGATTATTTTTTTATTGAATTATGTATTGTTGCATTTGATAACTGCAAACATTTTCTCTGAATTGTTTCTATAAATTTTGTTTTGCCTTTCTTCCATTCGGCCTAATTCACTAATAAGAGTTAACATAGTCGTTAGGTAACAACTGAGAGTTGACATTATTAAAATCGGTCGTTGTGAACCAACGTTGTTAAATATAGCAGTGAAGTTATTCAAGCAAGTTAAGAGGCATGTCGATTCTCAATATTTGTACATTTGTACTGTATTGACAACGTAAAGTGACAGATTTTGATTAATTTGTCATTTGACTTTTTAATAATGAGTGACAAGAAAATTCGGGGAGCAAGTTGTTCCGCGGAACAATAGTCTCTAATTGTAGATTACATTGGGAACATGAAAATATGATCTTGGGAAAATTAAATGACAAAGCTTGTTTTGCATTTCATTTCTGCTGGTGGAAATTTTGCAAATTGAGTTCACGGAAAATTGAAATTTTGCCCTTTAATCCCCTTTATAAAAGGCCCATAGCCAAGTGTTGTTAAAATTAACTATTAGGAGAATCTGAAAATTAGTTCAATATTAATATAAATTTTACATGCCAATTATGTATTTGGAATAAATATAAATCTTTTATCTTGTGACATGATATTATCTAGTACCATCCAGTTCACGAATTCAATCATGAACGACATCTTGTTCTTTTTGAACATTCCAAAATCTTCTCTAATAAAATGTATACCTATAATTATTGGTCATGCAGGTAAATAGTAGATTATAAATACTTTATATTTGCTGTCGTTCCTCTATTTCTAATAAAAGTTCCTTTCCTAACATAAAATTTTCAAGAAATACCATTTAGCAACGATTGTTTAATACTAACACGGGAGAAATGCAGTTGTTAGATTAGCAACTCCACGTAACGACTAGTTGTTAAGTTTTAGCAACTTGATGTAATAGTGAATTGAGATTTTGAACTTATCAACTGACATTCAATTTAACAAGTGAAAATCGGCATAATTCACTAAGATAGTTGTTAACATAGTCATTACTCGTTAGGTAACAACTGAGAGTTAACAACAATTTTTAGCAACTCTTGTAATAACTGTCATTCAATTGGTATTCAGTAAATACATAATTAATGACATTGTTAAAAACGGTCATTGTGACCAATCGTTGTTAAATATAGCAGTGAAGTTATTAACAAGTGAGTTAAAAAGTTTTTAATAATGAGTTATAATGAAATTCGGGGTGCAAGATGTTCCGCGGAATAATATTCTCTAATGGTAGATTTCAAGATGATTTTGGACTAATTATATGAGAAAGCTAGTATTGCACGATAACTGCTATTTGGAAACTTTGCAAATCTTTGATTGACTTCAAGGAAAATTGAAATTTTGCCCTGTAATCTTGATCCATAGCCAGGCGTAGAAATTAAGTATTAGGAGAACTGGATGAAGTTCTCCAGTTTAGTATACATGTTTATTCAATTCCTATGGTTGAATGATTTCAAAATTTCAAGAATCTCATCATCAGGCATGATCATAAGCGTCTAGAAGTTTTAGTTTGGAATAAATGTAAATCTTTCATCTTGTGACATGTGACAGTAGTATGCTCGAAGCATGAGACCATCCAATTCACGAATTAAATCATTATCATGAACGTCACCTTGCTCAGTTTGAATATCTCTGTAATTTTTTATTTTTTTTCACTATTGCGAATGGATTACTAACATCTCGTAAATTTCTTTGCATGAATCTTGTCTAATTTTTTTTATTATTATTTGTCTATTAGTTTATAAATATGTTTTCCATTTCTGTCGTCCCTCTATTTCCAATAAAAGTTTATTTCCTAACACAAAATTTTCAAGAAATACCATTTACCAACGATTGTTTAATCCTAACAACTGGAAAAATGCAGTTGCTAGATTAACAACTCGACGTAACGACTAGTTAAATTTTAGCAACTTGATGTAATAGTGAATTGGGATTTTGAACTTAGCAACTGAAATTCAATTTAACAAGTGAAAATAGTTGTTAATTTTAACAACTTTGCGTAGTGAATAAGGCCGAATGGTTGTTAATTTTAACAATTTTGCTTAGAGAATTAGGCCGATATCTATTTCTCTATCAACATATTTAAAGGGGTTGAAGTCGTAATATTTGAGGAAGTCATAGCAAAATACTAACATATAATTTTTTTTTTTGTAAAATTTCCTTACAATTCTGGCGGTATCTTTCATGACAGACAACTGCAACATTACAATCTACAATAAAAATGCTTATATCATATGGTGAAATATGTTTCTAATAGGGGATTACAGCTCAATCGAATTGAGAGATATTAACAGTGAAAGTAGATGCTTAATAATGAATATTAATGAAGAAATAAAATGATATAATTGAAATACTTCGGAAATAAGGGTATTTTTGTTTTATCAGCTCGTCACTCATATGAAATCCATACATATTATTTTGATTGGCGACTCAAAGACCACCTATAAATATATAACGAATACCGAGTTAGGGGTAGAGTCTACTAATGGAAGGAGGCAAATTCAAATAGCGGACACGTGGATACCAGTCCAGTACTGCAATTCTCAAACACTTTTTATTTGAATATAAATTTCTTGCATTAAACTTAATAATTTTGATACACTTATACAGCATGTAGACTTGTGCAGTGTTTAATATTAATCTATTTTTTATAAATATAATTTAAAAATAGCATACATTTCAAGAACATTTTAGATCCGCACGAAGAAAACAGTTTTATATAAAAACTTATATTCGTGACGTCACATCTATATTTTCAAACTTCGGGGGACCACAACTTTTCAGATTTCCACCAATAGTCTTAGTTTTACTAACACTTTCTGATCAAATTATAAAAAAAAAAATAATGGTGGAATCCCCTATTGCTGTATTCAGAAACACTATAAGACAAGGTTAAACTTAAAGGTAAATGACATCAATATATTTTTAAATTCCTTTTTATCCTATACCGATTTTGTGGTAACGTGCACTAAAATGACCGGATGTGGTTAAAAGTTACGAGACATTTGAGTTAAATAAGACTTAAATTATTTTTTATTGTTACTAAGTTATTATAAAAACAAACTTAAGAATATAATAGTTATTTTTGTTATAGAGATCGTAACGTTAAATTGAGGACTGTAATGTTGTTATTAAGCCACAGCTCCAGATAAAGAACTATTATTATTAAACTAAGTTGCAACAGGTTAACAAAAAAAATGCATATCGAAATTTTGACAGTGCGGTGTAACAGCTTTCAGTGCCCAAAAGGTGTCGTCTGATACAAATAAAATATCAACAAGGTTGTGTATATTTAGGGACCATTTATTCTAACGACATTAGTTCAAATAAAATAAACATTATGTTTCCCATTTCTTCTTCTATATTCGCAGATTTCTGTAATGATGATTATCTGTACGGAAGAGGTCGTTTACCAGGCGTCATCTCGCCAGATTTCAAAGCTTTCGTGGAACGGGCATCACATAGGTCACTTTCCTATTTGAAAATTGGAAATAATTCTTAGGTTTCAAGTTTAACGTCGGTCTGAATCAAACCGGTCATCTAACGAACGCATACACCCACGTGCCCTCAAATTAATCCAGCCGAAATTAAAAATTATGTCGATTTATTTATCACAAAAGTGAATCAAATACTCTCAAAAAGTTTTGAGTGTTTTTGAAGTGACAACCTCTTCCTACCATATGCTAAAGATGAAGTTTTATATGTTATGAATGGTATGTCACTCTGTAACAAAGGAAGTATAAAAAATAATGAAAAAATGATACGTAATGGAGTTTTTTTAAACTTTTATTTACTTTTTTTCTTATGAAAAACCTGACGTAAATGCAGAAAAACAGAGATCATTGAAAATAATAATTGAATAATTTGATGAATGAAGAATGTATTCGTACTTAAAACTACACTCCATTCGTCGAGACGAGAGAATGTGGAACTAATTCTTGAAAAGAAACAAGTTATTCTATTAGTTCGGCTCAAAAATTATCCTCTTTCGACCAATAGAATGACTTGTCTCTGTTCAATAATTAGTTCCACATTTTCTCGTTTCACCGAATGGACTATATGTATGTGTCGAATCCATAAGATGTAATTGTACATTTCATGAAATGGCCATACATTTCATAAAAAAGATCCACTTCATGAAGCGGCTACTCATAGCGTGTCAAAGTTTTCTGCCATCTGGACAAAAAAATACCAACAATAACGTCACCTAATGCACAGAACTCACTTTAAGAAAACTCGGGGAGGTTATTGTTGATGAGTTCTGTGCGTTAATGTTATTGTTGTGATACATGAAATGGATGGAATTTTAGTTCATGAAGTTCATGTCCATTTCATAAAATGTACAATTACATTTTATGGATTCAACATACCGACTGATGAATTGATTTATGCAATATAGGAAATTCAATGCAAATTTTTTAACATGGTGATATTTCGTCCCTATTTATTTTAGAGCAAAATGCTTCAAATAAAACTTGTAGATATTTGAATTCTGCATTCAAATCACTCATCACAGCACTAACTGTCTATAACGACCGGCCTATACCTACTACATAAATACTCATTTTTTTATTATTAAAATGTTATTAATATATGCTATATTACTTACTAACTTTTCTGACATTTCAAACGTCATATTATCTTTGTATGTACCTACCTTTGTTTAAATTCCACGGCTACCGCTATAAATGAGCAATTTTATAATAATATTTATCCCAATATTACGCGATACAAAAAGTGCTAAATAAAATGTGTTGAGTGATTTGGATGCAGAATTCAATTATCTACAAGTTTTATTTGAAGCAACTTGCTTTAAAATAAATTGGGAATGAAATATCGCCATGTGAAAAAATTAGCATTGAATTTCCTATATTGCACACATCAATTCACCACCCGGTATATACATGCTCGTGTATATATAGAAAGAATTTTATTGAGTTTTGGAACGGGTTAAAATTAAGCTGATCTGATTTAGACTGAAAATGATCCCTACATGAATGGTTCCATAGCGATCAGTTGTTTATTTATTTCTTATTTGCTGGCAATAAAAAATAAAATAATACGTATTTATAGATTTTTGTTTATCCTTTTTTTCAGAACAGTGAAAAAGTACTTGTACCCAACATGACTTGAAACTTGAAAGTGTGTTTACGGCTCACTCTGGAATATGCTTGTTCATCCAGTAAAGTATCACTTTCAGATCTTGTTACGTAAATTACTATTATAATGAAATTTAAAACGCATAATTGTAAACCACTATAGAGATATAAATCTTTTAAAAGGAGGTAAGTCTTCTAAAACAGAACAAATGTTGGGATGGCCTGTGCATGGTAAAAAAATGGGATGTGTGGTCATCATATATATGTATGTTGGTGAAGTTGAGGATGAAAAGGTCTCGTGGACGTCCGGTGTGTAAGTGAATGGATGTGATTAATAAGGAGAAAAGATTTCCTAGTGGAAAGGAAAAAGAATTTGTATGAATGCAATTACGAATGTTGACGAGGCAAAAGAAATGTGCTTGGGCAGAAATATGTGGTGAAGGATTATTGCTGCATGCTGCATGAAGGCATTCACTTTTTCTTTATGTCTATGCTAGGAAAAGTGTGATTTTATTTATGTATGTATAAATGGAAAAAAAATTATATGCACCCTTCATGTAGTGTTTTTGTAGAATACCCTCACCCATACCTACAAAAATGTGTCACTACGTATTTGTCGCTTTAGTAATCAGCTAGCTATTATATAATCTATTTGTATTTTAAGTTACGCAATTTTATGTAAACGTATAGATACACTTAATTACAGTAATGGTGTACATTTAAAACATTACCGCTAAGGAGTTTACTACGACGTAATAGTACAACATCAGAAAATTTATTTGTTTACGAACAGTTTGTAGGAAACATAAAAGAATCAAATAAAAAAATATATATGAAATATGTATGCAAAAAAAATTAATTCAAAACCTCGTAAATAATTACATACTGAGTACAAACAAAACAATATAAATTCGGGAACAGTAATTATATATATATATATATATATATATATATATATATATATATATATATATATATATATATATATATATATATATAATATTTAGTATTTTGGAAAATTAATTAAATTTGTTTTTCTCTCTTTGCACTACGTATCACTTAAATTATAAATAATCGTCCTATGGGCGACTTTTCCCTGCAAACAAATTATTTCAATAAATATATAGGATGTCCGGATTTCGAAGGCCACCATTGGAATCTCGAAAACTATCCGAGATACGACTTCGGTTAAATGACACTTGTATTGCCATTGCGCCTTTGAGAGGCCCATCTTAGATGTGTTTTGCCAAAAAAATTATAGGTTACTAGAAAATTTGAAATTACTTATGAACTATCAGCAATCTAGAAAAATGTTTCAAATAAAGAAGCTAGATATTTTTATTGTCTATCCAGTGCTCGCAATAAAAAATACAAGTTATTTCAAAATGGAAAAATCAACCAAATTCAGTTTTCCGCCATTATCTAGTAACCTGTAAGAATTTTTGGCAAAACAATAGCACATCTAAGATGCCCCCCCAAAGGCACCACACGTCCCATTTAATCAGTCGTATCTCTTATAGTTTCCGAGATCCCAAAGGTAGCCTTCGAAATCCGGATACACTGTATAAGTAATTTTTGGTGTAGTTAAAATAATGTATTTTTGTTACTGCCTGTGTCCATTACAGTAACAAAAAAAAGAGATTTTCTTGAAATTGCGGAAGTAATTTTAGTGGAGTCATGCATGAAACAAAGAAACAAAATGATTAAAATAACATATACCTCCTATTTCATGAATTCAACAGAAAATTATAAGAGTAATTATGATTAGACCGCTTAATTGTTATCTATAAACAATAAATTATGTTTAATATTTTTATGATTGCACGTAATTTCCCAAATAAAGGCAATTTTATCAAACAATACATTTTTTATCCGCAATTAGTGATAACATATTTCTAACAAAATTGACTCATACGAAAATAATACAGACATTTTTAAATTTAAAAAAATTCTTAATATAGCTTTCTTGCCAATAATCGATTGTATTTACTCCGACATTCTGAAGGTATAAATTTGATCAATATTTAATACACGTAACATATCCTATAATAAATTCATACAAATAGGGAATTAGTAAATGGAATCATCGGATAATGCTATTGTACTAACCTGTATTGTATATTTTGTATAAAAGGGATATAATTTAGTACAAAGAAAACAGTAGTTAGACCAAATGAAATCAATGTAATACCTAAATTAAATAATAAGAAATTTATTTGGAAATATTTAATTTCCTGTTCCAAAAAATGAGATCCATTAAATTCCAAAAATATAATAGCCAAAGAACGATGGTTGCAGAGGCGTAAACTTTTAATTTTGGCTGTGGGTGCACTATTCTTATTTTAAATATGGGTACCTATATGTTTTTATAGATGCAAATAATACAGTAAAAATAACATACATATTTTCTTATACGTATATCAAATTATGTATACATTTAACATAAATAAAATTAATATCTACTACAAAAAAAAGAAATAATACCTAATATTTATATATAGGTATCTCTAAAATACGTAGACATGGCTTAAACACATATTCCTGGGCCCAAAATAACATGATTTAACAAAATTTATCTATATCCGAAAAACCGAAAGTGTATCGTTTAGTCAAAAAAAAATTGCTTAGGTATAATGACAGAACGCTTTGTTCGGATTGAATTTTCTATGATAATGCATATGGATGTCATCTTTTAAGATGCTATTTGTTATTATTAGTGAACCACTAGTGTATGAAACTTAGGTGTCACGACAATGAAACATTCAATGGTAAACTTTTCTGTCTCTGCGGGTGTTATGATATCTGTAACGATTTAGGCAGAAAGAAATAAAATATGACTAACTGCACAGTGCAATTTTTAAAATAAATTTCATCTAATAATCTATCTAAATGTCAAACAACTAATTTTTAATGACAGTAACAATTGTTTATATGTTAAAAATAAATTCCTTCGCAATATCCTATAATTATTAACATATCCGTTTGTTCGGCTCAATAGTAGTATTTTACTGCCATTATGACACGATTAAATAATGTCAATTTACTCTTAAACAACTTGAGAAGATTGACAACTCATTTTTACAACGTATGAAGTATAATTAAAATGTTAGGGCAAAATTATTGTGGGTGCCGCGCACCCACACTTTCACTTTCTGTGGGTGCATGTGCGTCCGTGCACCCACGTAGTTTACGCCCCTGGATGGTTGTGGTATCAATAGAAAGATACTTTTTTTTGACTCAAATGACTCCCAATATGTGTACATGAAAATTATGTGATATTTTAGGCCCATAAATTAATTATGAAATTTATTCAATTTTGTATTAATAGCAATAGCCATGGCATTTTTCAACAAATCGCCGACATATACATCTGTATCAAAGTTGATTTTGTAATTTAAACGCATAATGATTAAAAGTAAGAGATAAATTATATGAAAATTTATATACAATGTGATTCATTTTGTACCCACCGACTTGTAAACTTTTTTGTCAGGCAGATAAAATATAGTTTAGATATAGAAGATAGCAGTATATAAACTCAAAGTTCTATTATGTTATCTTTATCATGTACAGATTGTTCAATATTGAAAATTATCAGATTTTAATATAAAAGAAAGGGAAGAAAACAAATATATCGAAAATAAACTCAAATTTGAAAATCTAAGATAAACGGTTTTATATTTTAAAAATATAGAATTTTATCATATTTACCTTATTTGAGTCCTAATGATAGTACAAAACAATTCAACACATTTTTAAAAAACGACAATCGATTTCTAAAGAAAAATATTTATCTTCAACTAATTTTTCGGCAGTTTGTAAAAAAATAATTTCCATTTGATGTGAACAAAATTAATCAGACTGAATTATTAATTTTTTAATATATATTATTATACTGTTTATAATGTGTAAAGGGGTAAGAGATACACGAGGAGATACATAAAAATTAGGTCATTCCTAAAAAATATATTGATTTTTTTTGCAGAAATGGAATCTATGACTTTTACCATGCATATTGCAATATAAAACATTCATAAATATAATACTTTTCATTCAATTTCTTAAAAGATATTCCGCTACGGTTTTTTTGTGACGTCACTCATTCACTACTCATACGTATGTAACAAATGTAAAACTAGCAGTCAAGCGTCAGAATATTGTAATCTAAATGTCATTAACCATAGTAACATCGACTTCTGGCGTATTATTAGAATTTGCCGTTTCAAGACCTGATTCCATAATTAATTATAAAAATTGAACTATAAATAAACGACTAACTCCTCGCACATGTAAACTTGAAAACATAAACAAATTTAATTTACATTTTGTCCGCTAGGTTGAGTTAAATCGTTTAAATTAAATGGGTGACGTATGCGCTGACGTCAGCCTATTGAGATTTGAAATTTAAGCCTATCTTTCATAGTAACAAATTAAAACATATGGATCATTTATATATTAATACTAGACACTAAAACTGTATGATAGGGACTATAAAAGTTTTAAAAAAGTATTATTATATTTGAATTTTTAATTTCATTAATCTCGCCTTAAAGGGGGTGTAAACCAAAAAAACAACTTTGCACTAAAAAATAGAAAAAAAATATCTAAGAGCAACAGCGAAAACCTCAGTTTGCTACAAACAATACTTCTTGAAATATTCAACCGCGAATATGTGAGTAGCGTGTGACGTCATACCGACACGAGTTGGTTGAGCTTGCCCGCTGCATATGAGTGCAGTTGCGTAGTTTCGGTTGTGTAGACCTTACAAGGTTTCCTGAAATATATATATATATATATATATATATATATATATATATATATATATATATATATATATATATATACAGGGTGGTGGCGGTTAGGGGTGAACATAGGGATTTAACATGGGATTTTAGTTTTTTGCAATTTCCTGCTCTCCTGTTCTTTTTGCGGCAAAAACTGTAGAGTACAATTGTTCAGAATTAAAAATTGCATACAAAAATGTATTTACATTTATTATTATGTTTTTGGTTTCTTCATAATTTTAAAAAGAAATTTCAAAATTTCTGTTATTTTGTAGCAATAGCCATGGAATTTATTTTTTTCTGGTTGTCAAAAATTATTTATAAACGTCAACCAAGCGTTAATCTAACTGAAAGATTAAATAAAAACAAACAACTTTTAATTTTAATACGCATTTTTTATTAGGTATACCATTTAACAATAAACCAATTCCAAATGTATCAACTCCGTAGAATTTTGATTTATCATAACCAATACCATTTCTTCATTCACTTCGCTATAACGTCTTCTATTATTATTATTATTTCCTTCATTACCTTCGTTCACAGCTACACTAGCTGTGTTCTCAATGTTTTTAACAAGTTTAGAAATTGTTGCTATAATAGGAATTGGTGTATTTTCGTACTTTATGGAAAACAAATCACGTATTCTTCTAAAACTATTTCCACCATAATAATTTTTTATAATGAAAACTCGTTCCTTATTCGAATAAACATTCATTATTAAATTAACTTTTTATTAGAGAAAATTTCGAAAATTTGACAGAAATTAAATGACATTATTATATTTAAACATTTGAGTTATAAGTCATGGCTATTGCTACAAATTAACAGAAATTTTTAAATTTCTTCTTAAAATTGTGAAGAAACCAAAAACATAATAATAAATGTAAATACATTTTTGTATGCAATTTTTAATTCTGAAAAATTTTGTACTCTACAGTTTATGCCGTAAAATGAACAGGAGAGCAGGAAATTGCAAAAAACTAAAATCCCATGTTAAATCCCTATGTTCACCCCTAACCGCCACCACACTGTATATATATATATATATACCGTGTGTCTATCTTAAAGGTGTACATAGGAGATTAACATGGGAAATCAGTTTTTTGAAATTTTCTGCTCGCCTAATTATTTTAAGCAAAAACGCGTCAAATAAAAGTTTTAGGGCATAAAATTCTGCATCTAAGTCAATAAATAGAATTACCTTTACATGCTTTATAACGACAGAAATTAATTATGAAAATGTCGAAAATTACGTTGAAAATATCGACAGCCATGGAATTGAACAAAAAATAAATAAATGCTTGACGTTTTATCTGTCACAACGTAAGTTAACTTATTTGACCTATCTGACAATTTGATAAAACGTCAAGCATTTATTTATTTTTTGTTCAATTCCATGGCTGATGATATTTTCAACGTAATTTTCGACATTTTCATAATTAATTTCTGTCGTTACAAAGCAGGCAAAGGTAATTCTGTTTATTGATTTAGATGCAGAATTTTATGTCCTAAAACTTTTATTGACGCGTTTTTGCTTAAAATAATTAGGCGAGCAGGAAATTGCAAAAAACTGATTTCCCATGTTAATCTCATATGTACACCTTTAAGACAGACACACGGTATATATATATATTCTTTGCTATTTGTTACCATGCCGCCTAATTGTAATAACAACTTAAATAATTCTACCGTAAACATTACATAATTGACGATTTTGAAAATAAATATTGGACTTTTATATTAACCCTGCAGTGATGGCGCCCAAAAATGTAATGTTACCGGTGCCGCGGAGTCTGACAGACTCCGTTAATATATTCTCCTTTAATATTAGTGTCTGAAAGATTTTTTAAAAATATAGTATGTATTTATATTAACATTATATTTACATGTTTTAAACACATACTTATTTGAACATTCCTGTGTCTATTTCGTTGAAAAAACTTTTAAACTTTTCTCTTTTTATCGAAATTCATATTTTTTATATGGAATAAATAGTACATGCACAGAAAAAGAAATATTTGTAAGTAAGCAAAAGTAACTATCCGCTACTTGCGCATAATATTCTGTAGTATATTACAAAGTCAGGAAGGTAGAGAAACAAACACGAACATATTCAAATTAATTACCGAAATAAACGAACAATTAAAATCTCTGGAGTCTCACAGACTCCACACTACCACAGTAGGGCATACGCGTATTCTGCGTTACTGCCAATGCTGGTTCGGCCGGTTGATGTCGGTATGACGTCACAAGCGGCGGACGCGTTGTTTAAAACTCTTATAATTATTCTTCTATCTTTAACAATAGAAATATGCGGTTTGAAAATTTGTTCTTAGAATTTTTCATTCTACAATTTTGATTTTTGGTTTACACCCCCTTTAACATCTGTGTCACATAAATAAAGTAAATCAGATTAATAAAAACATATGCGTGGTTATGAAAGTGAAAGATATGTTGAATGTCATATGCTGCCAGTGGCAATAAGCTTTGACTATAATATACATAGGTTATTATATATGTATATTTCCAATTATTACCCACGAAAGTTATTTTATCATATTCACCTTATATATTTTGAAGTGTTGAAGCGAACCTTACTGTTTGCGAACAAGATGAGCTTAACATTTTCATAATAGAATATTTAAAACATTCCCAAATTACTAAGGGTGAAAGAATAACAATTAAAAATTTCTATAACTACCTACTTACAGAACGTTTTCAGTTTATAGGCAAAGTTTCATAAAAAATAGTAGAGGATTCTATTGTATCATTGTTGTTCCAAAATTCTGTGATGCGAATACGACGACACAAAGAAGAAGTTGTTTACAAAAACTTTTCTAATTTCTTTTGCAGGAAACTACAAAAGTTTAGTTGTTCTCGATAAAAATAATGCAACTTTTCCTTCCTATTGATTCCCTTTTATTTGATTTATCATCTAGATATACACTATGTCTACAACGATATTTAACGACCACAACATGCAATGGGAAATGATAATGACTAGAATAACAAAATGAAGCTGACATACTTGTAATCAATGTAGAAAGCATTGGGTAAAATCGAATCGCCACCTAATTGTTTTGAACAATGAATTGTAGGTAATGGAAATATATTGTAATATCTATGTGCTATGAATATACAAGGCTATAACGAATAACGGTGGTCTATTTATAACAGCGCAATAGTAAATTTGATAAATAGATATGAAGGAAACTAGAACAGGCAATAAAATATTCAAATATGACAAGAGAAAAACTTTTGTATATAAATTGCTCGAAACAGTATATTAAATACCTCGTCCGGAAAGCGTCGTTTTATTGCCTTGAAGCAGGTAGTTTTTAGGGCAAGTCGCAAACAAGTCCGGAAAGCTTTCGTATCCAATAACTCTATTTTTATTTTATAAATGTAAAATTCACAATAGTTATTTGTATATCAAGGCCGCGAAATCACTCTTTAGCGTACCGAGAGAAAAATTGTCGCCGAGGCCGCTTGCGGCCGAGGCAAGACAATCTCGAGGGCGCTAACGGATTTCGCGGACAAGGTGTACACAATATTTTTTGTGCAACCGTAAAACATATGTAATTACAAATTTTATTAATTTTTAACAGTTTCATTATAAATAGAAAGTTAGCTTTCAGGGTGGCTATGGGATTAACGTTTGATAAACAAAACCATGCAATTCTCAAGTGTCAAAGCGATTGTTTACCTAATTTCGCGGCCGCTACCATGAAAACGGCCGCGAAATGAATTTCGCGGCCGTTACCATGACAACGGTCGCGAAATCCAATTTCGCGGCCTGTATTGCGGCTGCGAAATGCTTATTTCGCGTCCGGTTGCACAAAAAAAAAATTAAACAAGTTTTTTTTTATTTTTTTAATAAATAATGGATCTATGAAAAAAAAATCAAACTGGGAACCTTGTTTTTACGTACAAATTGCCAGTCATACAATTTAAATAAGATTTTATTTTTGGTTTTCCAGTAAATTTGAATTTTTGCACATATATGGTTTTTGTAAATATAAAATGTAGAAAACTGCATTTAATTAAATCATTATCTTAAGCGAATTGTTTTAAAGTTTTGCAAAATTAATTCAATAATAAAATACGAATTTATGGAACTGTTTTCGTAAAGCGTTACTTTCTCATTATGACGGAAATGATCTCTATTATTTTATGTACTCGTAAATCAATGATTTTTCTTCAGTTCCCTATAAATAGTCCGAAAGTTATCATTATTGAAACAAAAAGTTTTATAGTAGTTATTTATGGTAGGTATAAGTGTTACAAGTGACATTTTTTTGTGAGAATGAAACTTCGAACAAAATAAAATCATTTTTAATACGTATATCATACTCTTATTTTTTCTACAAACACTATTTCTTCATTTAAATTTGTATTTCTAATAATTTTTTGACATAGCCCAAAATGTCGATAAGTTGTTCCTATCGTCAATACAAAGGTAACTAATTCACTTTTAACACTAGTGTTACAAGTAATAATGGTTTTTCACTTTTTTACACGGGTATCATAAATAGTTATTTTCGTAACAAGTTATGAAAAACACCAAATATCATGCGAGTGTAAAATGACGCACGATCTAAGATATAATTGATTGATATACGAACATTATTTTAGATGAGCATAAATAAATTTACAAAACTGAATAATTATCTATATGTTCATTTAATAAAATTATGTATCTATTTAATGAAATAACTATATTTGAAATTATTTAAAATAAAATAAAAATAATTAATTTTGAACGACCTTGTCTAGCTAGATAATATTGACATAGTAACTTAGCAACCGTGTCAACTATAACGATATGAAATATATCGTAACACTAATGTCATAAGTTCAACTTTCAGTATTAGGATACTACGTTGGTATGTCATACTTATCACAATGGTCGTCTAAAAATGTAATTTTTAACCCTAAAAACAAACAAAAGCCTACTTTTAATAGATTTGTAGAAATAGCTTTTTAAATACCTATACTTTTTATATTTTCATTAAATTGACTATGAATGAAAAACGAATTTATTTTCTGCCTTGTTTTCTTTAAATAAACACAAGTCAATCAATATTGTAAAAGTCAACTTTATTAAACATTTGTATTTTTACAGAAAATAATTAATTTCACATTCTTATGAAAATTTATGTAGAGATGGATCAATTCCCGAAATTTAAAGATACGAGAAATTACCCGAAGAATTTCCAGGAAAATATCCTTCGGGAAATTTCCCAAGGAATTTCAAATATGAATAAAAATTGTAACTGAAGGTTTATTTAATTTTATTTTTTTGGGAAATTTCCCGAAGAAGTTCTAGGAAAATATTCTTCGGGAAATTTCCCAAGGAATTTCAATATTGAATAAAAATTGTAACTGTAGGTTTATTTAGTTTTATTTTTCTGGGAAATTACCCGAGGAATTTACAGGAAAATATCCTTCAGGAAATTTCCCAAGGAATTTCAAATATGAATAAAATTTAAGTTTATTTAGTTTTATTTTTTTTTTGGGGAAATTTCCCGAGGAATTTACAGGAAAATATCCTTCAGGAAATTTCCCAAAGAATTTCAAATACGAATAAAAATTAGGTTTACTTAGTTTTATTTTTTTTTTGGGAATTTCCCGAGGAATTTACAGGAAAATATCCTTCGGGAAATTTCTCAAGGAATTTCAAATATGAATAAAAATTGTAACTGTAGGCTTATTTAGTTTTATTTTCCGGTGAAATTATGGTAAAAAAATACATACGTATACTCGTATCAATATATTTATGCACTATCGGTCACAGCGACTCTGTAGGAACTAATAAAAAATACTTCCATATTCAAACTTCTTATAGTGTGTTCAATAAAATTCATAACTCGGCGTAGGCTATGAACAGAAAAACGTATGTCTGATCATTATTTTATTCAAAAGTCAAGATGTCAAAATTGGCTTTGAAACGTAATTTTAAGGAGAAAAGACAATAAAGAAGGATACAGTATATTGCCATTCATCGTTTTCTAATTTGTTTCCATTTCTAAAATAAGATTCAAGAAGAAAAGCTTTTATTTCTTTAGATATCATTTTTGCCAATATCTCATGTCAAATTGACATTTAATTAAATATTTTTAAATTGAGTTACGTTTCTTTGTTCATATCCTATACTCCGTGAAAAAATTTTTGAACTGTATAAAGTTGCAATATTCATAAAACCTTAAATGAGTAATTCAAAAGCATCGTACTAAATTTCACATGTACTTATATTTACTTTAAAAAAAATAACCAGATACCAAATTATTGTGAAGGAAAATTAAATTACACAAAAAATTAACAATGTTACATATTTAATAATTATTTATAACAGCTAGCACCAAACATCAAGGTCAAATATTTTTTAAAATTTACGGGAAATTTTCAAAAGTTATATCACGGGATAAAGGAATTTCCGGAAATTTTCCCGGGAAAAAAAATTCCCGGCGGGAATATTTTGGCGGCACATGAGTACTGTTATGTATAATTTTATATTAAACAACAAAAATAGATGTGTTTGTGTCAATATTTTTACAGATTTAAACTAACAGTTTTGACCATAATACGGCCATAAAGCGTAATAATCACACTCTTCCTTTGTGCAAAATGCTATAGTCCGTTCAATTTTAATCTGTATTTCCTTGATGAGTATAAAAATAAATCTACCCGATTAATAAGTAATAGTTTCACTCTCAGGTGATTCAACTACAGTGACATTGACTTTATTTGCTAAAATATTAAGTGAAGCTCATATTCCGCGTGTTTATGTATGATCAGACAGGGTACTGAACCGCACAGGTCAATATGAATGTAACGTACTCCGTCCTAGAGCTAGACAGACACAAAACAAAAAGAACGGGGTGTCTGGCGCCAAACTTAGCGTCGGCATGTCTAGGGCCGAAGGGAAAATCAAGAAATGGTGATATAATTTATTTGATTCTCTACGCACATTCCAAAACAAGGGAAACTTAGCCTTTTAGAGCGTAAAAATTACTGGTGCGTCCATGATTTACGAGTTTGTTATGTTTCAATTTTTTCAGAGAAATAATTTTCTACAATTTTTTACCATTAGCAATTGAAATAATTTTTGTGTGCAACTTACTGGAAAATAGACATTTAAACATATTTTTTTTTTAATAAAGAAGTAATATGTTTCATTAGTCGTTCTAAAATTCATAATTTATTGGTTTCGGTAAAATCGGAAAACAATGTGCGTTAACATGGTAACAAGTAAATAAAATGCACAGATTTTTATGGATTTGTACATTTATGTTTTCAATTTCATTTTTGAGTGTCCATTTTCAGTAATTATTCTATTTTTCAATACATTTTTGGTAACAGATAAAATGCCTACGCACCACTTCCGAAAAATATTATTGTCTAATTGTTTTGCGATTTTTATGGATTTTTACATTTATGTTTTCAATTTCATTTTTGCGTGTCCATTTTCAGTAATTATTCCATTTTTCAATATATTTTTGGTAACAGATAAAATGCCTACGCACCACTTCGAAAAATATTATTGTCTAATTGTTTTGCGATTTTAACTTTTTGGTAATAATATAGTTTTTTTGTGATTGTCATCAACAATATATATAGGCAACTTGTTTCACAAAATTCACAACAAAAGTCTAATTGTCGTCAACAACAACAATGAAATTTATCTTTTGTTTTACTTGATGTATATATAATAAACTTTTTTTACCAATATTAATGTTATTATTATAAATAAACTTTTGCTGTTTATAATATTAAAAAAATATTTTTAAATATTCCATCCATATTTAACAAAAAATACAACTGAAACTACAAAAAAATGCAAATTATTGCAAGCACTGACTTACCTAATTTTTTGAGAATAAAAAATGCATCTTGCATACAAACAAAGTTTTGAAATTACTGCCACAACTTTATTGAACAAACATTTGATTTTAATATAACCTAAATGATTTAATATACAAAAATTAAAATACACGTAAAATATTTTTCTGTCAAGACAGACAACCACTATTTATCACTCTCTCACGCTGAGAGAATGTTTGACAGAATACAGAAATTATCAACAACTTGCTTTGTTGTGTTTCCGCTACAGAGAAAGTGGGAGATAGAATCAATGCAACGTTGTCAAATAAGACACTGAGGTGCAATATAGATCAGATAATAGGAGCAAATACACAATATACGAGTGCAAACTATTCGATTTACTTAAATATAATTTAAGTTGTACATTGTTAGGAAAAACGAATATAGACTGTATAAAATTAAAGTTATAATTAAACAATTTGACAATAATGCAAAACAAGTTTTCAGAGCAGTGATGTAGAGACGGTAAGGAATAAATATTTCACAAAATATAACATATTTTGTTTTACAACATTATATATAAAGAACCCGAAAAAATAAAATTATACAGAAATATTCGGTAAATAAACGTGATTCTAGGAAAGCAAATAAAGAAAGCTACATATATTTCACTCTTAAAGGTAAAAATTTTTCACGCCACCACTGATATTTCAATCTATTAACGCGTGAAAAATAACTTAAATACTGTTTTTTATAATTCTCTGCATTTTGTAAAAGACATTATCATTTTTATTTTTAAAAGTTATATTGTACTTTCCTTATTTATATAAATGTTTTTATAATTTTGACAGTTGTCCTAAGCAAGGTCCTAAGAAATGTAAATAAACACCTAACCTTACATTCGCTGCACATAAACATTGAAATTTATGTCTAATAACAATAATGTGTGCAATTTGCGTTTAATAAGTGTGCTTATAACAATCGAATACATTTAATAATACCAACAATGGCTTTATACGACAATAAACATTGGTTATTATCCCATATTAGAAATTCATTCATTTCCACAGATGATACAGGTTTGTATAAATGTTAAAGATCAATTACAACGAATATTCTAACTTTTATATGTTAGGAATGTGTGAAATGGTTATGGCAACAGAAGATTTCCCGAAGCAATTAGCAGAAAAATTAAATGTCGGCCACTATTCGCCCACTGATGACATTTACGACGACGATGATATAGATATACCCGAATCCTACGACATTCAACTCGACATGGACTTTGGAGTCCATCGAATGCGATCCAATACTGCACAACGATTAGAAAAATTAGATTTAGCTCAAAAGAAAGCAGCAAAAGTTAAACATATCAAATGGGAATTCAACCCGCAACCACTAACAGATGAAGAGAAGAAGAATTTGTTTGTTAAACGAGATTATAAGAACGAAAAAGTGAATACACATTCTCTATTAACAGAACAGTTAAAGAAATATACGAATTTACCTCAAAACCCGTATTTAGAATATGCCAAATTTGATGGAAACGCCCAAGTCGGAATTCCAATTAGAAAATATAAAATATTCTTAACTATGCTTCCAGAAGAACAACGTAACTATCCTATGACAATTTGTGTGATAGCAACTGCCAAAATATCTGACCTCATAGGACTAATTTTATTGAAATGCAGGTATTATATTTTAAATCCACTATAAACATTGCTATACCTTAAAACAATTTGTTTAGTACAATTCACGGAGATTTCCCATTACAACCAGTAGCCCATTATGGTTTATATTTTACCGAAGATGACGGAGAAGTTGACCGCGATTTTCCGGCTTTAGATCATAAAGAGTGCGTTGCAAAATTTGGATTCAATTGTTTAGGTCTAGTCGAACATAAGAATAACGTTAAAAATGTTAGTTTCGAAACGACGGAAATTATTTTTAGAAGGGAACCAGAGGAACAGGAGGTAGTTAATGGTAAGACATACAAAAATTTAAAAACATACAAATATATAATTCATTCAATTTATTCTACAAATAAAGAGTTTCATAAAGAAGTATATACCGGGTGCAACACAAAAAGCGGGCCATGGGTGTTTAAGTTGAGAAAACAGTTTGTCCTTGCGCAAAAAAGGCCTATTGATTTTAGACAATAATTCACATAAATGTTGTAGAGAATTAAATTTTGCATTCAACTAAATCCGATTTTATTTTGTTGGTTTTGTATCCGAGCAAATCGAATTTTAAATTTTACAAAAGTTACTTTTTTATAGTGTTAGCCATGGAATTGAAACAAAATTAGAAACGCGTATTTAGGTTTTAACTGCCAGAAACGCTTTCTTTGGGTCACCTTTATTGAAAACAAGATTGAAAATGAATTACTCACACGAAGAAAAGTTAGAAATGATTACGTACTACTATTGTTTTGCAAATTATATTTTATAAATTGGAATTCGTTCTTACAAGTAAAATGTTATTGCATTTGTTTGCGATTTTGTTTTAATTGTTAAAAAAGTAACTTTTTTAAAAATTAATTAATTAGAATTAAAATAATTAAATAATTTCATTCTCTACAACATTTATTTGCTGTCTAATAAATAGCCCACTTTTGCGGAAGGAAAATAAAAAATTTCCATGTTGCACTCCTATGACCTGCATTTTGTATTACACCCGGTATAAAATTCTTTTGTTTTACATATAACAATTTTATTTTGTAATTTACGTTTTAATTTATAGAACCGGTAAAAACTTCAACGCAAGATAACGTAAATATGGCTTTAATGAAAGTGCATACTACTGCAATGGAAGCGCCTTTGTATCAGTGTTATAAAGTTTTTATTATCCACAAAGTCCGTGCGAAAACCGAAATTCATTTAGGCATAAGTGGCGATAAAATAGAAATAGACCCAGTTCAACAAAAAAATTCAAAATTTTGGGTACGGCAGAAAGCAGTTAGCTATCACATGGATTCTGTTGCTTGGTGTGAACTTATAGATACAAAGAGTGGAAGAGCTACGTTCCGATTAGTTTATAGTTTATCTCATAGTCAAGGCACACTAGATGTTCCGAATATAGCAGGTACATAAAGAAAATTATTTCTTGTAGTTGTAAATTTACATACAGGTGTTATAGGACCATCCCATTCTCCTATGTTACAAACGTCCGCTAGTTTTAAACATTACGATTTTGAAACCGACCATAGTACAGCGCAAGAAATTGTTCAAAAAATTAATTTAATTTTAGAATTACGTTCAAGTGCAAGTAGAAAAGAATATTTAACAGCTAGGGAAAAGAAGACTAATAGAAGAAGAAGTTTTCATTTAGGCTCAAAGTCTTGATATATACAAATAGGTATAAATGTTTTATTAATTTAATTATATATAATGTAAATCTTCAATAAATATTTAATACTTAATTAAATTTGATGTCATGTCTAAACAAGCTTTTTCCATGTTTTCTAATAAGGCATCAAGTTTTTGTTTCTTTTGTTTAGATTGCAAGTTTACAGTTTTAACGAGATTTTGTAATTCTTCAGCTTCTTTAACAAAAGCTGCAATATCTGGACTGGCATTTAAATATTTTATTTCTTCCTCATCAAATAATGCATAGTCCACCAACTTTGTATCGTACCTTACTTCTCTAAAATGTATCTGATTTTAGTATGTGTTTTATTTGTTATAAAAATAATTAATACCTCAGTAATTTTATCTTGTGTTCCTTTTCCTGTTTGTGTTCTTCGTACAATCGCTTCCATGTTTCTTCCTCTAATTTTAATTTCTTGTCGTAATCTTCGTTATAACTGTTTGTTTTGGCTTCAGACACTGAGCATAACAAAAAGTGAGGTTACAAATTGCACACTGTAATTTAAAACAATAATTACTTGTTACTTCTGGAGGCAGAAACAAAGATAAACGAGTTCTATTGCCCTGTATTTTAACTTCATCAGAATTACAAATAGAAATATCAGATTCCATTTCCAAAAAGACGAGACTGTTGAAAATTTAAATGTAACGCACATGTAACGGCGGATGATTGTGATCATGTGATCAAACGGTAAAACTTGAAGTGAAGCACGCTTGAAGTAGATGGCAGGAGAGTACTAATATATTTTTAAAATCATGAAGGCATTAATTTAAAACAAGAAAATATTCATCAAAATTGTAGAACACCAACCTGAACCCCCCACCCCACATTTAAAAAACAGTGTGCAGCTGTACAATAATAAAATATAGTTCATTAATTACCTCAAAAAATTATTTAAGTCGCATTAACTCGTATTACAACCATGTCAATAAAATAGCAACCTTCCCTGGCGATTTCTACCCGTTATTATTGTCCTATAAAATAATTAAAATTCCAAAAGTTATTTTATTTTGGAGACAGTTCCACGACAGTTCTATTTTGAATATTATTTAGTCCTTTGTACTACTTCTTTTAGATATAAATACAACAAACATCAAAAGAAAAACAAATGTGCAACTATTGAATTAAAAACTTCATTGATTATGACTTTATAAGAAAAGTGTTGTACGCTCTGTAAAAAAATAAATAAAATATAGATGTTGACAGATTGTCCATCAATAATATAATTTCTAAAATATAAATACTGTCTTCCTAAATTTAAATGTGTACTATTTATTTCCTAATGCTTAACATTTGCAAAACAATGCAAAAGTAATAAAAGTTGTTTTAAAAATTGTTCCAAATTTATAATAAACAAATAATTAATTCTAATTTTTATTATCAAATTCTATATTTCGTTTTGTACTTTATTGAAAAAGGCAGATTTGAAGAAATAATAAAGAAAATAAATCAAAATAAAAGTAAGACAATGAAAACCATTCAAAACACCCAAAAGTCAACAAAATGAGTTCATTCAAACTAAATATATTTTACTTTACACAATTAGTAGAACGCACTCTAAATTAGCCGTAAAAGTTTGGAGCTTGCAAACTTTCCTATAAATTATAATAGGGGATTATATCTCAATCGAATTCAGAGAAATTAGTAAAAAATAGTGAAAGTATATGCTTAATAATGAATACTTTACTCTGTTCCATTTAAGCCATTCAGTAGATGGAACTGGCAACAGCGCAAACTTGAGGTAGTCGAAATTACATTGGGTAAACTTGTCTCTTGACTCCAATTTCAGCCAATCAGAGAGGTCAAAACTATTCCCTATGCTCTGCAATACTGAATGGCTTAAACGGAACAAGGTATAATAAAGAAATAAAATGATATAATTGAAATAAAGGGGGTTTTTGTTTAAACAGCTCGTCACTTTTATGAATTCCATATATATTATTTTGATTGGCGACTCAAAGACCACCTATAAATATATAACGAATACCGAGTTGGGGGGTGGAGTCTACCAATGGAAGTAGACAAATTCAAATAGCGGACACGTAGCTATCAGTCCAGTACTGCAATTCTGTCATATGTCAAACCTATCGTATGGCGGCCATCTTGTTTCGAAAATCAGCGCATCTATCGTTAATTTCGATTGCGAATATGGTCAAAAATGTTGTTTCCAAATACTAAATCCATTTAAATCCTATTAAGGATGTCGATATATAAACTTACTCATAGTGGAAAATTTTAATTTCTATTAAAAAAAATCGCTTCATATATTTATAATTTTTTTACTCAAAATTAGATATTCACGGACCACCCATATACCTATTCATCGAAGCAAATTTAAGCCATTCAGTAGATGGCACTGGCAACAGCGCAAATCTGAAGTAGCCGAAATTACATTGGGTAAACTTGTTTCTTGTCTCTAATTTCAGCCAATCAGAGAGGTCAAAACTGTTCCCTATGCTCCGCAATACTGAATGGCTTAAATGGAACAAGGTATACAATACTTTTGTTTTTAATTTTTTAAAAAAAAGCAAGATCATCAAGTTACATATTTAAAAGTCATATTTCACTAAAAGAATATTATTCATAATGGGAAATAAGCTAGATTATGACCAGAATGTAGGTCACACAAATAGTAAATTAATTTAATATAAAATAATATATTGTAGAGTGAATATGTCAGCCAAGATTATGTGCATAATTGCAAATTACCTCGTGAAGTAAGAGTTATTTCGTACTTTATTCCTAATGATAAAATATTTCTACAGTGGTTTCGACAAATGTGTGTGATATCATCAAATGTATCTCATAGAAAATTATACGTGAAATCTTTTCGAGCGCTGGAACAAGACAGAGCTTTGCATTTGTCCCAACATTATTATATTATACACCCTTTTAGTGCTTTCAGGTAGAGTTTTATAATTATAATGAAACATTTATACACTGTAATAAATATATCGATAGTGTAGTGCACAAATGTTGTAAGTGCAAAAATTAAACTTTCGAAACAACGCAGTTTAATAGTTTATAAATCAGAAATTTAGAAATAACTGGTGATTTCAAATTAGAATACGCAGTTGCCAAATTTGTGCACATTAGTTTATTACGTAAAAATGGAACTTTCTACACACTTAACACAATTTCATCCAAAAGTGTACTTACATTTGTGCACTATACCATCGTTAGAATCTACAGAAATTTTTGTTATTCAGAAAGATATAAGTGTATTTGATATGTTTTAGATTTTATTGGGAAGTATTTATGACAATCATGTTCATAATGCAAATATTAATTTCGCCAATAATACTCATACAATACTCATTTTTTTCCCCGCTAGGGATTTGGGTTCTTGAAGCATTTCAGTTCGTAGCTATTAGCAATATTGTAGTACAATTCATGTCTGGTTATTTTGAAAAAAGTACGAAAACCATTATCTTACAACCAAAAAGGATTGTAAAGTAAAAGAAATACATACATATATATATACATCTAAAAAATATCTTTTAATTTTATTTCAAAGATAATTTTTGGAACATAGTTTGTAAATTATAATAAAACCAACTATTGTAGGAATTACTTGAAGAATTTTTTTATTTGGGACTTCGTAGGAAATATACCCGTTGAATTGGTATTTTATTTCAATAGCGATGAATCAGAGGACTTTATAATAGCACGAGCCATATCGATGAAAGGGATACTAAATATTATTAGTCTCATGGATTATACTGAAAAATTAAGAGAAGTATGTAGCTTTTAAATGGAAAATATGTATTAAATAATTTCGTACATTTTAGAAACGACAGTATCCTTTGTGTATATATAGGCTGTTTCAGTTTATATTCATTTATATTAGTGGAATGATATGGATCACTGCTATAATGAGATTTGCAGTACAGTTGGATCAAGGACCGTATGTAAGAAAATTTATTATTTTTCTCTTTATAATCAATTTTTATTATAGAATACGTACTGACGATATAATATGGTCATTAATAAACCATGTTTTTGTTCTATTATTCAGTTTAGGTCAAACTGAATTTACTTTACATGGATATGAGTTATATGTTCATTTTATTGCCATTACTTTTGGATTCATTTTGCGATATATTATTATTGGTAAGTAACTACTTCTACTAGTTATAAGTTTAAAATATTTTTTAGGCCTGTTAAAAAGTAACCTTTTTTCATTAAAATGGGTTTATAAAGTATGTCTTTTTTTAATACTTGAAAGTATGAAAAAAGTGCACTTCTTTAACGCTGCGGAGTGAAATAATGAAACGCTACGGTAAAAAAATTGTATACAACTCATGAGTAAATTATATCTTTTTTCACTCGAAGGATTTGCGCATTCGCCTTCGGCTCGCTTGGCAAATTTTCCTTCTCGTGAAAAAAAGATATACTCACTTGGTACATAAATAACTATTTTCTATTTTGCGCCTGTAACAAAGCTGTTACAGCACCTAAAAGAGTTCGTTTATAGCTCATTCGAATGGTGTAATAGACAAGTTCAATTTATTTTTTTAAGGTTCGTGGCTATCAATGTCAAGAAATATCAAATGTCAAATCTCGCTAAATAAACGAACACAAACGATTGTTAAGAATACTTTTTGTATATGTATAATAGACCATTTACATTGAGAAAGAGACATCTATTTCAAATTTTTGAAACTTTAAATTGTATTCTCTGCAAAGCGACTTCAAAATGACTTGTACTGATCTCTCAACAGTGTCAGCTATTCTCTTACCATCCGCAGGGAACAAATGCAAAGACATATTTTTGTTTTCGTTTGATTTGTCTTTGCATCCCGGGACCAACCATAATTGATGAGAGATGACAGTTTGACATAAACAGCTATGAAGGTAGCTGACCATATCATCAACGACATATAAATAATAATTATATTGTTATCGTGAAGGAATTATCATATGAGGAATAAAACTTGTCTTTTTATGTACAAAGTTTTATTAAACCAACAGTTGCTGCAACTTGCAACCTACGATTAGTGAATGTCAAACTTCACGTTGGTAACTGACACAAAATTCCATAATTTTTGACACTAAAATTATTTATTAAAAAGTGCATAAAAGGCGCAAAATAGAAAAAATAGTATAAATAACTAATTTCGTAATTGTCGATTATTTTGTTCAACAAAATAAAATGACAATTATGACATTCGTTCTTTAATATGCTATTTTCTATTTTGGTTCTTTAATATGTACTTTTTGAAACCCATTTGGATGTCATAAAGTATTTCTTTATGACATCCAAATGAGTTTCATAAAGTACATATTAAACAATCGAAATTGAAATTCTTGGACATGAAGTAACGTACATTTTTTGAAAAAATGACCAAAATAGAAAGAATAGTATAAAATACACCTTTTTATAAGGCATTTCAGCGCACTTGTCCCCTTAGAAAACTCGCGGCAAGCCGCTCGTTTCTAAGAATGACGCGTGCGGTAAATTCATGTCTTATGAAATTTGTATCTTAATGTACTAATTCCTTTTTCAGGGTTCTTATAAAGCACTGCAAACACGTCGTTTAGAAGATCTATAAGCACAGTGTTTGATGCAATGTATTAATGTATACAACTTAGACTAGGAATATTCCTGGTCTAAGGTATACAATCAGGAAACATCGCAACACACATACACAATGGAGGGTTATGATATTGACGTCACATGCAAGAAAGAGTGCGACGATGTAGAAGTTGAGATGGAAGTTCTGTCTTCTATCACTTGTGTTTTGATATTTAAGTTTTACATATTTCAATGTCTTCGGATGGGTGTGGAAACTTAAAGAATTTCACATTTGTCATGTATTCTTTATATTTGACAACATCGTGCAACTGTCACCATGACAGTGATTTGTTTGTAAAATAGCAGCGGAATGAACAGAGTTACAAGTGTAGTTCAAGGAAAATATCAATAGGTGGCAGCCTGAAAATATACCTCTTAGGGTACCTTTATAACCAGGGTATGGCCATGGCGTGGCTCACATTTCGTCCGCCATTACCGGGACATCTGTTATATGTGTTCTTGCGCAAAGTATTATGTATTTTCGTGGCTATTTGTTTTATTTTAATGAAAAACACATTTACTTATCATTTTAATATGTATTTAAAGTGTAAGTAATATATTTTATCTTATTTACTTGTGTAGTTTGTTAAGATACCCATCACGATTACTGTCACTGAAAACAATTAAAAATTACCAATATTAAGCATAATCATTTAAATTTTTAAAAGGTAAGTTTAGAATATATAATTATTATGTAATTAAGAACTAGTGATATTAAATTAGATGTGATAATAACAACACATATCATATATTCTACATAACCTATAAATGTATGTCTTAATAATAATTGTATATATCTTAAATAAATTCATTTTTATTACCTTTTTAAATTCACAGTGTGATTATTTAATATTATTTTCTAATATAATATCACATTTATTACAAATAAATAGGAAAATGAATTACCGACAATGGCGGCGATCTTGGCCCATGGCCATACCCTGGTTATAAAGGTACCCTAATACCTCTTAGGGTACCTTTATAACCAGTGTATGGCCATGGGCCAAGATCGCCGCCATTGTTGGTAAATCATTTCCCTAAGTAATGTGATATTATATTATAAAATAATATTAAATAATCACACTGTGAATTTAGAAAGGTAATAAAAATTAATTTATTTAAGAGATACACAACTATTATTAAGACATACATTTAGAGGTTATGTAGAATATATGATATGGGTTGTTATTAGCACATCTAATTTAATATCTGTAGTTCTTATTTACATAATAATTGTATCATCTAAACTTACCTTTTAAAAATTTAAATGATTCTGCTTAATATTGGTAATTTATACTTGTTTTCAATATGTCGTAATCGTGGTGGGAATCTTAACAAACTATACAAGTAAATAAAATAAAAAATATTACTTACACTTTAAATACATATTAAAATGATAATTAAATGTGTTTTTCATTAAAATAAAACAAATAGCCACGAAAATACATAATAATTTGCGCAAGAACAACACATATAACAGACGGTCCGGTAATGGCGGACGAAACGTGAGCCACGCCATGGCCATACCCTGGTTATAAAGGTACCCTAATACCTCTGTATAACCCTCCATTTGTCAAAATGTGATATTTCAAATGCATAGCGGGAAGCGCTATCAACAAACTGACAAAAAAACACCAAGTCATATTTTTAAAAATATCTCATTGTAAAATTACTTCAATAGAAAAATAGTTTTTAAAAACATGTTTTATAAGGCTTGTTAACCTACTCGTACGTTAACAGATTGCCTTATGATACTTGTTTTTTAATGTACTATTAATTATATTATAATTTGTAGCTCAAGTTATATTACTATTTAAATCAATTTATTCTTCAAAAAGAAAATATACGCAACTGGTAGCTGAGTTAACGGAATTTTCTCATTATAAACGACTGCCGAAGGATATAAAGGAGAGAATATTCAATTATTATAACTTTGTATTTCAACATTATTACTACAATGAAAGTGAAATATGGAATCTTATGTCGGACAAACTGAAATATGTGCGTATACGAGCATATCGACTGCCCGGAATAATAATATAATAAGGAAATATGTAGGAATTTGCACAGGAGCGAACAAAACAATCAAATTAGAATGTAGCTAACATTTTGGATTATATTAATCCATCCTCAGATCTGAGGAATCGTTGAAACATCTAATTTATTAAGGAGTAATCCATAGAAAAGTATTTATAATTTATTCCAAAAAAAAAAAAAAAACACCTCAAGAACAGTGAAAGATGTTGAGTCGTTGATGAACGGGAATAATCCGAAACGTTAGCGACATTCGTATTATTTTTTTTTTTTCACTTTTGTCCTGATAGACAATCCTTTTTACTTATTAATATCTCTAGATTCTTTTATTTTTATTTCAATTCTTAAATTGGTCATATTTTGCCCCAAAACTTCTTCAAAATCAAAAAATACTATATTAAAATACAATTTTCATAAGAAATTATTTTAGCGACCGAAGGCGAGCCTTGGAAACTTGTGAGCCCAGTAAAGACACTTTCAGATCATGTTGGGATACAAATTTTATTTTTTTCGCGAATATAAAAATCTATAGCTATGCATTATTTTATTTTTTACGTGTATTGCAAGGAAATAAGAAATAAATAATTAAACAACTGATTACTTTGGATACATTCATGTAGGCATCAGTAAGGTACTTTCCCCTCCATTTACAGCCCGAGTAACAAAAAAGATTAAGTTAATCCTTATTTTTAGATTAACGAATTTTACTGATTTAATGATTAGTTCTTTGACAGTGA
This sequence comes from Harpalus rubripes, assembly GCA_963082715.1. Taxonomy (NCBI): domain Eukaryota; kingdom Metazoa; phylum Arthropoda; class Insecta; order Coleoptera; family Carabidae; genus Harpalus; species Harpalus rubripes. The sequence goes on along the minus strand of OY720449.1, from coordinate 25,289,309 downwards.
AATTTATCTGTCAGTTACAGACATTTGAATAACTGCGTTTTGTTTGTTTAAAGCGTAGGCTCTGGGGTTTAAATTATAGATAATTTTATCAATTTATCCATAAAATATATAGAACAAGTATTAATGCAAATCTATAGAACATTTAATAATCTTTAATTTTTATAATAACATTAATCTCGAAAAAATCTCGATATGCGATTTTTAGCACGATCCCTATACCTCCCTTACCGAGGGTAGCGGGAGGTAAAAATTATAGCCAAGGAATTATGACAGATAAAATGTCAAACTTTTGTTTGTGGCTATCGATATTAATAAGAAATTGAATAAGAGCCAGTTTTACAATCTCCGGTTAAAATTTTAAGTGTCTGTTAAATAACAAAGCTAAAGCTAAATGAACTGTTTGATGATAAATTTATCATTGCTGTCAACAATCCGATTTAATTTGTTTATTTAACTTAGGCAACATTCTAATCGGAAATTATACAACTGACCCTAAATTTAATTAATTTATTGGTCTAAAATAGTACAAATTTACATGTATTTCCTGCCATTTCATGCAGAACCAAGAAACGGGGAGCAACAGTCTGCTAAAAACAATTTTCATTGTTAGTTCGGGTTTCAAGTTTCAAGTATTCACCCAGTAAATAGTTATTTGTATATTAAGAGCGCAATATCACAAGTAAGTTCTTAGGACGTTGGTTATAGGGATGTTTATTTATTTTCCCATCAAGGTATCGGTTTCTGTTAGCGACGGGATGTAAGTATCGTCATTACACCCCTATGCAGCTCCCTTACCTTGTGAAATACCAACAGTTAATTTTAAACTTGTGTGAAATATTTACTCACTTAATGTCTAATTGCACCGCTGATCTTTAAATTTTAAGTTGGGCTTAAACAAAAAAATGCAAATCGAAATTTTGAAAGCAATATTCAATGGACCTTTCCAATTTAAGGGCTATCTCTTTCTATCGCTGCAAATAGTAAGAAAATGGCGCGAACAACTGCCAGTTGAACTGTCAAACGAAACGTCAAAAATATTGCAGTCATTAAAATACCTGTATTCTCAGTGAAAATTTGCATCGTTAGACATTTTACCTTCAATAGAAGCTTTTGTAACTTATTTCGATAAGATTTTTTAAAGTTACCTTACATTTTACGTCTAATTTTTTTAGAATCAAACGTCATAGATCTCAGTTGTTCTTACTATGCGCAGATCCCCATTGCGCATATCTTCTATCTCTTTAAATTGGAAAGGTCCATTACTCATTTGTCGTTTCGTTTCGATACGATTGTCAACTTAGGAGGATTTAAAATTAATTTTCATATTTTAAATTCTCCTCATTTCATAAATTTTTCCATTTAAAGGTTACTAATGACTTTGTCAAATGTGACAGATGACGCCGTTTTCTTCTTAAATTTTCTATGAAATATTAATATACTTTTTTTCAATGCAGTGGTGGCTCGTCAAGGGAGGCTAAGCCGCCTCATAACTAATCAAAATAAAAACTTTTTCAAACATTTTCTTTCATGTTTATTCTTCTTTCTATTTTCATTAATTTTGTATTAGTTACGTAGGTGTAAAATGATCTTAATGCATAATATTTCTGTATTAATCATGTTACGCCCAAGGGACCTTGACGTGCTTAGAATCAGCTGATTTGTGTGCGCATGTCATTTTGACAAGAACAATGTCATGTCGACAAGACAAATGTTTCGACTTATTTTGATTTTTAACTGCTAAAATGTTATTATTTTTAATTTCATGTGTTTCACTGGCAAAAAATTATAAAATATTAACATTTTGGCAATTCAAAATCAAAATAAGTCAAAACATTGGTCTTGTCAAATTGACAATGTTCTTGTCATAATGACATGCGCACACAAATCAGCTGATTCTAAACACGTCAAGGTCTCTCCTCCACACTCGTGAATCAAGCCACATTATAGCAGCGTATAAGTTTAAAATTGTATGCATTATTTCATTTTTCTCAAAAAATGCATGGGTCATTAATTCAAGTTTTTCCAATTTTTAGTTTTCCAAATAATTTACTACATAAAATAATATGAAACTTTGGCAGCATTTTTTTTTTTTTAAAGGCGATCTGTAACTGAAATATTGTTTTATCCTACCAATTTCATTTGCATTTTTGCTGTATGAAACACAATGAACATAGATTATACATTCTTGACAAGCTGAAAAAATCTCTTTTCAATGTTGTATCTTTTCACAATATAAAAATTTTCACCTTATAATTCGAAATCCAACAATGATAAAAAAGTGCTAAGATTATTTATAGGGCACGGAAGATCACGTGACCTATCATATGTTTTGTTCCTTTCTCACTTCAGACTCGATCTTCAGCTCTGTCCCATGCCAACTTCAGACTCTACTTTCGACGCAGTGCGCATGCCTCAGTTTGAATAGCTGTCACATTTCTAGTAAGATATCAAATGAGAATAAAATCAAATAAAATGGAGACAATAAGAAACAAATAGGTTTTTATTGAATTCTTCAATAATATAATATAATGGCAGATAACAATGTGATCATATTTATATTCATAAGTATTACGATCAGGATGCTCTTCGTCTTCATTCTTGCTTAAAAAGCAAATATTACCAACAGTAATTGACAATTTATAAATTTAGGGCTTCATCAACGACCTACTATCAAATCTGAGTAATCGATAATGTGTCAGCAAGTGATATTCTCGTCTCTCTCGTTTTTCACATGTAACCTACCTACCACACCTACCCTACCTATACAAATTGTCGCTTATTACTTATGTTCAAATATTATTAGGTTTTAAATATTACATCGATAATCGGTGCTTGATAGGATAGCAAACAGTTTTATATTATAGTCCGACGACAAACTTGCACCCAACAACGCACTGGCATCGTTTGAAAAAGAATGACAACACTCACAAACAACAGAAAATAATAAAAAAAATAGCAACAAACAAGATAACAAAAAGAAACAAATAATAAAACACTACAATGAATAACAATAACACAATCAATCGGTATATGCACAAGAACCGCCAAATAACAAAATGGCAATAAATTCCACGCTTGCGCAAACTCATTCATAAAATTTACCGCTACAAAAATATGACAGCTATTTAAACTGACGCATGCGCACTGCGTCGAAAGTACAGTCTGAAGTTAGCATGGGACAGAGCTGAAGATCGAGTCTGAAGTGAGAAAGGGACAAAACATATGATAGGTCACGTGATCTTCCGTGCCCTATGTATATTATATTACGAGTATATTTTATTCAGTTTTTAATTATACCTTGTTCCATTTAAGCCATTCATTATTGCAGAGCATAGGGATTAGTTTTGACCTCTCTGATTGGCTGAAATTGAACACAAGAGACAAGTTTACCCAATGTAATTTCGGCTACTTTAAGTTTGCGCTGTTGCCAGCTCCATCTACTGAATGGCTTAAATGGAACAGAGTATACACACATGTTAATTACAACGCATTTTTTCTTTAGGAAATTGATAAAAATTTGTATAAAATATGGTTTGAAGCAGATATATTCTTGCTATGTCCACCTCAACTAATGCAATCTTTGGTACCACTACTGAAACGGGAAATATATTTAGCTAATGATGTTATTTATGTATGCAATACTGAAGCGGATTATATTTATTTTTTAAAACATGGCACTGTAGCATTGTACGACGATCAAAACAACGAAGTAAGTCTAAGTATAATTATTCATTTTTTTGTTTCTAAAAACATTCAAAGTTTATCATCCTACTTACACTTTCAATATCATCAATAAATTGAAAATTTCTAAATTTAAATTACATTTATTGAATAGTTGTTACAATTCAGAAAATATGATATTTATGTTTTTAGTCATATATTTTTTTTTTATTCCACTAACTACTTAACATATAAGGAGGAGGGGAGGGGTCTTTGTATCGAGATGTTCATTTCCCGATGAGTTGTATTGGCAACTGACTTTTAGGGTACCTTTATAACCAGGGTATGGCCATGGTCCAAGATCACCGCCATTGTCGGTAATTCATTTACCTATTTATTTGGAATAAATGTAATATTATATTATAAAAGAATATTAAATTATCACACAGTGAATTTATAAAGGTAATAAAAATTAATTAATTTAAGAGATACACAATTATTATTAAGACATACATTTAGAGGTTATGTAGAATATATGATATGGGATGTTATTACCACATCTAATTTAATATCTGTAGTTCTTAGTTACATAATTATATTATATTCTAAACTTACCTTTTAAAAATTTTAATGATTGTACTTAATATTGGTAGTTTTCAGTTGTTTTCAATATGTCAGTAATCGTGGTGGTATCTTAACAAACTACTCGTACACAAGTAAATAAAATAAAATATATTACTTACACTTTAAATACATATTAAAATTATAATTAAATGTGTTTTTTCATTAAAATAAAACTAATAGCCACGAAAATACATAATAATTTGCGCAAGAACAACACATATAACATATGGGCCAGTAATGGCGGATGAAACGTGAGCCAAGCCATGGCCATACCCTGGTTGCCTGGTTATAAAGGTACCCTACTGACTTTTAGGGTACCTTTATAACCAGGGTATGGCCATGGGCCAAGATCGCCGCCATTGTCGGTAATTCATTTTCCTATTTATTTGTAATAAATGTGATATTATATTATAAAATAATATTAAATAATCACACTGTGAATTTATAAGGGTAATAAAAATTAATTAATTTATGATATATACAATTATTATTAAGACATAAATTTATAGGTTATGTAGAATATATGATATGTGTTGTTATTATCACATCTAATTTAATATCTGTAGTTCTTAATTACATAATAATTATATATTCTAAACTTACCTTTTAAAAATTTAAATGATTGTGCTTAATATTCGTAATTTTTAGTTGTTTTCAGTGACAGTAATCGTGGCGGGTATCTTAACAAACTACACAAGTAAATAAGATAAAATATATTACTTACACTTTAAATACATATTAAATGATAATTAAATGTGTTTTTCATTAAAATAAAACAAATAGCCACGAAAATACATAATACTTTGCGCATGAACAACACATATAACAGATGTCCCGGTAATGGCGGACGAAACGTGAGCCACGCCATGGCCATACCCTGGTTATAAAGGTACCCTATTGACTTTAAGTTTGCAGCGCCAAATTTGAACTCACGTAGTTGATATAAATTGACATTTAATGATTTCTTTTCTACTTAAATGTGTATTATTTAGAAGTACTGCATTTCTAGTAAGTAATATAAATATAATGGATAAAATTAATGTTTATACAACCAAACTAATGTCACATAACATTATCTTACACAATCAACGATAGTTCCGCACCAGATGTCATATTGCTTAGTCAGTTGCCAATAGTCAAATGAATCACATACCGGGTGTCTACTTTTATTTCCCGAACATAGGAAATCAATGTTAAAATTTTGATTTGGCGATATTTTTTATCTATAAATTTTAGAAAAAAAGAGTGCAGTAAAGAAAAATGGTCAGAATAAAAAAAAACTCGATTTAAGGCAAATATCAGAGTGCCACGAAAGATAAAACAATAATTTATGTTTGATGTTTTTGACATATCTGACAGATTTGACATTTCATTTGATTTTATAAATAAATATATCACGGCATATTACCCATTGCTGGGTGTGCAAATCTGCTTTGTACACAGAATTCGGTACATTTGATTTTAATATTATTATTATTATTATTAGAATTTATAATTTATTTTTTACTTCTAGATTGTCATCCTATTTTTCTAATAATATTAAAACCAAAAGAAATATCATATATGTCAGATATGTCAGCAACGTCTAAACTACGTCTGAAAATGACGTCGCCCAGCTCCACGCTGAGACGTCTAAATTAGGACGTCACCTTAACGTCGATTTTAGTTCATTTGTGTTAATTGAGAACAAACATAAATTGTCTTATTCTTTATAAGAAACAATTGAACAACAAACTTGGTACTCATCGATGCACTTTTTCATTCTGAAAATTTTTCTTTATTATACTTTTTTTCCTAAAATTAATAGATCAAAATTTTAACATTAAATTTCCTATGTTCGGGAAATAAAGTAGTCACCGGTATAATGAAATAAAAAATAAAATAATGCTCAAAGTTTATCTACACTAGAAACAGTATTCTAAAAGTAACTCGAAAGTAAGTATAGATTACATCTACAAATTTTAAGGAGAACTGTATGTTGAAACACTAAAATTATAATACGAGCATATTGCGAAATATGTCAAATTATGAATTTCAGCCAAGATAAGTATGTATATTTCAAGATATACCGCAGATTATTCAGACAATATTTTGGTTCAATAATATGCATAAAATCATAAATTGATAAAAGATAAATACTAAAATATATTTTTTCTATCATAGCTTGCCCACGTCAAACAAGGCAGTTTCTTCTCAGACTCCGCTCTAAATCTCGAAATTCATATAGTAAATGAATCTACTGCTGTAGCCATACAACCATGCGAGATATATAAATTACATAGAGAAGACTTTCGAGAAGTGATTCAACATTTTCCGGAAGAGTACGAAAAAATATTAGCTATTCTAAACAAACGAAGAGGTAATAAGCAAACGAATCATGCATTAGATTTGAGTAATCAGTTCGCAGAAAATAAAAAAGCAGATGATAATGATGAACAAGATAAAGAAAATAACGAAGAACAAAAGAAAATAGATTAATTTATTATTATTTTATAAAATAAATAATAAGTAATAAAATAATAGCTGAGATGATTTGGTTACCTTGAGCGCATTTTATGATAAGGAGAATGTGAGTTTGCTAGAATGTTTAGGGACATGGGTTTATATTAACAATTTTGAAAATGTAAAAAACATTTGGCATGGAATGGTGATTAAAGATGAGCATATGCTGCTACCGCATGGTCTTTTTTGTCGTGCTCTACTCGGTTTTCTTTTGCCATAGTTATGTGTTTCATACTCTTTTTACCTTCATCGAAACACATTCTTCTATACGACAGAATAGAATAGCGTAACCAAATGATATTCGAAAAGCCTATTTAGTATCGATCGTAGAATAGTATATTCTATAACTAGTATGGAATAGATAATTTCCGCGCGAGCGAAAAGCTTGTAGGCCGAGCCGTAGGCGAGGTCTACGGTTTTGCGAGTGGTGGAAATACTATTCCATACGAGTTTTAGACTATACTTTCTCTAACACTACTTAAAAAATATATTTTGCTCATCACTTGACATTTTTGCTAAAAATAATAAAATGTTATTGGTATGTTACAAAAGCAATATTTTTTATTTAACTTACCATGAATTAGATTTTGTAATCATTTCTTTTATAATTTGACAGTTAAGGCAGATGAGGTGACTAAATCAAAAAAACAAAGCGCTAAGCAAAGCCGACTTGATTTTGAAAACAATTGCGTTTTCCTACTCATTTTAAATGGGTGAATAGAAAAACTAGTGGGCTTTGATATTCTGTAACAGTGTTATGGAATGTGCTCATTCTGTAACAGTTTTCAGTTACAGAATGTGTGAATTCCATAGTGTTAGAGAAAAATATTTTTTGCCAACCGTACGAATATGACGCTATTATATCAATTTTTAGTACAAAAATAGGCCATTTACTGATTGTTTATGATCACTATAGCATCTGAATAAAAAATATATTTTTTGAACTACTGACCATTCAGAAAATTTGAAACAAACTCGCGAACAGAGACAAGTTGATCGGATGGGGATAATTTTCGAGCCAAACCAATAGAACGACTTACGTCCTTATATTGTAACGGACCGTTGTATCAATTGGCGATATTGATTGGTTACCGTGGTTACAAATGATCACATATTACGTGAACACCAAGGATGTTCTAATAAAATACTGGATAGCTGACATACGTTTAACAAGGAGGTAAGTAGTGGGGGTACGGCGCCGAATAAAAACTTGAAGTGAGATATTTCTACAATAAAAGGCAATATGCCGTCTTCTTGTAGTGCTTTTGGGTGCACAAATAGACATAGCAAGGACAACCCTCGACAATTTTTCAAGTAAGTTGATATACATATATGTATACATATTTATTCATACTATTGTTTTAAATATTTTACAGATTTCCTTTAAATAATAGTGGTATATTACAATTGTGGATAGATGCCATAAAAAGAAAAGATTTCACACCTACAAAAGCATCAAAAATTTACAGCGATCATTTTCTTGAAACTGATTATTTGAAAAGGCCTGGAACATATATACGAAGATTAAAACCAGGCTCAGCATCTTTATATCTAAATTTTCCACCACATATGCGAAAGGCATGTATTTAATATGCAAATATTATTTTTAAATTCATAGTCCTATTTTATTGTGAATTTGCTATATATGTAATAAATGTATATTATATTATTAAAATAATAACTATAATTTTTAAAATATATGCAATAAATTTAAAGAAATCTGTCAATTCATCCCATTTATAATTTGTTTCTATACGTAAATTTAAATTTGGCGCGTATTTTGCTTTTACTGCAAATGGTTGCCTTGCCTTCCAGTTACTTGCCTCACAGGTGACTATGTGCACAACATGTTAGCAATCCAGGTGTATATTTGTGAACACGAATGTATGGGGATGCAGCCTAACAACTTTTCTTTGCCAGCGAGCAGATAGTGCGTATGTCAAATATAGAAAATACGTACACCTCGTTCCATTGAAGCAATTTAGTATTGCAGAGAATAGACTTGTCTGATTGACTGGCTTAAATGGAGCAGAGTATAAAGATAAAGGTAGAGAATTGTAAATTTTGTAATTGCACATGCGCAGTGTAATTTCCAAATCCAAGGACGTCCTTGATAATTTCATACATATTTTAACAGTCAGTCAATCATAATAAATGAACATGAACAAAAATGAGAGGCAGAAATGGAAACAAGAATGTTAACAAAATTAAATTATACTCTGAAGTGCATAAACAACAAATAGAAATATTTTTATCCTCTTGTAAGCAAAAAATTAAAAATAAATATAGTCTACATGAGCATAGAGAATGTATACAAATTGGATAGAAGAAATTACTGGATATCAGTCAAATTATCTTTTATTTTCGGCCTGTACTGGTTTCGACACCCCATGTGCCTTCTTCAGTAGGTGAAATTGAAGAATTTAAACAACATTGATAAATACAGATAACAATTAATGAATAACATAATTCACAAACAATGGTCGTCAAAATATAAAAAATAAATAAATAGATACATTAAAAACTAATGTAGTCGGCGGATGAAACTCATTATTCGTCCAAAAAAAAAAAAAAAAAAAAATTAACACAATCTGTGCATTAAATTCAGAAGCTACAATTTGATCTAGATTCTAGACTGAACAAACACGTTGTTATGGTAATATAAATCGTGACAGATTATTCAAGTTCGTTGTTACATTTGGTTACATTTACAATGGCGAGGCAGGTAAATTAATAATTATTATTATTATAATTTTAAGACTTAAAATGCATTTTTCTTTTAGAAATTTGTTCACAAATGCCAATTACAGACAGAATTAAATAAAGAAATATTACCAAATTTGTGGAGTTGTACTCTAATTTCTAATAATGAAAATTATAGAAAAATATTAAGGTTATCTCAATTTGGAGTTGAAATGGAAAGAAAAAGAAATATGATAAGTTATCCTAATGTTATTCATCCGTTTAGTATATTTAGGTAAAAAGAAGATGTAACCAATTAACAAGTAAATGCAATATTAGATTATTTGAATTTTCATAGGTTTTATTGGGAATTTTCCATGGCATTAATATTCCTATTACAAATTTTGCTCATTCCACACTTTGTTCATTCAACAGCAGATAAATCATTATTTATAATTGTTCTACATATTCATTTATTTATTGATTTAATTTTTTTATTGGACATTTTATTAAATTTTAAAACTGGCATATTTGATGAAGTACAGCAAGATATAATTTTGGAAAAACGAGTATTTATTCAGTAAGTGATAAGAAATTTTTAAAATAAATACTAATTACTTAAATTTTAGGCATTATTGTTTTACGTTTTTGTTCCCTGATTTAATAGCTTCTATTCCGTTTGAATATATTTGCCACATAATTTATCATGAACTAAGTTATTTTGTTAGATTTACAATAGTCTTTTGTAAATTTTTACATGTTTTCCGAATTATATCCTATTTGAATAGACTTCGATTGGTACTTAAAACAAGGTAAATATAAATAAAAACAAAATTTATTTACTATTATATTTTTCAGAAAAGACAATGGCCACTGCATATATTTAAAATATGCGAAACTATATTTTATTACATTTTATTGTTTACTTGTTGTACATCATTATTAGGAATTGTTCGAGCGTATTATCCTAAAATGTAAGTATTATACAGAATTAATTAGGAGTTCATCGACTGAACAAATGAATGAAGGGTGAACGAAAAAAAATTTCCAAGCCTTGCTCTGAAGATGATCTGTGTATTGAACAAATTTTCCAATTTTTTTAAATTGTATATTTGTAACAAGTATAGTACTTAAATTTTCAACACAATAACATTTACATTTTCCTTGATGAATGCAGATTGGCTCCCGAAACGTAGGATTTTGTAATAAAACAAGTTCACAAATTTTCAAGACTGTTTTTCTCCGATTCTCCCTTCATTATGCAGAATGTTTCAATGTTTCACAAATTCAGGATAAAAATTAAATAGCAGATACATAATGTACCTCCTGAGTACTGATTACAAATCAAAACATTTTTTCAAAAATTTGGAAAATTATTTCTTATTATTTATTTAATTTTTGCAGTGTAGGTATATTTTTAGTACCACTGACCGACACGTTGATGTTGAATTGCAAATAAATAAATTCGTAATAATTTTTATTTAAAAAATAATGCTGTGCAGTTGCAAGCAATCCAGGCAATAGACTTTTCCATTTTAAAGACATAGGAGATATGCGCAATGGGAATTTGCGCATAGTAAGAAGAACAAATGGCGGGAGCCATGGTTATCTGCTTCCTTGCTGAGATCCATGGCGTTTGTTTTTCCAAATTTAGCCGTAAAATATGAGAAAAATATTTGACAACTTTAAAAAACTTCTCCAAAGAAGTTACAAAAGCTTGTATTGCTAAAATGTGTACCGATGCAAATTTTCACCGAAAATACAAGTATTTTAGTGACTGAAATAATATTGATGTTTCGTTTAACAGCCCAATTAACAGTTTTTGGCGCCACTTAATATAGGGCTGTTGCAAGAATTTTTATTTGCCTTCTAAGTATTAAATTTAAACTGATATCAACCTTTAAATAGCCTCAAGTTTCAAAATATCACGAAATATCTATTAGGTATTTTTATTATTTATTGAAATTTGTGTAATATTTTCAAAAAGTTACGTGATCTGAAACAGAAAGTGACGTCAGATCACAGGCTCGTACCACGATCACGGTTTTAACTAAAACGCTGTTTTAAGAAATGTTAAATTCAAATTTCAATATTTAATATCGCCCATATGTGAAAATTACAATTTTTAAAATAATATTTCTTTGAATAAAAACTATGTTCTGCTTAAAAATCATATTTTGATAAATTTAATATTATTTATTATTATTAAAAAATAAGAAATTTGGTACTTATTAAAACAGCGTTTTAAAACCGTGATCGTGGTACGAGCCTACATAGTTTCACATGTGAGAAACTATCGGCTACTTTTATTTATATAAATAACATAAACTGTTTTCCTATTGGCTATGAATGACGTGTGCCCCGACGTCGCAGTAGTGGGGGGGGGTTGTTTTCCATGACTATTTCTGACGCCAATCTTTTCTATTTGATGATTTACGAAAATTACAACAAATTATTAATATAAAAATTATTACTATGAAAAATATTGCATAAACTTTAATTTAAAATACTTTTAAAAAAATGTGAAACAGCCTCATTTGCAGCGATAATCTGAGATAGTTGTTAAATTGAAAGGTAAGGCAATGTGACAATCTCACCCCAAACATGAATTGGCTATAGACAATATACATATAAAACTAAAATATACTGCTGATGCCCTATCTCTCACTTAAGGGGAGTCTGCTACAAACATTATTGTCTATCCTTGTCAGTTAGTGTAAGAATTTCCCTTCAACTAGTTACCCTTTCCCGGTTTACGCCAATAAAATCAAGTCAATCCGGTGCTTGCGCAGAGCTATTCTTACAAACAAATGCAGCTATATGCAGATATTTATGTCTACACTCGTCCAATGTCAGTCTCACAAATCTCACTCCCACCAGCAGTATATTTTAGTTTTATAGGTATATTCTATAGACTAAGGGTCACGTGTGAGTCCGTGACATATTTGCAGCGGTAGAAAGAGATAGCTGTTAAGGTAGTTGCGTTGCTATCCTACTATGCTTGCATGTCAAAATATTCATAATTCGACTTCCGTTTGACTTACGTAGTCGTATACATTCTGCGCATGCTCCGCGCAGCAATCAGCTGGCAACTAGGCATGTCATATTGCATGTCTGGCTCTCTTTTTTTGTAGTATGAATGAATTTATGTATAATATACCGGTCTTACGCGTGCAATTGAGCCATGCCTATTTTTTTTTATTAAAAGAGATAGAAGACATGCACAATGGAGATCTGCGCATATTAGAAACAATTATTGGCGGGAGTCATGACGTTTGTTTCTAAAAAATTTAGACAGTAAAATTTTAAAAACTTGTCGAAAGATGTTACAAAATATTTTTATTGAAGCTAAAAGGACTAACAATGCAAATTTTCACCGAGAATGCAGGCATTTTAAGCAATAATTTTGAAGTTTCGTTTGACAGCCCAACTGGCAGTTATTGGCGCCATTCTACTTACTATTTGCAGCGGTAGAAAAAGATAGCCGTTAAATTGAAGAAGTCTATTGTTTTTGTCGTAATTAGAATTGTAACTGTATATTTAAAAAATACTATAATTATAACCTATAATTGATTTATTTACAAAAAAAGCAACACACTTTTTTAATTGATATTGCTATTACAAAAAGTTAATTTAGGTTGACAGAAGTACATTTTTCCCGTAGGAATACATGTTTCCTTTTTACAAACTGCCTAGTTTCATTTTCGCAAATATCTCTGGTTATAGGCGGTGTAGTGATTTAAAAATTTACATGTGTTATTTAAATAGCTACAGAACTTATATTCTAAGTCTCATTAAAAAGTCACTGTTAATGGGGTAGTTTAGTCATGTTGAAATGTAATGATTTTTCCACATTACTGCAATACTATACATGCCATATTACTATTAATGCAATAAATATAGTTAAATATAGCGTATTTTTTTGTACAAATGATATTAAATGTATCTTTAGTTAAATCGCCCGCAATACGATGACGTATACAGCATCTTTGGTTCGCCGTAATTGTCCGCTACGAACGCTAGTTTAGAATGAAAACATGTGCCGTGTTTTGTTTCTGTCTCTTTCTATGAGGCACGTTTTGGGCATGTATGTCAAGACCTAATACGTACATAGTTGATGTTATGCATGCCATAATGGCGGGAAGAAAATATTGCAAAAGTTTATAATTTTTTTCTCACTCGACCAAAAAAATACTACTTTACACACTTGTTGCATAAATAACTATTATTTGCTTTCAACAATTATTTCTATTTTTTATTATATAATTTTATTTATTAACTAACTAGTGTATTCATATTTATTATTTAATGTGTTTACAAAATTTAATAATGCCAGTCTCATTTATTTTTATTAGACCAATGCACAGAAATTTCGGTCTATTAGATTACAAAAGTATTTTATCATCTACTGCTAATATGATATTTGGACTGGATGCGTCAACATTTCTTTTCTTTTGGGGAGAGCTTCTTGTTCATTTATTTGGAAGAATTTTTGGAACGATATTACTTATTCTTTTCCTAGGTAATATTATTCCTTATTGTATGTATGGAAATTATTATAAAAACTTTAATTTTTAGCACAAGTAGTAAGCTATTTCTTGAACAGAAATCAAACTAGATTTCGATTCGTTGTAGAACAAAAAGAAATGCAAAGGTATTTAGATTTAGATCGAATGCCACGAAATTTGAAACATAAAATTAATTTTTTTAATACCTTTGTATATGAGGGAAGATATTATAATGAAAAAACTATATGGTGTCATTTATCTGATGAAATGAAAAATGTAAGTCATAGTACATAATATTTTTTTTCAAACGTCGTAGAAATGGCACTTTTTGTGACTTGATTCTCAAGGTAGCGGCGTAGAAATAAAATAAACAAATATCCATAGAAACTACATAGAATTAGCGAATAAAAAGAAAAGTAGTGCGTTTGAAAAAAAAAAAATTAATGTGTCATTCGGAATAAAAGTGTCTTTGTGTGCCTCGCATGCAATTGTCCGACTCGCTTCGCTCGTCGTGCAAACTTTCATGCCCGCCACACAAAGTATCACTTTTCTTCCTGATAACACAATATACTATATTATTATAAAAAATAAATAATATAAGGAATAATATACAGATTAGAATTTCAGTTATTTTATATACTATACAACCGTAGTCCTCCATTAAGTAATTAATTATACAGGGTGTTGATGGTCAGGAGCGAACATAGCGATTTTACATGGTATTATAGTTTTTTGCTATTTCCTGCTCTCTTGTTCACATTGCGGCAAAAACTGTACAGTGCAAAGTTATTCAGAATTAAAAGTTGTATACAAAACTGTTTTTACATTTTTACCTCCCATAATACCGTAGGTAAGGGAGGTAATGTAATCGTGCCAAAAATTCGATGGTGAGTTTTCAGTAAATAAGCACGAACGTGTTGTGGGGACAACACGCTTTTACTATTTTTACGATGATGTCTGTGTGTGTGTATGTGTGTGTGTGACGATTTTTTCATCCATGATAACTCTTATAACAAACCTCCAAATATTTTCCGTATTTATGCTTCCTGCATTAATAGAACGAGTTGATTAGATTTTGGGCAAAATTGGATAAATGGAAGTGGTACTTTACTTGAAACCCATCACAGTTTTTAATGAAAAACTATATTAAAATATAATCCAAAACTTTTCAATTTTAGTATTTGAGACTTTTATGTCATGGGAAACAACATATTAGATTTTGGCTAAAATTAATCAACTAGAAGTAATACTTTACTTGAAGCTCTGAACAGATTCTCGTGAAAAATATATTGATATACTCCAAAACTTGTCAAATTTAGTATTTACGACTTTTATATGAAGGGGAACAACATATTAGATTTTGGATACAATTGATAAACCGGAAGTGATATTTTATTTGAAGCTCTGAACAGATTTTCGTAAAAAATATTTTGATACAATTGAAAACTTATCAAATTTGGTATTTAAGACTTTTATATTAATAAGAATGACATGTTAGTTTTTTTCTAAAATTGATAAATCGGAAGTGATACTTTACTTGAAGCTCTGAACAGATTTTTGTGAAAAATAAATTGATACAATCCAAAACTTTTCAAATTTGGTATTTAAGACTTTTATATTAATGAGAACGTCATATTTGATGTTTTCTAAAATTGATAAGCCGGAAGTACTACTTTACAGGAAGCTATAAACAGATTTTCTTGAAAAAATATATTAAAACATGATCCAAAACTTCTCAAATTTGGTATTTAAAACACGTGTATAATTTGAAACAACATTAGATTTTGACTATAATACCAAATTTTGGATTATATTTTATTGTTTTTCCTCGAAAATCTGTTAAGAGCTCCAAATTAAGTACCACTTCCGGTTTATCATATAGGTTATGATAAACCGGAAGTGGTACTTAATTTGGAGCTCTTAACAGATTTTCGAGGAAAAACAATAAAATATAATCCAAAATTTGGTATTACCGACTTTTCTGTTTATTGGAACAACAAATTAAATTTTGTTTACGAACGATAATATTCCTTTTGTAACAAAGATAGGTTCCTTATTCGAATAAACATTCATTATTTAATATATTTCTTTTCCATAAGTCAAATTGACGTTTATAAATAATTTATAAAACCCAGAAAAAAAGGTGGGGGTGTGGGTGTGTGTGTCGACTTTTTCCTCCACGAGAACTTTTATATCAAACTTCCAAATATTTCTATTTTCCGTATTTAAGCCTTCTGCATTCATGTAAAGAGATTAGATTTTGTGTAAAATTGGATAACCGAAAATGATACTTTACTTAAAGCTCGTTGCTATTTAGGTCATAGACTGGTCACATCAGATTTTTTTTGTTATGATGGCGAAACCCATTCCGATGACTAGAAAAAATCTTGCGTGTGTTTCGAGCACAAATGGACATTGTCGATTTTGAGAGAATGTCACGCCCCTGCGTCGCGCGGCAACAACCTCTCAATCGACAATGTCCCATTTTGCGCTCTTAATGCACAAATAGCTATTGTATACAATTTTTAATTCTGTACAACTTTGCACTCTATAGTTTTTGCCGTTAAATGAACAGAAGAGCAGGAAATTGCAAAAAAACTAAATCCCTATGTTCGCACCTGACCGTCAATACCCTGTTTGTATTTTGAATAGGTAACTAACAAATAATATCCAGAAAACATATACATATCTATTTTTGTTGTAGAGAGCATTGTATGACATTCTAGAGTCTATATTAAATACGGACATATTTGCACTATGTCCCTTAGAAATGCTTTATATGATTGTTTCCAAAATACATAAGAGAAAGTTTGTGCCTAATATGGTGATACAAAAAGCTGGTACTTCAAATACTACTATGGATATTATACAATCTGGATCTGTGCGACTACTGACAGAAAGCGGCGAAGAGGTAAATATAAACTATATTTCAATGTTATCAGTATAAAAAAAAATTTCACCTCCTGATGAAGGCACATGTGGTGCCGAAACTAGTAGAGGCCGAAAATAAATAATTTTTTAACCATTGACTGAATTCCAGAAGTTTTCCTTTAACCATCAAATTTCCAGTCAAGAAGATCTACGATCATATTTACTTTAATAAGAAAAAAATAAAGAAAATGAAATAATATATATATATATATATATATATATATATATATATATATATATATATATATATATATATATATATACATATACAGGGTGTCTCACAACTCGCGCCCCAGACGAGACTGACACTTGCCGACGACAATAGGTTGCCAACAAATAGAAAAAAAATAAGTTGCGGCTGCTTGCATAACGGAGTTACAAGACTTTTTAATCCACCTATTCCGGATGGATATCTTGAGGTGTGATGATATTATTACAAAATAAAACTGGTTGCTAGGTTTTAAAAATACTACTAGTGAGTTACAAAATTTGTTTGACTTACTGTAATTTTGATACTTTAGAGTTGACTTTAACTGTCAACAAATTTAGATTTCTGTCCGGGAAACGTTCCCAATAGACTCGTGCTACTCTCTGGCGTTACGTCCACATTCTCCGAAAATTATAATCATTTCTAAGTAATCAGCGGCTGAATACATGGTAAGAATTTGCCTTTTTTTATTCACCTTCACTGACATTTTTCGAAAACTACAGTCGCCCACACATTTTAAAGAAGATTTAATTTGTATAAAACCCTAGTAACGTAAAATTACGACAAACACACGTTAATGGTGTAGGTCTCTGATTGGTCAATTTGAAGACGTCTTTTCTCGAATATCTTTTAAGCTAGATTTTTTTTTCTTCGAAATTACACATCCGAATGCAGTCTCGTGTTTCTTCATTCGCTCTGGGGCGCGAGTTGTGAGACAGCCTGTATATATAACATATTTGAGGAAAATATAAAATTAAAATAAAATATTTAATTCTTATTCTTATTTAATCTACAATCTCTCGATCATACAATAACGGTGCTACATATTGTAAATATGAAAATCTCATTATTTAAATCTTGTTTAGGTTGCAATCATTGACGAGGGAAAAGTTTTCCACGATATTTTGCCTACAAATAAAGAAAATGAGACAGTTAGAATGTATACAGTCATAGCAAACGAGCTCTGCATTGTGTACAAATTATTGTATAAACGACTGGAAGAAATTTCTGAAAATTTTCCAGATGTCAAAAACAAGATAAACGAAGTCTTGGCAAAGAAGACGGAAATTATTTTACAAAATCCAACTAAGTTAGATTTAAATGCATATTTTACTGTTATCATAAATTAAAAAAAATAGCTTTCAAAATATTATAAATAGAAAAGATCTTCAAGATCTTTCTTTTTGTAACGTGGTTAGTCGCGCTGTATCTGCCAGATACTCAGATATATACACAAAATTTGTGTCATTTTTCATGGCTTATTTATATTTTTAACTTTAAAAAATTTATGGAAGTCCCACCACGTCTTGGTCACCAAAAGTTCTTAAAGCACAAAACCCCCAAGTGCGCTGCGCTAACTGTCCAGTCTTTTGAAAACTGACAAAATCGCACTGGCTTGCCTCACAACACTACCAACGCGCTTCAATCACGTAACGGGCGGAAAGCGAAAATTTTATTTAAACAGCTTTTGGGACTGACTGTACATATACATATGTATTATAATCAATGTTGTGACAGATCTAGATCATTTGATCTAAATCACTGATCTAGTTCATTTAATACAGTTTTTGATCTGATCTAGATCATTTTATGTATTCAGATCTTGATCTAGATCTAGATCTAAAAACTATAATATATGATCTTAAAAAAGATCAAATAAAATAAAATAAATGCCTTAGAATTAAATAGTTCGAATGACCCTACCGTCATCTACTTGGAACTTAGTGAAAATTAGTATTGGCAGTCAAATATCAGTTCCTAGAAATTCAATTTAAGTGACAATAAATATCAATCTTTGATATTTTTAAAGGGAAACTTGAATAAAATTGGAGAAGACGAAAATTATTATTTTTGTTTCTGTTTCTACTTTATTCATTAATTTAGTATTAATAAAACTAAGTATGTATCTAATTTTTCTTCCATGAGTAAGGTATACTTTATATATAAGAGGCTAGGTACAGTGTGTTCAGAAAAATCCTAACTCGGGGTGGGCTATGAACAGGGACGCGTATGTCTCATCATTATTCAATTCAAAAGACACTTAATTTAACACTTTTAAATTAAGACATATATTTCTTAGTTCATAGCCTACTCCGAGTGAGGATTTGTTTGACATATTGTATATTCTTTGTAATTCAATATTGTTTGTATTCCTATTTAATTAATGGGAAATGAAAAGCATTTAAAAATCGTTACTGATCTTTTTTATGATCTAAGAAAAATAGATCCCAAATTTCTGATCTGATCTGAAAAAAAGATCCGATCGCAGAAATTGACATATGATCTGATCTAGTACATATTAATTGTAAAGATCTTGATCTTGGTCTAGATCCTTTTTAAATTGATCTGTTACAACACTGATTATAATACTGTAAGTTTCTTAAAATTAGTATGAGTATTCAAACGTGGCGTTAGTTTAAATGTAGATTGACAAATATGTTGTAATTTAGAAGTAGATGTAATAAGTTTGTAAATAAATTATGTCATTGAGACAATAAAATAGACTATGATTTAATGCTAATATGCATGCTTTTTTTAAACAACAAAATGGTAGTTATCGAACGAAGAAATCCCGAGTTTTAGAATACTAAACTTAAACATCCGCTTTAGGTTGTACTGATTTTGTAGGTTACCGGAGCATGAGGAACGCGCTCAGACGGAGCCTCCGATATTCTAACGAGCCTGGAATCTGGAACTAGCTTTTATGACGTCACACTAGTGTTTAATCGGAGATACACAATTTTTTCAAAATATTGTGAGAACAGTTTTATTTTGTAATTAATAAATATATGTAGATACTTTAAAAAAATTACGTCTGGTAGGATTGGTGCAGATAAATTAACTAGAACGCAAATAAAAACATTAAATTTAGTTTCGTTTATTATTAGAACCCACAAAAGAATTATAAAATTATCGATAAAACTATTTTGCAAGTACTTACTTGGGTAAAAATTACTTGGCATAAATTGTTCTGAACAAAACACTCATACTTCTATAGTGATTTTTTCCCCATTTTTAATGCAATTTGCCACTTTTTATTTAATATTTTATTTTTTGGAAAATAATGAAGGGATATTGCGAAAACTAGCAGATATGAAAAAAATGTATATGAACAATATTATGGAACATAAAAATGCATTAACAGAAAATATTTATGTTCGGTTGTTTAGTCGTAAGAAGCGCATAACATATGTATCTAAAGAGAAAATTCGGTGGTGGGTTTTTGGTGAATAAGCACGTTTTAGGGTCCCTAGAATACTATTTGTAAAAATAGTTGATGTCTGTGTGTGTGTGCGTGCGTGCGTGTGTGTGCGTGTGCGTGTGTGTGCATGGGCGGATCTAGGAAATGTCCAAGGAGGGGGCGAATTAAGGAACTTTAACTTCGTTCGAATTAAAAGACATAATATGAAAATATGACAATTTTATAAAATAGAAGCAATATTTCATTAATTTAAGCTTAAAGCACAGAATAAAGACTTTATAAGTTTTCAAAAGAAGGTACAGAAATACAAAATTAAGTAATCGATTTTTCGTTTATTTCAGCAATGAAATATGATATGTTGACAACAAAAATTTAATATGTAAATATACTGCATAACAAAGGATAAATTAATACATACAAATCAATTAAATTATAAAATCAGTTCTTTTCTTTTTTGAAGTAGCAAAACGATTAATTACATTTTCAATGTTTATATCTAAATCTTGCCAGTCCTAATAACCTGTCTTCTGTCATCCTATTTCGCAGCCATGTCTTCAGCCTTCTAAGAGCGGAAAAGCTACGTTCTGCACTGGCTACGCTAATAGGCAACTTTAATAATATTTCAAGTAGTATATGGCAATTTGGATACACATCAAAGTCAATAGAGGAATATATTTCTACACCATTTTTTAAATTTATTTCTTTTGAAGGAGATTGAATTAAACGTTGACATTTAGCGCGCCACATGGTTAATTCAGCAGCAAATATTTCCAGTGAATTAACGTTTTGTATATTTAATAAAATAATTTAGTATTTTTGCCACAATATTTTGGTAGATGTTTGCAAGTCTTCTGTACTCATTGTTGTTAAATAATGGGGAAGTAAAACACTTAAATGAAATGCATTGAGAGTATCTTTAGAAAAACAAGTCCTCAAATCGATTATCATAAAATCTAACATAGGAATAAAAATACCTTTTCTGTAGTATTCTTCTGTACGACATGATGTATAATTATCTCGATGAAACCTAATAGTACATTACGCATTAATAAAACTGCGACCGACGTACTTACGACTGGCGAGTCTATTCCACGATACGGGGTACCCATCATAGTAGTTGTCAACTTGTCCCCATTGGGGGTTTCCACCGTAATCAAAATAGTGAAAAATAACACTATTACACTAAAATATATCATAAAATATTTCTGAAAACACTAATTAAATGGTTAAATATGTTTCCAATTTTTTAAAAATGAATGAAAACAATTTACTACGCTTGAAACGCTGCCAGCCAGTGACGTCACGGTCCGGATCGATTTTAGTTTCTATGTTATCCGGCAATATATGTGTGTGTGATGGGAGTAGTTTACAATATTCGATTTTACCTACATACATCAAATACATTCAATATCTTCCTATGTGATAATAGATGGCAGCACATTCAAATTAGAACATTATATTTAAAAAATATTGAAGGTTAGTAGATATTCTAAACTAGTTAAAATTGTGAATACAATACAATTATTATTGTTTGCCGTATGTTATATTGATAAAGTATTTTCTAAGATATACGTATTTAATAGATTATTGTATTTCGTGGATTAAATATTTGTAAGGTATTTAGTAAATCTCCAACAGCGTATTCACGGGATTACCAGAAGTTATGCCTTTGCCTATAGTTATTTACAACTTGAAACGGCCGTAAAAGAATATTTGTGGAAAAACCAGGATACAAATATTCCACGAAAGAAAGCCTTAATATTACCCAGATGTTCAGTCGACGAGGGATTTGGAATTGCAGTACAAACAGACACAATTTTTTAGTTGAATCACTATATAACACAGATCACAAACAAACAGTTTGAATGTTTGAAATAAAACATTGTTTGGTGAAAACTCCCATCCCCACCTCTATGCGTTGTTCAAGAAAACTGTAATAGGAGAGTGTTAGTACACCATCAATTGACAGATGACGCCATTACTGACTCTAGAGCACAGACCATCATACACCATCTGTTAAGCATTGGCTACATTAGCCGGGCATTTACGCGCTGCCGGGGCGGTAAAAATGGCCGTTCAAACGAGTTGCAAAAAATACTGTTTTAAATAATTTTTTTACAGAAAACCTGTTATAATAAAAATGTTTTATTTATTCTAATAGATATAAGTTTTCATGAGGAATAACATATAAAAAAATAAAAAAATAGTGGAAACCCCTATTATTTCATACCAAGTAACCAAACGACGATATTTACGAGATAATATATTTTTTGTGCAACCGGACGCGAAATAAGCATTTCGCAGCCGCAATATAGGCCGCGAAATTCAATTTCGCGACCGTTGTTCGGCCGTTGTTATGGTGGCGGCCGCGAAATTAGGTAAACAACCACTTTGACACTTGAGAATTGCATGGTTTCGTTTATCAAATGTTAATCCCATAGCCACCTTGAAAGCTAACTTTCTATTTACATTGGAACTGTTTAAAATTAATAAAATTTGTAATTACATATTTTTTACGGTTGCACAAAAAATATTGTGTACACCTTGTCCGCGAAATCCTTTAACACCCTTGAGATTGACAATTTTTCTCTCGGTACGCAAAAGAGTGATTTCGCGGCCTCTATATACAAATAACTATTTTTAAATTATTATTTTATTAAAATTTACCAACCACCAAGGAGGGGGCGACCGTGCGCGTGTGTGTATGTGCGCGCGTGTGTGTGACAAAATTTTCTAATGCGATAACTCTAATACTACAATTCCAAAAATTATAATTCTTTCGTATTCGTCTTCGTTATGTGAACAGCTGATTAGATTTTTGATAATTGGTCAACCGGAAGTACCCTCATTTGAAGATTTTAATAGTTTTTCTTGAAAAAACGATGTTAAATATCATTTTTTCACATTTAATGTTATTATAAATATATATTTTATTCTATATACGATTTGAATGCATTTTATACTTCATATTAAATGGATTTAGAGTTAAAACATTATAAAGAAATTAAATTTCATATATTAGCCAGCTATGCTATATCTCTGGAAACAGCTGCTATATTAAAAAAATTCTGATTGAAAGGTGCCAGTGTCAAGTGCAGTTGACAGTACGTTTGTGTTATAATTTTACTGGAAATATAGGATCTTTTGCTAAAAACTTTCTGTATGGAATGTGTATAAAATACATACTGCCTTAAGTTAATGTACAAGAAATAGCTTTTGCAAGGAACTTTCTGTATGACATTTATACAAAATACATAGAACTGACTGACTAATGTGCTGGCCACATCAGATTTTTTTTTAATGTCATAGATTTCGCAATATTTTGGAAAAATTGTGTATCTACCACACGCTGTAGTAAAGTTTGGCTACTAGTGTGACGTCATAGCGAGTGGGGATACAGTTCCAGGCTCGACTTTGGCCAACAATGAACCTTTCATCAAAATGCTAAAATCGAAACTGGAATACATCAAAACAGTGACCTCTATATACATCAAAATGTTCAACACTAAACCCTCCTGCATATACACACTTGTTCCACCTTTGGTTCAACAGTTCAAAACACTCCTAGAAACATTTTCTGAAAGAGCCGCAGCTGCCTCGTCGCATTTTCCATAACCTCTGCTGGATTAGCAAAACGTGTGGTGACATTGTTCTTAGCAAGGTAATTTTTCACTATCAGGGAGCGATGTATCATAGCGTTGTCATGCAGCAAAACTCAATTATTTCCTGTCCAAATTTCAGACAGTTGTCATCTGATTGCGTCTCGTAAGCGTTGCAGGATCTCCACTAAAGTTCCTTGTTTACAATTTGGCCTTGAGGAATGAATTCGTGGTGAATCACGTCCTGGTAATAAAAAATATGTCCTAAACACTGTCCCTCTTGCGTTTGTCCAAACGAAATTTTTGCTTGTGCCGCTCGTACACAGTCGATCTTTCATCGCCTTATATTCGAATGCTTTCTTTTGCATCTTAATTGTTTCTGATAGTGATTTCTCCAGCAGAACGCATAATTTGATGATTGCATTTAGCTCTGAAGACTACATTTCAAAATCCGACGAACGAAAAAACGAATTAGGTACGTTCAATGACTAAAAGTGCTAACTAGCTGCTAGTGCTTAAAATACAGCGAAAAGGTTTAATTGCTGAACGACATTAAAGTTGACATTTGAGATTAAAATCAAAATGGAGGCGATTGTGTTAACATAATTTTGAGACAAATTGTTAACGAAATTGTTGTAACTATACAAATATGCAGTTTGTGCACTGTGCATCACCAAATGAAGATGTATAATACTAAGCTACAACAATTTATATTTTATAGTCATTTTTCAGAAGGCTATGTATGAAAAACAAAAACTTCTATTTGTCAATTTGAATTATTTAGGATATAAATCAAATAGAACACTGTTTATTGGGATTTTCAAGTATCAAGAGATGGCGCTGATCGCATTAAACACTGGTACACTTTTCGTTGACGTGTGTCAACGTAGTATTTCTGTAAATTGTATTTCTTTAGTTTTCGTATTATTTTTTCATTTATTAGTATTTTTTATTTATAATTCAAGTACGTATAATAGAGTTTTTGTAGTCATATAGTTGTAGTTTCACGTAAATGTCAAATGTGTACCACTGCTTGCAGTTCTAATATTTGCCGCTAGTTGGCGTTTTCTTATTTGAAAATCCCAATAACGTTATTAACTTATATTTGTTTCATTTTAATTTAAGGTCAATTGTTTTTCATACATAGCCTATTGAAAAATAACTATAAAAATCAAATTTACTTAAATTTCATTTTAATTTTTCTCAATATTTTTCATATGTAAAGATATAAAATAATCACATGGTTGAATTCAGAAAAAAAATACTCTATCGAATAGGCCTAAAAAATATATATCATCCCATTTAAGGAAATGTAACTTTGTATTGTAACTTGAGAACCACTGGTTTAAAAAAAATCTTCTCTAATCGGATGTCCCCCTTGGTTTTCTATAAAATTGTCTAATAGCATTTGATTGGATCTTCAATAATACAGAAATTATTTGAGGTAGCTCGTTTAGCTGTTACTGTTACACCCTGCATAAGTTTTCTAAATTATATTTCATTGTTGCAAAATTTCTCTAGCATCCTGTAGGACTATTTTTTATATTATCTGTGTTATTACATATTTTTAAATATTTCAATTTTTTTTTTCACAACAATAACAATGTCAACCCCTTTTGGTTTAACCTCCTATTTTGTAATTTTATATGTTTAATAATCTAATTTTCATATTTTTTTCTGTGCAGATTGTCAACCTGTGAACTGGAAGGACCCCTAAGGTAGTAAAAGAGAAATATTATATTGTAAAATTGTAATAAAATGTTAATGTATATATATTTTTTAAAATTTATTTGTAATTATATATTGCTAATAAATTATAAAATTGATTTTAGAATGACTTATTTATTTTCAAATCTTTAGTTTTAATTTTTAAAATTCACCCCTCAAACACACGTATTTCTAATTAGAATCGTGAAGGTAAAATCTACTTAGGGCGTATACGTATGGGAATTTAAACGCTGTAAATCATGCATGGATGCTTCTTTTTAAAATGAAAGAATCATGCATGGATGATTCTTTTTAAAATAAAAAATTGTGTATGGATACTTCTTTTAAAACGAAAGAATCGTACATAATGCGTTTTTTAAAATTAAAAGAATTGTGCACATACTATACGGGTACACTTTAGAAAAAAGACATGTTTCTAAAGGATGTCCATTACTTTTTTGTTTTTACTTACATTGTAACCTTTATCGACAGGTGCTGCCCCCTAGTGGCCGTTTTAAAAACTACATACGTGCATCACTTTTTTAATATAAAAATATTTTTATTAGTTTATTATTAGCTGTCTAATTTAATATTTGTGTATATGATACGATTTTCAATAAAGGAAATGTTTGTTTCAATATTTCTTTATTTTTCCTAATAATTACATGTTTGTATATATTCATATAAAACACATACTATTTTAAACATACATGATGTACACATATAAAAGGATATACAGGTTGTTTCTCCGATACGGGACAACCCCGATTTTCAAATAACGTACGCCTTACCTTCACCTATGAATTCCTTTTAGCTTATAATACAAATAAAATGTTTGTAATTGTTCTAATTGTGAATGTTATTTATTGTGTAGAGGGTGTATTATTATTAATTTTGTAACAATAATGTACTTGTAATTGTTGCAATAAATATTTATTTTTATTTTAAAAAATGGTTTATTTATTCTTTTACTGATAGGTATTTGTTAAAAACGTCATTGACCCCTAAACTTAGTTGATTTTTTTTAAAATATCATTTTTATATTTTAAATACATGCCTACATATAATTCGACACTTTTCTAAAGCGTATATCCTTTAAAAAACTTTAAATTCCGAGTGCTCTTTTCATTTCTGTTATCCTGATACCACCAGAAATTTTCAACAAAATTCGACAAAAGTGGTGCTACTTTCAGGTAGCATCTATACACGAATACATTTTTTTTAGCGTGCATAGATGCTACCTGAAAGTAGCATCTATGCATGATCAAAATTTTTTAGCGTGCATAGATGCTACTTGAAAGTAGCATCTATGCACGATCAAATTTTTTTTAGCGTGCATAGATGCTACCTGAAAGTAGCATCTATGCACGATTAAAAATTTTTCAGTTTTAGACTTTTCCATCTGGAGACTGTAGTAGTTGTTCAAACGTTATTAAAATTGGTATGTTTATGCAATTTTGCTCGTGATGTCGCTAGGGGTCTATTTGAATGATTTTCTTGTATTTCCAATAATATAGAAAATAATCGGAGTGTCCCGTATCCGAGAAACACCCTATATATATATACAGGGTGTTTCCTTTAAAACAACCAGCGCTTTTTTGGGCGAACTAATGACTTAAGAAAAAAATGTTATATACAATAAATGATCAAGAATAAGGGGCTAATTTATTAATAATAACAAACCGAAAATTCGACCAGTGGTTCTCAAACGGCAGAACAAAATTATATTTTTTTAAATGGTATCCTATATAATTTTTTAGACCATTAGATAGAGAATTTTTTTCTGATTTCAACGATATAAATATAGTATAGGGTTGTATAACAATTATTTCGAGAAAAATGGCATTAAAAATAATGTTATATTACAATAGCCTATGCAATACACAATACGTCCGTTGCCTAGTTACGCTAGTAGTAAATCCATTTTTTAGTACATTATTTCTAGTTTTTAATACCATTTTTCTCGAAATAATTGTTATACAACGCTATGCTATATTTATATCGTTGAAATCAGAAAAAAATTCTCTATCTAATGGTCTAAAAAATTATATAGGATGCCATTTAAAAAAATATAATTTTGTTCTACCGTTTGAGAACCACTGGTTAAATATTAGGTTTGTTACTATTGACACATTATCCCCTTATTCTTGATCATTTTTGGTATAAAACATTTTTCTCTAAAGTTGTTAGTTCGCCCAAAACAGCGCTGGTTGTTTTAAAGGAAACACCCTGTATATATATTGTTGACGTTTATCACTGTCAAGTGTCAAACGTGTCAAACAATAAAATTAATATAATCATAGAAGGCAACACCTTTCATTAATGAAATAGTATGCAGTGATAAAAAAAACAAGTATTATATCAATTCATGATTTAAAAAGTTGTATCATTTTCTTGTGTAATATATGTCATATAATTTGAATAAAAGAATTTAAACACTGCGTAATTCAATATATATATATATATATATATATATATATATATATATATATATATATATATATATATATATATTATATAATTTATTAAATAAAGGGTTGTTTTAAGATAGTTATAAGTTAAAAGAATTCCACACCGCCGCTGTCGTTGATATTGGAGTCTCCGCAGACCAAGACTTATTTAAAATGCGTGTATATTAGTTATAAGACTAGGTAGTTTAATAAGAATGATTAAGTAATTAGATGCGGTCAGGGCAAAGTTAAATTTTATGTATTTATTGTAAACGAAGCTTTGTATTAATAAATATTATATATTTTGGTAAATGGGCTGTTGGGTGGTAACACCAAAAAAATATATAATATAATTAACGTGAAGGTTCGCAAACGGTTTTAAACTGAATAAGAAATCTTTTACCTTTAACAATGGGAACAAGAAATCTACTTTAGGGACCCCAAGATTTAATTTGTTAAATAGTGTCTAAGTATTGTAAACGGAACTCTATTTAATATATTATATATTGGGTAGCATGTACTCTAAAAATATATAAGTAGAGTTTCAGATAAGTTATAAAATTAAAACGTTTCTTACAAAATAAAATTACCATTATTTTTGTTGTATTATTTGCTATTAATTATTTAGCATCTTTATTTTGTAAATAAAAGTTTTATCTTCAGATAAACTTTATTTATAGAGTAAAAATGCAAAATAATTCATAACAAATAACCATAATAATGATTGTTATTAAATTTGTTAACAAATTTAGTAACACTTATGAACACCAGTGAAACGTAAATGACATTTGTCAACTTAACTTAAAAAATTAAAATGTTTATTACCGAATAGAATCACCATTATTTGAGTTGTATATTTTTAAAAATCATTTTGCATCTTTATTTTGTAATAAAATATAAACTTTTATTACAAAATAATACAATTTTTATAAAATTTACAATTTTTTATTTATAAATTATCATTAATTAAAAATAATAACTTCCCATTCAACCCGCTAAAAACTGCGCTCGGTTCAGGTTAATTTGTTTTTTGAAAGATGGGTTTGTATCGGGTTCAGATTGAGTCCGACCTAATGAAATTGAATCAATGTTTTTTGAATAACAATTTTTATATAGAAACAATTTAAAATGGCAGCCTGAATTTATAATGCATCGCAAGACAAGAATACAACACAATTTTCCGATGTTCAGCTATAAGTACCACGATACGTTTACGTCTGGAACTGAAAATGAACCTGAACCAGAGCTGAACCCGAATTTTAATACCCGATTCGGTTCTGACTCGGATTTACTTGAAAAATATACCTGAGGTTCGGTTCTGGGCTTGGGTTCGCAAAAATGTTATGGTTTGCTTCCGGTTTTGGTTCGGTTCAGATGCCCTTTATATATAAAATAAATCTAATTGTTCTTAAAAATGTTGCATTTAGTTTCACTATTAATAGATAATCGCCAATGATATATTTTAGAGTTGGGACAATACTTGATGATATCATAATTTCAAATTTGAAAATGGATTTTTTAAGCACAGCAATTTGGATGTACGAATTTTCGGGCATGATATTTTACATATTATTTGATTAAATATATAGGTACTTATGTGTATCTCAAACATTTGTATTTCATAATTTAATGCAATGTAAATGTATATTTGTTTATGTAATTATGTATTGTGTATATTATTACCAACTAAAGGAAAAGGGGTACAAATACAATTTGGGAATGTTTCTTGGCCAGGGCGAAGTCCTTCCTCACGGCAGGGGAAGTCTGGAGCTCGCCTTCAACGCTCAACTAAGGATTTGGATCCATCTGTAGCTGTTCCACGACTCCTACAGCTTCTCCAGTTTATCTCTTCGTTCTAAAAATATACAGTTGAAAATATAATCAACAAAAAACAAATATAAACAAAATGAACATGTGACCTTGATAAAATCATTAGAGGAATAAAAAAAAATCTGATGTGGCCAACACATAACCTCGCGTCAATTCCATGTTTGAAATAGCAATGCGCTTTAAGTAAAGTATCACTTCCAATTGATCGTTTGTAAACGAAATCTAATTTCTTGTTCCAATAAACAAAAAAGTCTGTAATACCAAATTTTGGATTATATTTTATTATGTTTTTCCTCGAAAATCTGTTACGAGCTCCAAATTAAGTACCACTTCCGGTTTATCATATAGGTATAGTCTAAATCTAATGTTGTTTCAAATTATACACGAGTTTTAAATACCAAATTTAATATATTTTTTCAAGAAAATCTGTTTCTAGCTTCCTGTAAAGTAGTACTGCCTGTTTATCAATTTTAGCCAATATTTAATTTGTTCTTCCTCTTCATATTGGGATTTTCAAATAAGAAAACTCTAACTAGCGACGAATATTAGAACTACAAACAGTGGTACACATTTGACATTTGCATGAAACTACAACTTATATGACTACAAAAACTCTGTTATACATACTTGAATTATAAATAAAAAATACTAATATATGAGAAAATATTACGAAAACTAAAGAAACACAACTGACAGCAATGCTACGCTTACAAATGTCAACAAAAAGTGGCTCAAGTGTACCATTGTTTAATGTGATCAGCGCCATCTCTTGATCCTTGAAAATCCCAATAAAATTCTTAAATACCAAATTTGAAAAGTTTTGGATTGTATCAATTTATTTTTCACGAAAATCTGTTCAGAGCTTCAAATAAAGTATCACTTCCGGTTTATCAATTTTAGCCAAAATTTACAATTTAATTTATTTTTATTTCTTTAATTTTTAACATTAAAGTTGACATTTGACAGTTGAAGTAGCGATTTTTCGGAAGTAGCGTTACTTCAAAGAGGTATAAATTCTGGAAATTTTCTTTTTGCTACGCCACTCCTCAGAATGAAAAAGTGATGATGGTGAACAAACCATAACATATCATCGATCATGATTTTGTGACTGGCTCAATTTTACAATTATTGGATAGGTAAACCATGGATATCTTTATTCCTCAGATAAACAAAAAAATATTGCATCGAAATTATAACTCAAATAGTCAAATTTGTATTAACTGTCAGGTGCTGGATGCGATATTTATCCATGGCTTACCCGGCAGTTACAAAAGTGGCCCTAAGGCAATGTAAAAGCACAGAATAGTGATTTGAGCTTTATTCAACCCTGAACTGACCATATTTAACCCTTTACAAGATATTACAAATGTTTTTAGCAAAATACGATGCTCGTAAATAAGAATAAATTTAAAAGATGTCGCTGATGATTGAAAATTTTTGACAGTGACAGTGACATTGAAGCAAAGTTGTTGGTGTTCTATATTTCCAAAATTTTATTTATTATATACCACTATGAATAGATTGTTCGGAAGAGGAAAACCAAAAGAACCTGGTCCTAGCATTAACGACTGTATTACCGGGGTAAAATAAACTATTTGTGTTTTACCGTATTTATAACAAATATTTCAGGTTGACACTCGTGCAGAGAACATAGAGAAAAAAGTAAATGCTTTGGAAAATGAATTACGAAAATATAAGGATCAAATGAGTAAAATGAGAGAAGGGCCGGGAAAAAATAATATTAAAGCTAAAGCAATGAGAATTCTCAAACAGAAGAAAATGTAAGGTTAATGGAATGACTCATAAAGTAGATGTTACAAATTTTGTTCTACATTAGGTATGAACAGCAACTTGACAATTTACGAGCCCAATCTTTTAACATGGAGCAAGCTAATTATGCACATCAAACTCTAAAAGATACCCACGCAACGGTCGCAGCAATGAAGGATGGAGTTAAACAAATGAAAAAAGAATTTAAGAAGATTAATATTGATGATATAGATGTACGTATTATTTATTTCATTGTTGTTTTAAGTTTAATATAACAAACGCGATAAGCAAAGTGCACAAATTTTAAGTATCTTTATATTATAAATACATATCTCGATTAGTATCAATTTTTGGGTACAAACTCAACGCCCGAATATTCAAAAACAAAATAACCTCCGCGTGATGCACGATTCTGTTTTAAAATATTTGGGATATGATTGATACTGTGCATGTATATTCTGTTTGAAATATTCGGGCGTTGAAGACATTCGCATAATTTGTTATTGTACCAATCAGTTAATCATATTCAGAGTATTGTTACAGGATGTTACCGACGAAATGGCTGATTTATTAGAACAAAGTGAAGAAGTACAAGAGGCACTTGGCCGTTCATATAATACTCCAGAAATTGATGATGACGAGTTAGCAGCTGAATTAGACGCTCTTGGGGATGAAATTGCCTTGGATGATGACACGACTTACCTGGATGATGTTGTGAAAGCACCTGAAGCTCCAAGTAAAGATCCTGGTGCTGAACCCGCTAAGAACAAGGATGGTATCCCGGTAGATGAGTATGGATTGCCGCAAATTCATTAAATTTACACGCTTTCGAATTAATATATACATTTATTATGCTGTATTGTTATATTTGTATTTCTAAGTTTTAAATATATTGTTTGCTACAACACTTTAATTCGTGGAGTATCTATTTCTTTAACAGCATTGATCGATTTATAATTTTCCATGTTCGACAACAAGGTTTCATTACACTCATCGAAAACATTAAGGTCAAAACCATCGATTTTTGTATAATGATGTACATGAGCCTACATAAAAATAAAATAACTACAAATTTAATTTAAATACTTTCCTCAATATTTTACCTTTCTCTGATATATTTTTTGAAACTGTTGGGAAACTTCTTCAAATAACGTCAACATCGCGGAAGAGTTAAACAGTCCTAACATTGAGGACCTATGACCAGTGGGAGGAACTCCACATATTCCTACTTTCATCGCTTGTTGACTCCATGGTGTAAAATGCGCGCGATTGTGAAGTTGATCAACATAGTATCTCATATCTGATATGCTGAATTCTCCTCTTCCTATTAAAGATACACCTAGCAGAGTAGAATTTAATCCTGCAAAAAAGCTCTTACAGAATCTTAAATTACAAGTTTTGACCGGGACTAAAAACGAAATAAACCGAATTTTTTTAAAAACGGAACCGTAAACACTGACTTGTAGTATTTACTTTTAATCAGGGGTGATTAAGCTATGACTAAAATAACAAATTCAGTTGTTTTTTTAGTCATACCAATGTATTTTTAAATAGTAGCCATGGTAATTAGTTAAGTTTAGGGTAACTAAAATTTTGGGTAAATACTCTGTCAATAATTTTTTTTTGGTTCATGATTGAAAAATTAATTAATATTGCTTATTAGTTTTAACTGTTACTGAGTGCGTTAATTTTCATTTGCAGACTAATAGTATTCCTTTTATTTGTTAAGAGTGAAAACGAACCATTCAATTTCGTTTTTAGTCCGTAATTTTTTTTATATACCTAATGGATCAACTTTGAGCAATTGATTTTTCTTATGACAACAATCATAAAATATCTCGTTACGAATTCTTTTGCTATAAAAAAAATATTAGCAATATTTGTTTTCAATACTCACACAAAATGTTATTTTTTATTTACCTACTTTCATGTGCTTTTATACGATCAAATGAAACTGAATTGGGACTAACGCTGCTACATATAAAATGCGTTTTTGGAAAAGGAACTAAATTCGTACTTATATCGTTCAAATCAACATTTAAACCTCCTGAAAATCTTGATCCACTAACAAAGACTATTTAACTATTTAACGAATACCTAATCAGCTAAAAATTAAATTTTGAACCTTTAATCATTCTCACCTTGTAAGATGCAGTAACATGTTTACGATTAAGGTATTCATATCTTGAAATGGTATACAAGATCGTACATGTTTGCTTGTGCTCAAATGACTTTTTTGTTTTGTTTGTTTCATAACAATATCCAAAAGGGCTCTATTTTCTATCGGGAAGACACAAGTAGCACAATCCGTTAAATATTTCGTTGCTAAGGCCACATTATAAGGACACGTTATTACGTCTTCCGTACCATTTGGATATACGCAAGTAACAAATCTTGAAATTTTATAATGATTTATTTTTATAACATACCAGGATATTAAAATTACCTATCAATATTTGGGTATTGTTCTTCTAGTAGTTGAAGAACAAAAGAACCTAAACCAGATCCAGTTCCACCTCCAACTGAATACATCATTAGAAAACCTAATAAATGATCACACTTTTCTACTGTTTTTCTTAAAGTTTTCTCAATTATTTGCTGATATTTCATCCCATGTTCATAAAAACCTTCTGCCCAATTATTACCAGAACCGGGATAATTTCTAATTGTACATGATTTATCAAACAAATATTTCAGTGGACCTACATGAAATCTGTCTACTACACTGTCTTCCATGTCTATTAGAACAGCCTAAAATTAGTAATTCAGAACTATAATTCACAAATTCATTTATAAATTGGCTGTGTCTAGCCTCCCCGCGCCGGTATCCGTAATAATCCCGGTTTTGTAACGACATCACAGGGCGTGTTTTTTATATCATTATTTTCGCAGTCTTACTTCGCATGCGAGTAAAGTTACAGCTAGACTTCTTATGGAAAGAATGATGAGAAAGATTGAGGAAATCCTGGGAGATGATCAGGTTGGCTTTCGTAGGGGCAGAGGAGCAAGAGATACGATCGAGTGCATGAGAATGTTAGCAGAAAGGGCGCTGAAGTTTGTCTGCCACATTGATTATGAGAAGGCTTTCGACAGTCAAATGAGATATATTGCTGAAGATATTGAAAGGCATTGGCATAGATTGGAAAGACAGGAGATTAGAAAAACAGCTATACTCATGCCAGAAAGTAGTAGTGTGAATTGAAAATGAGGAATCAGAAGAAACAACAATATATACAAGGAGGGGAGTCAGGCAAGGTTGTTGCATGTCACCAAGTCTTTTAAACATGTACAGGTGGGATAATTATGGGAGGGGAGAGAATTAAATGCATCAAATATGCTAATAATCAGGCAGTTATTGCAGAAAATGAAAAAGAACTTCAGAGGATGTTGATTAAAATATGGGTGAAATGTGAAAAATTTGGAATGAAAATAAGTATACAAAAATCAAAAGTAATGAGGATAGGGAAAAAGAGGAGCTTCTACAGATAGAGCAAGTAAGTTCATTCAAATACTTGGGAAGCATGATAAATTGGAATGGAAGCTGCAAGGAAGAAATTAGAAGCAGAATTGGACAGGGAAAGGCAGCATACAATAAAGTACAAGACTTACTACAGCCAGACGCATTAATATTGAATTGCGAAAGATTTGCAAAATGTCTAATTTGGAGTATATGGAAAATAATTGGAAGAAGGGGAAGAAAATTTGGAATGTTAATGAAAATTAAGGACGGACAAAATTACGAGAGGCTGAAGAGGGAGGCGCAGGATAGATTAGCTTGGAAATAACATTTCCGTTGAGACCTGTTGAAGGAGATTTTACATAATGATGATGAGGATGCATCCTGCATTTTTACCGACTATTTTAAGTCACGCTGCAGCGATAAAACAACGACTACATCCACTCAAATCTCAGTTAAATGTGGCAGCCATTCAAAGATATTCAAAATTAAACGAAGATTACAAACAGTATTTACTGCTAGTTGAAGCAGTTTGTACGGTGGTTTGTACTCGTATTAAAAAATCTATTAGATGAAAGTTATGATTATTATGAAACGGACACCGTTAAGCAACAGAAGGAAAGATAATTCATTATCCACCAATCTTCATCGTTGCTATTTAAAATTAGTTGTACAAAATCTTTACCTACCATTTTTATCAAGTTATGGTGCGTCGTTTATGCGCAGCAGGTTTGAGACGTTACAGAAAATTTTCAACCGATGAAAAATGCATTACACGTAAAAATATACCGAAACAATCAATTGCTGTAACTTGTAGAATAGAAAAATAAGTTCTAGAAAGCGCTGCAACGGATGGTTTTAATTTGAATATAAAAACATGCACATAATAAAAATCCCGGTTATCTCAAATCAAAAAATATATATGTCGTATGACAATTATTTTCGCTTGCAATTTCTCCAAATATAACAATAACCTTAAATAACGCACAAAAATCACTCCTAGAAATTCGGGGAGAGTTTTATGCGTTCGATGAGGTTATTGTTCATATATTTAGAGAAATATACAAGTTAAGTCCAAAACCGAAATACGGATATCGGCGCCGGGAGGCTAAACATAATCTATAAATTTTAGAAAATTATTACCCTTGCTTTTGTGTTAAATTTCTTTAAATCTGAACATTTTGATATGGTGGTCCCCGAATCACCTTTATTTTCCATAGAGAAGAAACTCTTAAATGATTCACGCAATTTCATATATTCATTATCGTTGATTTTTGTATTCGATGAACAGTTTTGTTTTTGTATACCACCCGGAACGTTGTTAAAACCATATTCTTGTAACACGAGTGGCCAAAATAAACTTCCAATTTGATTTCCACATTGTCCAACTACAAATAATATATTTTACCATGTATTACAAAATATTGTCTGTTGCAGTACCTTGCACAGTTATAAATTCACCCATAGAAATGATAAAATTCTTTAAATAATTTAAACATTCTATCCTAAATACTAACACTGTCAATTTTGACATGTCATATTCATTATTTGATACATTTGATCTGATCGAAACAAGACATTCTAAAAGCAGTTTGATTTTTTAAGTAGATCTAAAAAGTTTAGATCAAGTCTGGACCCACTTGGCGGTAAAATTCAAATTATATTTTAAACACTTCTTCTAATTAATAAATAATTATGCATACATTATTAACTATCGAACTAATTACATTACCATAAAACCAAAAAATAAAAATATTAATAAAATATACAAATAAAAAAATGTAAATATTACAATATTTTTTCATTCATACACAATTATTGCTTTGCAAGCATCAAAATATTACACCTATTTAAATGACAATAATTTAATAATTTTTCAATGATTTAGAATTTACTGGGAAATGAATATATACTAGGTATTGCAGGAGTGTACGATGTATCGTATGTTTGCGCTTTAATAAACTCTTGTTTGTTAGCTGGCTCAGGGAATACACTTGCCAGTCCTGAAAATAAAATAACATTATTAGTTGTTCTATTTTATTATAATCATATTTGCTGCATACCTTTTGAATATGCATATTCCGCTAATTTTGTTGCTATATGTAGTGAGCATGCTTGAATTTGCTCAAGAGGAGGATATAAATTACCCATTTCAAGATCTGCATCCGTAACAAGACTTGCTAATGCCTAGAATAAAATTTACATTAGAATTTATATTGTCATTTTAATTATTAAATATTACTTCTGCTGCGCTCAAAAAGATTTCTTCAGGAATAGTTCTAATTCCAACAGTGATAGTAGCCAATGCAATTCCTGGGAAGATATAGGAATTATTTCCCTGTCCCGGATAATAAGTTTTGCCTTTGTATGTAACTGGCTTGAAAGGCGAACCACTGGCAAAAACGCATCTTCCCTGCAAATCACAACACTAAGTTAGAATTGGATAGTATGTAAATACTTATATATTATTTAAAATCCATTTTTTCGTTAATTGTATTTATATTTAAAAATTATTTGTATTGTAGGTACTTGCAGTGCAGTATTTTGAATATTGCAACATGATATTTAAATACAATAAATCTGTTCGTTTCGCTACTTTGCGTCTTCGGTTTACTGCCGCCTCCATTCAAAGTATATAATTGTTACTATTGTACAAATAAATATATCATCACGGCATATTACCCATTGCTAGGTGTGCCAATCTGCTTTGTACACAGATTTCGGTAATGATGATGACATATTTGTACCGTGCGAGCGTTTACCAGGCGTCACCTCACGGACAATCATTGCTGGCGTGGAGAGTGCACCACAGGGGTCAATTTTATGCCATTTAAAATCAGAAATATTTGGCGTCGGTCGGGATCGAACCCGGTTCCCCAGATTCGCGACCAGACACTCGGACACGCGGCCACGAGTTCTTTTAGTACATTTTGTTTATATAGGAATGGGTTTTATTCAAATGGACGCCTAATAATATATTTGTTAAAAAGTATTCCTCTAGTAGATATATCAAAGAATGTTAAACAGAATGATGCCTTCACCAAAAAAACAAATTAGAAAATTTGTCATTTTAAAACTATACTTTTTAGCTTCAATTTCAGAAAAAGTAACTTCAATGGGGGAGTTCAGTCATGTTGAAATGTAATGATTTTCCACATTGCTGAAATACTAAATAATAATAAAAGTAATAAAATATAGCGTTTTTTTTTTGTACAAATGATCTTAAATTTATCGTTACTTAAATTGCCCGCAATACGATGACGTATGCGACATCTTTGGTTTGCCGTAGTTGTCCGTTATGATGTTTTACAGAGAAAATATATTTGAAGAATATTTAAATTCTTTCATAGGTTAATTAAAATTTGAAAAACCCAGTTATGCACATAGTTATTAGTTTCACATGTGTAATATGTAATACATGTAGTCTTTCAATACTTACATCTGTATTAGTGTAAGCGGCTTCTGCAGTGCATTCAGCTTTCGCAGTTGGATTACTAAGAGCAAAAATAATGGGAGTTGAATTAAATTTAGCCATATCTTGAAGAATTTCTGGCGTGAATGCTCCACTGATTGCAGCAGCGCCTAACAAAAATATTTTCATTAGCAATTCATTTAATTCCATTATTATTTTTCAATTAAACTGTTCGTTTACTTACCAATCATAATATTAGGTTTAGCAATTTTAACCACCTCTGCAAGTGTCCTTACAGGTTGATGTTCTCTAGCAAAATGAGCTTTATGTTCTGAGATGCCACCCTCTGGACGATCCTTAACAATGAGCCCTTTAGAATCAACCATCCAAATCCTATTTCTGGCCTCTTGTTCGGATAGTCCTTCCTTTATCATCGCCATTACACACAAGTTCGCAATACCAATAGCAGCTTCTCCTGCTCCTTGGAAAAGAATGTTATTATCTGACAATCTCGTGTTCGTCACTCTGAGAGAAGCAAGAACTCCAGCTAATGCTACACTAGCGGTCCCTTGAATATCGTCATTGAATGTACAGTAGTGATCTCTGTATTTCTCCAACAAACGGAACGCATTGGAATTTCCAAAATCTTCGAATTGAATTAGAGTATTTTGTCCGTATCGTCTTACAGCAGCCCCCATGAACTCTTCAATGAGATCGTCATATTCTTTTCCTTGAATTCGTTTATGTCTTAAACCTATGTAGAGAGGATCCTCTAGCATAGTCTGGTTATTAGTGCCTACGTCAATGGTGATAGGTAAACATTGATGAGGTTTAATACTGGCTAAAGCAGTGTATAAAGACAGTTTCCCTATGGGAATACCCATTCCACATGCGCCAAGGTCACCTAGACCGAGGATACGTTCGCCGTCAGTCACTACAATAGCACGGACATCTGTTTCTGGCCTGGTGATAAACAAAGTTATTTTACTCCGCCGACAATACTTGTAAAAAAGTTACAAAAACATCAAAGTGAGCCGAAATAAGAAAATGATACTAATACATATACAGCATGGAATATTTTATATCAGTAATGAAAATCGAAGTAAACACACATAAATAAACTATTATATTTTTCAAGTATTTTTGTTGTCAACAAAATTTTTAGACAATTAAAAACTGTTAATATACGATAATGAATCCATTTAATGTATAAATAAATACTCAATTAAAACTTTAAATAACAATTTTCAATATTTCATAAGAAAATAAATTATAAATAGACTAAAAAAATGGTAATATCCATTGAATATATAAATACTCAATTACAATTTTCAATAACTTACCAGTTTTTCAATATTTCATAAATATGTCCTTTATCATGTATGGTTATAAATATCCCTCGTGGTCTGCGATAAACCAAACCAAATTTCTGACAAGCCTGGCCAACAGTTGGAGTGTAAACCAAGGGCATCATTTCGGAAACATACTCTGATACGAGGCGGTAAAACAATTTCTCATTACGATCCTGGAATATTAAGTAATGAGGAAAACTATTAAGATACAATGACTGGCACAAAACGGGTAATTTTTTATATAATTATTCTTATCTCTCATTTGTTTTGTGCAATTATGAATTATTTTGAATAAGGATATACAAAAGATTAATTCGCATTATTAAAAGATAGTTTTAGGAACCCCTTAAAATGACAAATAAATAATAAAACAAGGAACTGAAATCATGTTTTAAGAAGTAATGAAATGTGAGATCTAGGGACAGGAACTCTTGGTCAACTCAAAGAAATAATATTTTGTAGTAAATACTCAAATTTGATAAAAGTATTTTTTTCTGAAACCGGAGCGAAAGTACTATATTTGCGTCAAAATGGGGCGCAAAAGTTACATTTCCCTGACTAGTCACGAAAACATTTTATTTAAAATTTATTAGTTTTCGTTTACTTACTACATAATTTTTTTCTGTCATCTTAAAAACGAGAGAAGCTCACTAATAAATAATTATTGGGACACGCAGAATTCGCTGGCGGCGCTGTAAGCGCACCTGTCATGGCGGCCAGTAGGACATGTCAGATTTGTTTACATTTTGAGTGAGCGCTTTCTGACCCATAATATTGATAAAAGTTCAAATCAACACAATTTTTAAGTTTGTTCAGTCGATTCCTTTCTCAAGAAACAGTTGAACTGCAATCTACAGGGACAAATTTTAGTAAATTCAATGAATCTACAAATTTTATGTATCTATACTACATACCAGCAAAATTTTATTATAATTTATTTTTGTGAAATGCAAAGAAAAGGCATATTTATTTATCAGATTAAAGTTTTGCGATATATTTAAATTTCTTTTCCATGCGTTCAGTCGATCAACTTTATCTTCTTTGCCAAAAATTATGGAATGTCTTGAGTTTTTGTTGTACTCGTACACTTTAACACAGCACTTTTTGGTGTATATTATGTTCATTTTCCTTAATTCGCTTATTTTTCACACATTTTCAAATTAAATTATAAAATCTACGCGTGAGAACATCTTTTTATGTTAAACGAAACGTTTGACGTTTACATAATTTGACATGTCCTATTGGCCGCCATTAATTAGTTCCCTAAAATTCCGCTGATGTCGCATGCTATTCTGCGGGTTCCAATAGAAAATCAGATTTAATTAGGTATTAAATTTAAAATTATTTTTATTATAATCAAAGGTTTCAGAAAAAAATTAATATATGGCTCGTCAGTAAAATATCTGTACTTGACTCGGAGCTCGGAGCCGTAAAATACTCGGCACGAAGTGCCTCGTATTTCAATATGACTGCTCGTCAGTAATGTATCATTTTCCTGACTCTTATGTAAATAACTATTTCCTCGAATTTTTCTTTACAAATGAAATGGCCTATTTTTCGTGTCAGTGAGTGTATTTCCGATTTCCAACTCACCAATAGATTCATTAAATAAATATATTTATTGAGATCGTCATCATAGCGATCGACGGACATTTTACATAGCAGCAGTTGTTCATCTTGAGTTTTCACGCGGGGTGGTAACAAGCCGTGGATTCCTAAAGCTTGCCTTTCTTCAATGGAGAAAGCCATTCCCTGGAAAAACAAACATACTGTAATTATAGATTCGAGACTGTAATTGGTATATTCCGATGTGTATGTGTCATTGAGTTTAATTAAATTTTATTGTAGAAGGCACAGGTGTTTCAAGGTTTATAATTCGTTCTATTTATGAAATCACAGACATATTTATTTACAAAATGTCTATTTGATAAGACCAAGGATAAGACAGTTTCGATAAGTAAACCAAATATGTTGATAAATATTAGTCATACTATTTAAAATATTATTGAACTCCGTAATTATACAAATATGTTATTGTTTCAATATGCAGTATATCTAATATAAAAAGCAAAAAAAGTGATAACAAATCTAAAAATATCACATTAATTATAATTGGCATGTACTGTGAAAACTCATATCTGATTACATATTAGAGGAATTTAATATATCAACAAAAATTACGATCGTAAACAATATTAGCATATGTTTCACAATAACAAACTATAAATTACTACCCAAAACATATGGACTTAGCAAATTCAATTTTATTAATTAATAACATACTGAGATTACAAATACATTCATTATCACAAGCAATACATTAATCTTCTAGTTTATATAAATAGAACGCTTTAGATTGGCGAAGGCGTCAAGCTGTCTAATAAAAACAACTTAAACTAGTTTGTTAATAGTACATTTTTCTTTCCTAAACGTGACTTAAAAGTAAAAGTGATGCTGGATGCAGGTCAATGTGGGCTGAACAAATGAATCACGATTGTAATGATCATGTTTTGCTACACCTGCAAATTACTACAATAAAAACATGCACGCAAGTATATTTCATAGTCATTACTTAGGAAAGGATTTTAAAGAAAAGTTATATAATTGTCTTGGGAACCAAATTACTTTCTTTGTAGAAGTTTTTATGAAAAATTACCAGAATACGCTGGTTATGAAGGTAAAATTATTTAACATTTACCTTGACTTTACTATTATACTTCATATACCTAAAATAAATAATTTACAAACCAAAAAAAGCACATCATACGGCGGGTTCATCGCGTCTACCGTCTACCGATAACTAAGTACTAAGTCCAGTTCGGTCTCTATTCTGTTAGCTTAGCACTTCTTTGTATACATTTTTGTAAATACACTTTTCCCGAATTTTGAACGAACTTTTTCTGTTCTTCTGCAAATAGAAACAGATTGGCATACCCAGAAGTAGGTAATGGGTCATGAGATATATTTATATTTATTTAAATTTTAGGCAGGAAGAATGCCTCTCCTCCAGGCATGCGCAGAACAAAATTGTCGAGGAAGAGCTTACTGATTACTTCCAGGGGCGGATTGGGCCTTTTATTTATAATTAATTTTAATTCAGTAACAATTCAGTAAACTAAATTTGATTACAATACTGAATAGGACTAATCTATTATATTTATAAATAATATATTACAATGGAATAAGGGTTCTTTCTTGGCTTAGTAGTTCATTTCTTCAATATATTACAAATTTGAAATTCATATCTATCTAAATAATTGAAAATGATAATTAAATGAATAACTAAATTTCCCCCTTTATTATCTTACTTTTTAAATTATTACTTTAAAATAATTAATTACAATAAATGCAAATGATAATAGTATATTGTGTTATTAGGAGTAAAAGTGATACTTTGTGTGGCGAGCATGAAATTTTGCACGACGAAAGAAGCGAGTCGGACAATTGCATGCGAGGCACACAAAAACACTTTTATTCCGAATGACACATAAAATTTTCAAACGCACTACTTTTCTTTTTGTTCGCTAATTCTATGTAGTTTCTATGGATATTTATTTATTTTATTTCTACCTTGTGAATCAAGCCACAAAAAATGTCAATTTTACGATTTAAAAAAAAATTTCATCATCCTAATGAAAAGTTATATAACGTCAAATAGTTACCAAGCTAAAGTTAACAATTTAAAAGCAATCAAATTAGTTAAAAAACAGTTAAGGACAAAAGTCCTTCCAATGACCACAATTCACAAGGTTAAAAAGTGTACTCTAGTTCAAAAAATGTCCTATCTTTCACGGGAATTGTGTCACTATAAGATATTTATCGTGTTCAATTCGTGATTCTGCAATGATTCCGATATGCTGCACATACCGTAACGATAAATTGAAAAAAAAATCACATGAGGACGGAAACAAAATG
The DNA here is from genome assembly GCA_963082715.1 of Harpalus rubripes. Lineage (NCBI taxonomy): Eukaryota > Metazoa > Arthropoda > Insecta > Coleoptera > Carabidae > Harpalus > Harpalus rubripes. The sequence goes on along the minus strand of OY720449.1, from coordinate 25,245,500 downwards.
ATATTTTCTTATCGGTCATTGGAAGAGCAGAACATATAGGCATGATAATTTAAAATGATTTTTTTCCTGTAAAAGGAATAAGTGATTATGAATAATGAACATAATAGTTTCCTCATCATTTTAAAATATTAGACATTATTAGTACAGAAAAAAGGTAGGTATGCATGCACAATACATACTGCATCATTAAAACAAAAAAAAATTAAATATAATTGTAATATTTACCACTAAACTTTATTATTATTGCGGAAACTTTCTAAAAACTGCAAAAATAAATAATATATATATATATATATATATATATATATATATATATATATATATATATATATATATATATATATATATATATATATATATATATATAAATAAAGATAAAGTGGCAATATTTAAAATAAACCGGCAGTTTTAAAAAATTAAATGGCACTATAAAAAATAAAAAGTATATTTAAAAAAGTTGCAGTACCTACATTAGGCCCTACGTATTAGTCAGTAGTAAAAATAAAAACTGGTAGAATAAAAAACAAAACGTCAGTATTATTTTTTAAACGCAGCTATGAACAAAAATCGTATTTTTATAATATTGTAAATTGCTTGGACATTTCCCTAAATATATGTACGTACCTAACCTAACGCACTAAACTCGGCCTGAGTTAGGCTTCAGTCAGCCCGTTCAAAAAACTAATCAAGAGTTTATGTAGATTTTTTGGTTTACTTTTTTCCTTTTCAGTCAATTGAGAGCAGAAATATTTGTCTTACTGCTGAAATATTTGTTTACTGTAAATATTATTTTTACTGCTGAAATATTTATCTTATAAATATTTTAAACTGTTAAAACAAATTTATTTTTTTTTAAATAAAAAATCTTTAAAAATCTGATAGTATGATGAAAATAAAACGAATTTCAAAACATAAACATAAAACAGTGATTATCACAAATCGAACACGAAAAGTTCACGGAATCCTAGCACTGGCATCAGCTGATTCCGATACCTTATTAATATTTCACATAGTTACGATTCTGATGTAATCATCCGGAACAAAATAAGATGAAACAACTATAAATGTAATGAACTTTAATGAAAAAATATGAGCATGATTATCTCATGAACAGTTGATGAAATTATGAGAAGATGTATGATGTTCTGGTTGACGTAACGTAATATTTTGAAATTGAAAGACGGTAATTTCTCCTCTTATAAAACTATTAACGCTTTGTATCATTTGCTAGGGAAAGTTTAGCAATTAAATTTTCCTATTTTCTGTTCTACTAATTTTTGGAAAATTTGTTTTTATTTACAGCCAAACCCTCAATTATGTAACAGGCTTAATGAAGTTATTTCCTATTCAATATTGAAATTCATTATATTATGACCATGAAAAGTTGCTTAGCAATACTACTGCACACTGCACTTTAATAAAATGTTCCATGTACATCGAAAACCTCATTTCGCGGAAATTTTACGGTATGATAATTAAGGATCGTCGGATCGTCTACAGCTTCAACTGTTTTATAATGTAACCTTTAGACTAGCATGTGATATAGAGGAAATGTTTGCATTGTAAAATCCAATAATGAATTTCAAATTAGGTTTTACCTCCTTTGAAGTGTTTATCAAAGTCAATGACGTCTGTTATTATTGTTTTCTAGTCTAGAATCTAGATTATTCAAGAAATGATTTCCTGCTGTAAATTAAATAACAACAAACAGTGCTTAGTTAAACAAATATATATAAAGATGTAAAGATTTACGTAAACGTCTATTTTTGAATTTATCCTTGTAAAATATCAATACCTACTGTTTGAAGTGCAAAAACGGGGAAATCAAATAGACGTCACTATATAGAAAAATATTATAGAAGCATATATTAAGTGTTATGTTATCGTAAACAATTCACCAGGCAATGTCCAAATAGGTTCAATTTAAAAGATAAGTGCTCTTCTATCAGTGTAAATATAATAAGTGAAATGAATAAATTACCAATCCTTCTATCGCAGCGAGACTCTCTGGAATCGCGACGCGCTGTTTTTGTGGAGTGAAGTCCCACCAATCGTACCCGGGTTCCATTTTCAACAAAGGATAATTTTATAGGCAATTATTTTCCTCGCTCATTATTCTAACATTTAACACGGAAACTGCAATTTCCTTTTTAATTCGATAAAGCACAAATATTATCTTTTCGCTTACTCATACTCATTGAATGTTCTATAATTTAAATATTTATCTCGCGTAAACAATTACAAGGCGCTTCACAGATGCTTCTGAACTGCATCGAGATTTTAAACTAGAGTTTGGAAGACGTCGCCACATGGTACCTTGCGATCAACGACGCCTGGCGTCGAATCGATATACAATTTTCCAAGTGGTTGTTTGCCCTATATTCTACTGAGTGGGTTTAGAAGAATGCTGAAATTACACCCTATTATTTTTGTCTAATGCAATTAGTTCGGAAATCGTGTTTACATCACATTATTGAAGTTACTTAGCAACGAGCTATTGTATTGAGCGTTTTGTTGTCTAAATTTCATTTATTGTTAATTCATGACATTGCACAAAACTGCTAAAGCAACAGTTAAAGTGCATGTCATGGGAGATTCCTGTATTATATTATTTGGTTTTGACCTTAAAAATGACTGACAGTGAAAATTATACCGCTACTGTTATACTCAAAGTCCTTGGCGAACTGTCAATTAAAATAAAATAGACTAGTGCAGCGCGCTTGGCTTCTATATGTATGTGACTTATATTTCTAAAGCAATTTAGTGATTAATTTATTGTAGAGCGGATTTATAGTCATGTTCAGTGAAAGTGGGTTACATTTAAAAGGAATGACATATCTCACAACAATGCTATTGCTCACCTTGTTGAGGCCGGGGTTCTTGAGCCGGTCTAGCCCTCGAACTGTGCTGGGGCAGACGTTGTCTCCGTTGGCCCATTGTCCTAAACGATCCTGTTCCATCTTAACACCACTCTTCAACTTTTCAAATTTTGGAAGTTGTTCTTTGCTTTCGCTCTCTGCGACTCGGCTCCTAAACACACAACTGTCAGTTATATGATTCGAGAGACCGGCGCTTTCAGGTGCGCTACGCACTGCGCAAGTACTTAGGTCGCGTGGTGTGGTGTGAGAGGCGCGTCATTATCAGTAATTCTCACTTTTAAATGTGATCATCATTACCGGATCGGTACCGGTACTATTTAGATATTTTATCAGCCAACCCTAATTAATAAAGATCTCAAAATTTTTTGAACAATCTTAAATTGTTATTTTTGAATTGAAATTAAGGAATCAATCATTTTATATTATGTAGCTGCCTTTGCGGAGAGGGCAAAGAATTTTCGGAATACATGTGAATGGCCAACTGTGGCCGTAGGTTGCCTTAACCATCTAGGTAAAAGGTACCTCGCGGCAAATGAAATCGGGAAAACAGGCTATGTTACAATAGATCTTACAGGTCGCAAAATGACAAAAGTGGTTAGCGCTTAACGTCCTTAAAATCAATAATTATTTTATATATTATGCTATATTAAAGTAAAAACAATTATGTACTAATTTCACGCAAATTAACTTTGATACGCATAATGTATACAATTTTAACAAATGGAATGTCGGTCAGTTAACATTCAATATTTTTCTGTTTCAATAATAATGTATGATTACATTTATAATTTATGCTAAATGGGTACTTATTATAAATTAATTTGTGAAAGTTTTTTTCTTCTATTATTTAATTCTATGACTTCAAAATAAAGTCAAATTTTATGCTTGAACTATTCTTTTCTCAAGGTTTCGCATTAGACCATAAAACTAAAACCGGACATACTTACATATTACCCATTGTTGAAGGTACCGTACGGCGCTGCAAAATGTAAATAAGCAACTAACTACAGTAAAGACAAGAAAAGATGTATTTATACAAAATATATGACATCTCCTTGGATGTAGGTTATCAATTTCTTGGAATTGTATGCAAATTTGAAAAATTATAATTGATGAAAACAATAACAAATATAGCATGAACGATTCAACGATCAAAGTGCACATTATGACTAGACAGCGAATGACAGGGGATTGTCAAAGATCTTCCAATCAGCGTTTATTGCGACGTCAAGAATATTAATATAATGGTAATACAACATAAATATTTATTATAGGAAAATAAACAACACCACATTACCTTGTCTAATTCAAAATATTTTTAAAATTACCTTTGCGGTTTAACCACCAGAGATGAATATTTGAAGAATTGAATTAAATTTGTATTAATAACTTTCAATTTCAATATTTTTTCCATTTGTGTCAACCAAATTCTATGCTTCGTAAATAAAAATGAAACAGTAAATAAATGGCAATATAATGTTTATAAAATATTGTATAACTTGTCAAGCTTATGGCAGAATTTTGTTTCAATAATATTAGAACAATAACGATTATTGTAATATCCATGAAGGGATATTGACAATGTTCTCATTTAGCTAGATATTTTTAATTTAACAATTTATGCATAAAAATAATAGTTTTATAATTATATTATTGTAATTGCTTGAACTTTAATTAAGTTAACAATTATTTTTGAGTATAAAACATGGCAATACGCAATATATAAATTTATCTGCGTATTGATCTAAATTAAAAATACATTATATTAGTCTGTATACCAGTAAGCAAATTGTGTACAATAATAAATACATACTTTATTTTGATAACAGTTACATCCTCGTCTGCTTTTCGAAAACAAAACTTAGCAACTGCTGCGGAGTTCCCCATGTTTCGCACACACACATCAAAGTTAATATGCCATGCAGTGCATTGAGTAGAGTTAGCATAAACTGAGAAGTTTAATATTTAATGTCCTTCTCTACCTTGGCTATAAATTTGTATGAATTCATACAGTGTATCATATACAATCACTTCGACCGACATTGCAAAAGAAATTAGAGCAAATCAGAGAGTGAAAAACTGGAAATAATACGTACTTTCCCACAAGTGGCATACTGGTTGCTTTCTTACGGAATATTTATATTTAGAAGAATACACTATGACTTATAAATAATACACAAATAATTTGTCAAATGTAACATATAACAGATGTCATATATTGTTTATTTTTCATAGTTACAATCAAAGACATAACACAATTCTCTTTTAAACATAAATTACATTATTACTCACAGTTCATAAAAATCACTCAGCTTGGTAACAATACATTTATTGCTATTCCTAATGTATTAAATTAAATAATTATTGTGTTATCAATGTTTTAACTTTTAACTGGGCAACCAAATTGGATGAAATATTTAATGAGTTGTACAATTTAATTATTAATTTTATACTGATTCAATAATACTTATGATAACACGTAGTTACATAAATAAAACTTTAAAACATAATACTTTTTAAGCAAAAACTGTTGTCTAGACAGTTTAATACTTTAAATATAAGTACGAAAATGCATGTTTATCTTAAATAATAAATTTTACATGCACAAAATATAATAGTAATAAATAAATAATGGCAACATAATACGTCAATATGTTCAATACTATTCCAAATTTCCAATATCTTAGTATTTCTAAGAGTTTATTACGTTAACCAGCAATTTCAATTCACTTTAAAAATTAGTGATGCAACAGACAGTCAATTTACACAGTACCAGATACCATTGGCAAAAAGAAGTTGAATACACCAAGAATTTAGAAAACAGCGAATCCTTACCCATAGCGTTTTTTCGTGGAGACTGTATATTTCAGCTTCTTATCACAGCGTAGCAAGAGTATTTGTGGCACGTTGTACGAAGGCAGACAGAATCATCTAAATTCTCACACTGAAAAACAATGTATTTATGTAGAATCATCTATGAACAAATTTTGATCACCAGCTTTGAACCTATAAAATTGTGTTATTTGGTAATTGTGAAAATTAGTTTTATAGTTGTCGCAACAAGAAAAGCCAACTGCGTCGCATCCTACGTCATAAAGCCACAATGGTTAAATAATTAATCAATCATTTCTTTTTCTAAAAATTCGATATGAAACATATTTTTAAAAATTATATTCATATTTGAATAATGGGGTCATCCCACTTTTTTTTCTGAAAATATATGTAGTATTAGGTATTTAAAATAAAAAAAATATTAATTCAAATATCTTCCGTGACGTCACAGCCTCAGATGCTCAACTTTCTGGTGGACAAATCTGATATTAAGTAAATATTCGCGACTGAAATTAACCCGTAGCCACCAAGCGACAAATTTGCGAACCCTCCGAATTGGTAATGGCAGCCAATCACAGTTCATAAAATTACCAACTAAGTCGGCCACCTTAAATGAACGCAGCGCTTCTGTAGGACATTTCAGTCGCCAATACATTTATAGAATTCTTCACGTAAGAATGGCATTGCGGAATACTAATTCGTTTTTTATAAATAGTTCAATTCGCTCTATAATCTGTTCTGACATCTACTAAAAACTATCTTTTTCTGCATCAAGAACCGCACATGCAAACAAGAGTTTATTCTACCCCTTTTCTATAGTTTTTATGGCATTCTTGATAAAATACGCAAATCAACACGACATACAAAAAAGCTAAATTAAAATACACGCCAATGTATACGAACTATGTTGACAGTTCCCAATTATTTCCTGAACAGAGTTACGACATATGTCGCCTTCAATTACGTATGTCTTTAACAATCATGTACTTTTTATTTCGCAATGCCTGGTATCGAAATTAACCGACAGAGGCAGCACCGATTTTACAAAATGGCCGGCGAGAAGTGTAATTGGCAGCTTATACAGTGTTTGACAGGAAAATAAGTAAATAAAGTTAATATATTTTTAAACGTCAATTGATTTGAAGTGCAGTATTGTTTAAAGAGAAGTATGACTACTGTAAACACAGCAATTTGACTACTTTTTAGGCAAGTTCATAATTTTGCCACCAGACGGCTCCGAATTCATTTTCTTCGCCAATAGACCTTTTCAATTTAACGGCTATCTCTTTCTATCGCTGCAAATAGTAATTAAAATGACGCCAACAATTGCCAGTTGGGCTGTCAAACGAAATGTCAAAAATATTGCATTCATTAAAATACCTGTATTCTCAGTGAAAATTTGCATCGTTAGGCATTATAGCTTCAATTCAAGCTTTTGCTTTCAAGAGGTTTTTTAAAGTTGCCTGAGACTTTTCTCACAGTTTTCGTTCTTACTATGCGCAGATCTCCATCTTCTATCTCTAAAAGCGTTTTCAGCTTACAAGTCGAGTGCGCACTTTTTGCACTGAGCGTTTTCAGCTTGTCACTGAGTGCAAAATTTAGTCAGCTGATGCGTTTTCAGCTTAAGAAAAAGTTGCACCGTGCACTGGTTCAATGCGACTTTTGTGCACTGACTCCCTTGGCAAGTGCAATAGTGTCAGTGCAAATATGGCGGCTAAACAAAATTGGTTTCAGCTGCAGAACTCGTTTAGTGTGATCACGTCATATGTTGCACTCAGTGCGCACTTGCACTGTGTAAGCTGAAAACGCTATAAATTGAAAAGGTCTATTGGGATCATTGGTGACGTAAAATGGCGACTAGTCCCCGTTGCAGCAACTATACTTATTTTTTATTGGCGACCACTGGATATCAGATCAGCGGTGGACAATCAAATAATAAATAGTTGGATACCGGATATCTGTTGCATCTCTACATGATGTACTTTGTGAAATGTATTCTAATATGTCGTTTACTTTTTGTGTTCTATTTTAACGGGCTCCATTGGTCTAGTCTGTATGTAAGGAGCCGTTGGCCACTTCCACGTAACTGGAAGCGATGATTCGTAGTTGTAGTTGTAAAGTTGATCCTCGATATATTTTCTTTTATCCTCTGGTTCCGGGTATACGGTAGCCATACCTAAAAAAGGATAAAAAAATTATTTCAAATAAATTGATAAAAAAAAATCCGTAGTGAATGTTTTAAATATATTTTTGTTTCTATGTGAATTAAATTTCTTCACGGTTTAAATTACCTCTTTGGTAAGCATATTGAGCGATGCGCATGGCAATATTAATAGAGCACTCCCTTATTTTGCTAAGTTGAGGGTACAGACTGCCGATTTTATAATCAGAATCGCTGACCAATTTTGAAACTTCTTGAGCAGCAAGGAGAAATACTTCGTCCTCTATATGATGAATTCCAGTAGCAATAACTCCCAGAGCAATACCTGGGAAGATGTACGCATTGTTACCCTGACCAGGTTTGAATGTTCTGCCTTTGTACTCCACTGGTGGGAACGGTGAACCGCTGGAGAATATACACCGACCGTCTGTGTTCAAGTATGCGGCTTCAGCGGTACATTCAGATTTACTCGTAGGGTTGCTCAGAGAAAAAATAACGGGGTTCTTGTTATACTTCGCCATGGCTTGCAAAACTTCGGGAGTGAAAGCACCTCCTGATGTTGATACTCCAATAAGGACTGATGGTTTGATAGAATTAACAACGTCAATAAGTTTTTTCGAAGGTGGATGTTCTTTAGCATATTCTTGTTTATGTCCATCCAAATTCTTTTCGGGTCGTCCTACAGCGAGAAGTCCATCAATGTCCATCATCCAAATCCTTCTTCTTGCTTGGTCTACTGTAAGACCTTCTGTAACCATGTGATTAACGGTTAAACTGGCAATGCCCAGAGCTGCTCCTCCAGCGCCCAAAAAGAGAATGGTGTTTTCAGAAACCTTCTTCTTATCCGTGACTTTGCAAGCAGCTAATAAACCAGCTACAGCTACAGCAGCTGTGCCCTGAATATCGTCGTTGAATGTGCAGTAGTGACTTCTGTACTTCTCTAAGAAACGGAACGCGTTTTGATTGGCAAAATCTTCGAACTGGATAAGAGTGTTTTGTCCATAGCGAGTAACAACAGCTCTCATAAATTCGTCAATAAAATCGTCATACTCTTGTCCTGTCACACGTTTTTGGCGAAGACCAATGTAAAGTGGATCTTCGAGAAGACTCTACGAAAAATTTAATTTAATGTTTTATTTTATTAGAAAATGAGAAATGTAAATACCTGATTGTTAGTTCCCACATCCAGAGTAATAGGTAAGCACTGATGAGGTTTAATACCAGCCAAAGCAGTGTACAAGGAAAGTTTCCCTACAGGAATACCCATACCGCAGGCCCCGAGGTCACCCAGACCTAAAATACGCTCACCGTCTGTGACAACGATGCAACGAACATCAGATTCTGGCCTAAAATGATTATAATTATAAAATAATACAAAATAATCAACAATTACATTACCAGTTCTTGATTACGTTGTATACATTATGACGGTCATTACTCGTAACGAAAAGACCTCGAGGTCTTCGGTAAATTAAACCGAATTTCTGACACGCCAGGCCTACAGTTGGTGTGTACACAATAGGCATCATTTGTTCCACATTTTCAGAAACAAGACGGAAAAACAATTTTTCGTTACGATCCTATTCAGAAAACATTTCTTAAGTAAATATAATTATACTAATTATATTTATTAAACAACTAACGTGTAATTCAACAAGGTATAAGTATTTATTTAGATCTTCTTGATATTTAGAGATGGAAAGTCTGCATAATTCGAGTTGTTCCTCTTGTGTTTTGTATCTGGCAGGTTGTAATCCATGAATTCCAAGTACTTGTCGTTCTTCTAAAGTAAACGCTAGACCCTGATAAATGTAAATTTGTTTACACAAAATATTTTTCATTTATAATATTGAATAAAACTATAAATATCCTAGTGTTATATTTACAAGGCGTTAAAATATTGATAAGAACATCAAACTTTTATGATAATAAAAAACGGGAACAATTTAACAGTATTTTCTGTTCTGTATTTTTATAAATGTTCAGTTTTAAAATAATAATAGTTTAGTAAAAATACTTGTTCAGTATAAATAATAAATGTTCAGTAAAATATTTGTTCAGTATAAATATTGAATGTTCAGTATTTAAATCAAATGTTCAGTAATAAAATTAAATGTTCCGTATTAATCTTAAATGTATATTATAATTTAAATCGATATCGCGACGAGAGGCGTCGTTCTTGAGTCATCATCAGTTCTCAAAACCACTCGTCGAGAATCAACTTCGACGGGTGTCGGGAGGTACCGACGTCCATTGACGTCGCGACGCCAGCTGTTGTTTTTGAGTTTTTATCAATTCTTGAAACCATTCATCGGGAATTAACTCCGACGAGCGTTTTTGAGATCACGTCGATTCTCAAAACCGAGTTATGCAGACACAAGTTTCGTGCGTTAGGCATGTTTTTTTTACGGAACAATTAATACTGAACAAATATGAAAAAATAATGAACAAAAAATGTTTTTTTACTGAACAAATATAAAAATAATGAACAAAACCAAATAAAATACTGAGCAAAATAAATAAAATAATGAACGTTTAAATATGTAAATTTGTTTATAAAAATTATTTTTCTACTGTAATCTATAATAGTATAATCAAACTACAAATATCCCAGTGTTATATTCACAAGGCGTTAAAATGTTGATAAGAATATCATACATTTATTTTAATTATTGAAAATACTTGACACAATTAAAGAAATCATACATTTATGATAAACAACAAAAATGATTTAATCAGATATTTAAAAATGTATTAAAACGATAAATTATCTATAAAAGATAAAATATTTGAGATTGTTGCAATATGCATGTGAAATGTTTAAAACGTTGTTGCAATAATTTTTATTTGAAGGATGTGTACAATATTACCTTATTTAAACGGGGGTCCCGAAGATGGCTAATGCCCATTACTTGAGAGGGGCAAATTACATCTCCCATTACATCATGATATTCTCGAGTGACATTGACATTTGGTGATTCGGAGCCCTGCAATTTGGTCAGAACCCCAAGGACAGCTTGTTTGTTCCAGACTGTGGGTCGTATAGTGCCACATGATGACCTAATACATATTATTTAGAAATATGTACATAAATCGTGGTTTTTATGATTTCCTCATTCCCGAGAAGTCAAATAGCGTAAATTGGTCACGTGTTTTCCATAAAATGCATATTTTATAAAATTAAGGAAAAAATACAAAAAGAAACGGAAATTCATAAGAATAAAGATTTGGCAACATGAAATATAAATAAAATCTAAAAAATATCTGGCATACACTTAAGTAAATGTATAAATTATGTTAACGAAGAATTTAAATACAAGCTTATTAGTGTAATGGAATGAAATTATTTATTAGGCCGCATTACATATAGTTCTTGGAGGAAGTGGAAACATATCAGTGGCTCTCAATCGTTGTTGTCCATATTTTTGATAATTCTTCAAAACAAACATAAATGACAGTTCCGACACATGTTTAATAATATTAAGCAGTTGTGAAGCATCCTACTTTATATTTATTTACATATACATGTTAGAGCTAATAAATTAATGAGCGTAATTTGAATGTTGTAATTTCTATTAATTCTACATGAGTAATATTTCTCGGATTGTAATGTAATTAACCTGCAACATAGGGTATTCACATATTCATTCCAAGAAATATAATTTTAAACTGTTTTCGCGGAAATCTAAAACTAAACAATATTAAAATATTTTAGATAAAATTACATAACATAGCTATGCCATTGTGATTCAAATAGCCAAATATGCAGGTTACAATACAATGTAAATAACAAAGGAATTGTTCTTGTTTTTGCCGTGAATTAAACATGTATTATTAATACAGAATATTGCAGTGTAATATATTTAATATTAATAAGAAAAAAATATGTTTAATGAATATTTTGACTTCTATTGTATTGATCCAGCTCTCGCGCTATTTTCGGGTACACCTGATGTAACACACAAACAATAATTACGTCTAGGACAAGCACAATAGGGGCATAACACACATTGAAATTATAATTATGAGTCAATTTTTAGTAAAACAAACACATTATAAGAATTGAAATGTAATTACTTACACTAAAGTACGAGGAACAACCGCGAACATTTTGATGAACCAGCAATCGGTTCTACTACCGGAACACAGCCGAACAGCTGACTTGTTTAGCGTACCTCTTACGTTCGGCCGTAAGAGTCTGCGCAAAGTGAAATCAAGGTCTTTTTATAAATTATTTTATCTCTAATTATTAGATAACAATTGTCAGTTTTTTTTTCAAATACTCAACTTTTTGACAATTTCTTTCATCAGATTTTATGCGGTGAAGTTTGGTAACGTGATTAAAAAAAATTGGTCATGACCCAGTAAAAAATTTAAAATAAATTTGCTAGTTTAAACTTTAAAGAGTATACTGAAAATGGTAATAAATGTCAATATAGAATATTGGTACGAAGTAAATAAAACGACACGATTTATTGTTGTGCTAACCTTACTTCTTTCAGCGGTACCTGCGGGTATGCTACAAAATTTGAAGAAATGAGACAAGTCTTGGAAACTAAATCTAATGTTCATGTAACAGGATTCGCTGGTCGTAGAGGTATAAATAATAATAAATTTTGTTTTTAAGCTAATATTCCATTACATTTAAGCTTCATTTGAAGTAAAAGTTAACGATACTTTAGTGCATTCAAAATTAAATACAATGGCATTTCCTGATTTTGAAGATGTATCAAATGTAATTACTGAATTTGAAGCTAATGGAGAACTCAGAACTTGTAAACAACAACCTATTACTAATTGTACAATTGTATAAACACTGTTTTTAATAAATTATTCCAAACTTTCTATGCTTATTATAAATTAGTTTTATTGACTTTTTTACATAAAAGATCTCATGTAAAACAAACGTAAATAAATTCTTCAGAAATAGAAAAGCTGTATTGTTAAAAATGCGCAAAATAAATAATCTGAAATGTTTAATTTAGCTTTGTGCAGGAGCTTGTGATTGCATTTTCATTTCCATAACATCAATAATAGCATCTCTGATTTTGCTTTTCTTAATTAGCATTACTTGAATTTTTTCCATTTGTTCAGTTACAAAGATTATCTTTCTTTTAAAATAGTCCTTCGCATCATCTGTATCCTACAAAATAAATAAATTTAATATAAAGAATCAATATCGAGGGAGGAGAAACAAACCTTTTCTACAAAATATCCTGTACCAATGTCTATGAGTACATTAGTTGTATCAGATAACTTTCCTGGTACGTACATCTACATTATTATTAAGAAAAATATAAATCAAATAAATTGTGTCAATATTTCCTAAAAAGGATACAGATCCCGTAAGCGGCACAAGAATAGACTTTCCTTTTGATTCTGGTTTGATGTCCTGTAAACTCTCTCCTGAATTCTGAAATTTTGTTTGTGCCACTTTTAAAGTTTGTAAAGATTCTTGAAATATATTTAATTCCTGAAATAGAAGTATTTATGTTACTACTACAAAGAATGTGATACAACATGCATCTACTTACTTGGTCTATTTGCTGTTTTAATTGTCTCAATTGAGGAATATTTAAGGTAGTTAGATCAATTTGATGAAGTTGAGGACTTTCGGTATCTGATATTGTACTCATTTTTGCTTATTTTATGTAAAATCTACACACCTGGCCGCTACTTTTGTTAGGTTAGAAGAGAACGAAATGGTTTGCGATGCTTGCGACGGTCAAAAACGTTACTAAAATCTACTACGTTTCTTGTCAACGGTTTGTTCCTGAATCTAATCATATGTCGTAGCACGTTTACATTTACTACTTATATAGAAAATGGCCGCTTCATACTACGTTCACAGTGTACCATGCTTTCATACGTTTACAGTGTCCATGCAGATTTTCGCAAAATAATCCGACTATACTAAAAATTGCAGTTTAAAGAAACCTACATTACATATATTTACATTCTTCTAAAGTTTACAAAAAGGATATCTTACCTGGCTAAATTAAGATAGAACGTTTAAAAAGTCATAACTTACAATTTATTTTTACACAAAATTACTTTATAAAACAGCAAGTATAATAATAGTACCTATTTTATAAAATAATATATACATCATTTACTAACAGATGAGAACAGTATGTAGGTACGGATAAATTATTACAGTTTTGTGTAATTTTATACATCTTATATGTAAATATAACATACAGGAATTATTTATGCATTACGCAGGCATAGAACTACAATACTTTTTATTCAACTTGAACACGTAACTCCTTAAATTTATATTCATTTCTTATTCACTATGATAATGTATATTTTGATAACTTTATTAAATTTTAGATACCAGTAAAAACACTTACAATAATATTGTATTATTTGAAAAGCTGTGAAATGAATTTAATTAACTACAATAACAATATATTATTATAAATTTATTTATAAAGCTCAACAAATTCATTTCCAGCGTTTCTTAACTATATAATACACTTTACTAAATTTTACGAACTGTTCATAACACTTTAAATGTCTGTTTATAAATATTTCTACAAATATACATAAATTAAGACACGTATTATTTACACTGTTAGTCACTTTACACTAAGTACTTCTTAAAAGTTTTTCATTTTATTTTAAAAGTCTGTCACATAAATGTTATGCAATTCCGCTTTTATGTCTGAAAGAAAAAAAAAAACATTTAAATATTTACCATCATACAAAATAATAAAAATATTCTACAATATTATTTCCACGACAAATCGACAATATACTGAAATTAGTACAAGACCTCTATTTTTTATTTTTCCAATAAAATTTATGTATCAAGGTACTGAAGTTTTACTTTTTCATCACGAATATGGAATTTAGTTGCCGAGACCGTAGGGCAGAGAAAAATAAACCATATGAGTGATAAAAAGGAACTTCACTTCCGAGGTGCATATAAAATTTTATTTGAAATCAAAATTTTGTGAAAATTAATCTGTCAGTCAAACAAAGGAACTTATGTTCAGTGTTGCGAACCACTGGACATTGAAGTTATCTTATGAATAGGTACCTACTCAAAATCTTCATCGGACTTTTTTAATTCGTTCTTCTTGTACAAATATTTGTTATTTTACCTACAAATTTAATATTGTACAGGGTAAACCGGTCCAAATTATCTTACATCTTAAGGTTGGCAACACTGCATTTGCATTTCTGAACTTTTAATGACGATTTTTGTGCACTTTAGTGGCGATTTGAAATAAAAAATTAAAGATTAAAATTAAAATATCAAATGTTCGCCTGTTGACGTCACAATACTTAAATTTTTAATTTTATTTTAACTAATTTTAGAAACAGTTTTTTTGAAAAATGAGGTCTTAAAATTCCCATTTAATAAGACTTAATCAGTATTTTTCGATTTGCTGTGCAATTATGTAAATTTACCTTATATTATTTAAAATACAACATGTACAGAATGAAAATTCGTTAGTGTAAGTTAGACACACAAGTTGCAAGAGCAAAAAGTAAATGTTAAATGGCCGAAGCGGACGCTCCAAGTCCTGCCGAGTTGCCCTGGTCGGGGTATTCTGGGTACTCCTCCTCTTCCTCGTTGTCGCCGGCGTCGTAGTCGTCTTCGGCGCCGCCTTCATCCGTCATTTCTTGACTGTAGTTGTTGTAAATATCCGATCCAGGAGTCGTGGCTCCCGGGAAGAAGTCCTACAAAAGGATTAGTAAACGACAAGCCAAGCGAATTATGGTGGGTGAGATGAGAGATGTTAAGCAGTATTAGCCACACATGTACACAGTAGTTAGCGATATTACGAGTAAATAATAGTAATATACTTGAATATAGTTGAAATTGTTTTCGTACAATTGTTATAGAAATATTATTTTTTATTATACCTGCATCATAATCACTGATCATCGTACTAAAAAGCGTGCTTAATCTCAAGATTAAAACACGCCGTGCTTTAAAGTCGCTAAGCAACAACAAACGTTAACAATTTGTTTATTTATAATTGTCAATGAAAATAAGCAATACCTACTGATTTACTTCAATTATTCATATAAATGTGTGATGAATTTTAAATAATATATTTTCTATTCCACCATTTGTACACTATTAAAATGTAACACATTTCACATCATATGCTTGGCACATGCGCAGTATTTTTGAACAAAATTCACCAGGCGTGAAGCCACTGTTTGTAGGTTAGAATATAATTAATCATGTATAACACCTACAAAGGAAATTGTCTTCATAAATTGGAATAATTATTCATTTATTGGTAACATAGGAATAACCACGTTCAATTTTGGCCTGATTTAGCATCGTGCCTCTTTGCCAGAATCACTCAACAATGGCTACGGGACATATGAGAATGAGAACAAGACAATACAAGAAATATTCCATCGCCCAAATGAACAATTTTGGGATTTATTAATGGGGAAAGTATACGATGAAGAATAGGAAGCCACTAGCAGAAAGTTCTTTGGTATTTCGCTAACAGTACATCATTTTACATATGGAGTTATAGACAGCATAGAAATATGTTTGTAAGTTTTTTATTTATGGTATCCTATTTATTTTATCCTTGTTTTCCGTCTAAATTAAGAAGGATCTTGATAGTTTTGATGTTTATAATCTTGTTTATAATAAATAAACAACAAATTGCGAAATGGCAAATCCGCATAGTAACGTAAACAACAAATGCTAAACAATCTCCGTGTAAACGATGTTATGTCATATATCATAAACAATTATAAAACGTCAAAATCAAAATTTTAGATTCTTTTTTCCAACATATTGTGCAGGTATAATAAAAAATAGCGTATGATACATGTGAATAAGAGCCATTAAAGCACTCGTGCCTTTAAACTTGTCACGCGTGCTTTAATGGCCGGCTTATACACTTATATCATAATATACTATTAAAAAAATTCTGCCTTATTATCGTTAATGGATGATATTAAAAATATTATTTATTTTTAATTTTTTTTAGTACTTGTATTCTGTCCCAATAAACGTGCCTTGCGTGTGGCTCTCGAGAACGATAGATCGAAGACAAAATTTAACTTTTAAATAATAAATAAACTTTTAAAGTTGACCCCTCCCAAACTTATTTACTGGGAGCGCCACTGTCGGACTCAGTAATACTCGAATCGAGAGAAATTGGAACTAATCCGGAATCCGAAATAAACCATTTCAGAAATTCAAAGCGCATGCGCCAAGTGTTAGACAGCGACAAAAAGTTAGTGCCGTTTGCCGTACATCCATCCTTGTTTACATGACAGTTCTGTCTATTTCACAGTCTTTTTTATTTTGATGGTTTCGTTTTTCAAATAATTATGATGGGTACTAAACTTCTGGCCCCCAAAATATTGCCATTTAAAATGTTTTGTCTGATTTGGAAAATAAAAAGTGGGGTTAAGTAGGTTAATACAATATTTTATAATTGATTCATGAATATACTTCACTTTTTCACATACTAAAATAGGTTTTTATTTGTAAAAAAAGAATGTAAACCATACCTTATACTCAAATTCATATTAATAACTCCTGGGTAGTTTTAAAATTTAAAACTATATTCCCGGATTACGTATAAATTTGAAATGCCGCAATTTAACGGCACTAACTTTTTAGTTCAAAAAGTAAATGTAGTGGTCGTTCAAATTTCTGAAATGGTCTATTGAATCTTCAAATTTGCCATCATTGACCAATAAGAATGATTTGGTTCGGATCCCGGGTTAGTACCAATTTCTCTCGTTTCGACGAACTTTTTGTTGACATTTATAAGTGTCGCATTGTTGTCAAGGTCTTCGGCTTTTTAGAAATTACTTGTCGCCTATGAATTTTGAATGTAAATAAATGAAAACGAAATAAAATTGCTATATATTTTGTATTTTTATACCTATAATAATGTAATTAAAGATTTTAGCGTAAAATGGTCGCCATGTTGTGACGTCAGCGGCATTACATTAACTGGACGTTACGCTGTGAAAATGTCACTATAGAGTGGACCATGCATATTTTGTTCAAAAATTCGCTATTGGCTTTACATATACTCTAACATACACATATTTAATATATCCGAGTTTATTTTTATTAAGATCAAAAAAACATTTACTTTTAAGTTTTAATTCTTGTAGGGTGCGTTCGGCATTAACATTTTGAGCGCTCAGAGCCGTCGATTGCGTTCGGCATTGACATTAGAGCATATTGAGCTCGCTGCTCGCTCTGTGTGCTCGGTGACCAAGCGCCGAGCACACGGAGCTCTCAAATCTGAGCATGCGTATAAGCCTTTAACTCAACTGGCATGTGGCTGGTCAGTTAAAAATTTCATTTCTGCGTAAAAACTAACAACTCAGGCGGAGGGTAGTTCTTAGAATTTTGTACCGCGCTCTCACCTGGTAGTTCTAAGATATTTTGTCTCATTTATAGCAAAAAGTTTTAAATATGAACAACAATTTATTTAATATAATATTTTAACACTTATGTGAAAAACTATTAATTCATTAATACACGTTTTACTCCTGTACTATTCCTGTTCCTAGTTGCATATTTGTGTATTATAATTTCCCGCTTAACATATGAATCTGGAGCGTTCGGCATTAGCATTAACATCTGTGAAATCCGTCACGTGACCTATGAGCTCTGAGCAATCCGTAGATTTCAATGCCGAACGTACCCGTAATGTCAATACTTGTTATTGTTGTAATCAGTAATCATTTAGTAAATAGGAATGTATATGTTGGATTATTTTTTATTATGAACTATTATTATTATGCTTTGATTATTGTATTCAATATTGGTATTGTTGTATTTAATTATACATAGGAAATAGTTTAAATACTGTTTTAATTATAATAATGGCACTTGGTGAGTATGTACTACGTTTACATGCAGTTTTGAAAATGGTTTCAGTTTTCATTCAAAATTATGCAAAACTATTTACATGCAGTTTTCAAAACAAGTTTACAAATTGATTTGAAATCAGTTTCGGCGCATGCGCATTTAGCTGATGTAAGTGACAGATCCTCTTCACTCCAAATACTTCGTTTTGCTATTATTCCAATTATTTTTTATACTTCGTACCACTACGCACTAAAACTACAACTGTCAGTATATTTGAAGGTTAGTAACACAAAGCGACAGAAACGTTATGCTCTGTACGCATGCGCAGTATCGAAACTGAATTTTATGTGTTTACATGAGTAGTTTTGAAACTAGTTTTCAAGTCCAACCCATGAATTTTAGTTTTGGTTTGAGATAATTCAAAACCGTTTTGACACTGTATATATGGCGTTTTCAAAACTAAAAACGTTTTAAAAACGGTTTGAAAACTGCATGTAAACTCATTAATGATAACCTTCAATATTATACCTGAGTATGAAAACGAGCAAAAATTATTAATTTTACTTATCTGATTTTTATTTATGTAATGTACAAACGAAGTTTTCCTTAAATTATCATTTAACACTACTCTTATACCTATTCATGAAAGTAAATCAAACAAACATATATTTTGAAATGATATAATAATCTGGCTTACTTTATTACCATTAGCCCTAAAGATTTTTGATCACAGTTTGTAATGGATACATATTTTAATTCTTGCAACATTTATTGTCTATTACCATATTAATGGTAACGTATGTCGGTTTTCTCTACGGAGTGATGCTAATGTCACAACTTTCGCGCCAAAACTTTAATGATTATTTTAGCCGTTATTAAGCATAACTTTAAGAAAACAAAAATCATCATTTATTAATATTTTTTATTTATAATAGAGTTTTGTAGTCATATAGTTGTAGTTTCATGTATATGTCAAATTTTTACAACTGTTTGTAGTTATAATATTCGGAGCAAGTTAGCGTTTTCTTATTTGAAAATCCCAAATGGTCTATATAAACTCTATTATACATACTTGAATTACAAATAAAAAATACTAATATATGAGAAAATTATAAGAAAAATTGAGAGCAATGCGACGCTTACAAATGTCAATAAAAAGTGTACCATTGTTTAATGCGATCAATGCCATTTCTTGATACTTGTAAATCTTAATACTATATGAAATTGTTTAATTTATACTCCTATTTATGTATATCTGAATAATTCACATGCAAATATTTGAAATGATGTCTATTGAAGTTATTTTTATTTTACCTTTCATATTATTGCTTCATTAAGTAAATAACATACCTACTGCATTAATTTAAATTCAGAAATTAATATAATTTCAGTTTTATATTTTTATATTATATAAAAGAATAGAAATGCAGTAATATTGTTTTATTTTTTTTTAGTTTTGTTTAGTGCAGAATAAGTTCATTTAAAATTAGTTAAATGTTAAAATTTATATAAATTATATTTAAATGTACATAACTTTCTGTTTGATAGTATTTTACCTTTTATGAAGTAACTAAGAATAATTTAGTTTGGGGCAAAATCGCTAATTACTGTTTGGGGTATAATTCCTTAGTGGTTATTAGGTTATGCGGCGTGATTTTCGTTCGATAACGAGATGTGCGTACCTTAGGCCCTCGCCAGCCACAACCGGGCAGCGGCAGACCATCAGGTCCCAGCGGACACGGCGCGTCCAGTCCTGGGACGCCCTGGTCTCCTTTATCACCTTTGTCGCCTTTACGCCCGCGTTTTCCTACTGGACCCTACAATAAATTAAGATAAATCACCTATTCACACAAATGTAAACACACTGAGGAATACAAAAATTCTTCTACTCTATGTTTATTTACTCACTATATTAGAAGTTTTATTCAAAGCGATGTTAGTGTAAAGCAAAAGCAGACAATGCTGTTTTTACTATTTTTGAACTAGCAGCAAAAGAATTTTTGTATGTAACATATGTTACATAAGTTTTCGGAAAAAAAATTGACTGTACTATACTGTGGTTTAAGGAAAATATATTGAATCGGCTTGTTACTACAACAGTTAACATAGCTTAAGCTTGTATTTAATATAGAGTTAGTGTCCCGATTTCTTTTATACGACGAAGTTTAGTTCCGGCTTGCCCATGAGTCATCGGCGAGATTTAAATTTATTTTGTTTTCCTATTGAAATTTTCATTATGGGGTTCCTACAGAATGTTGTATATCTTTTTTGTAAGTAACGCCCAAAAAGTTTCAATATAGTACGTTGAACGTATTAGATACCAGCCGACGATACTTGATTTCATCAATTTGCATAATTTAAACAAATATATTAAGTTTTTGTTTGACCCAGATTCACGTAACTACCATTTACCCAGCGAAAAAAATCCTTCGAACCTATTTTTAGATGTTACAAGAAAATTGTACTACAATATACATATAGGAGTCTCAAAATTAAATGAATTAAAGACAGGATTTTTCAAAAAGGACCCAAAATAAATTTTAAAACCCGCCATTGGGTAAGGTAGAACTAAACTTCTTCGTATAAAAGAAAACGGGCCATTACCTCTATATTAAATGTGAGTGTTAAAGCTTAAGTTATGTTAATTGTTATATTAATAAGCAGATTCAATATAGGGCGCAGGCAAACAATTGTTTTAGGTGTCCTTGAAAACATATGTGATGGAACCCCACTTGTTAAAGTGACAGTACAGCCATTTTGTTGTGTGTTGTGGTGTTTGTGTTATATTTTTCTAGAATCTCAGTGTTTATTGTAAAACACCACAACACGCAATAAAATGGCTGTACTGTCACTTTGACAAGTGGGGCTCTAGCACATGTTTTCAAGGACACTGAAAACAGCTGTTTGTTCGCGCCCTATACTTTCTTTAAACCATAGTATCGTCCACTCATTTTTTTTTCCGAGAACTTATGTGACATATATTAAAACAGATTTTACTTACTGGCTCTCCTTTTAAGCCTTTTTCCCCCTTAGGCCCCTAAAATATTTAAACATTATTAATATGTATTGCAGTTCTTTAGTTTTATTTGTTAAAGATTAAAAAGCATTAGAGTGTGTTAAAGTACCTCAGAACCAGGTATTCCGTCTGTGCCCTAAAATAATTTATAATGTTAATATGTTAGTTTCTTGTTAAGAGTTCATATGCAACTTACGGGAAGTCCGGGATCACCACGATCTCCTTTAATTCCAGGTTCGCCTTGTGCGCCCTACACAGGAATTAGAAACTAAATATTCTCTCACACGACTAGATTAGAATAATGTACTGTATTCTGTATATTGTGTATTCAAGTAAGAAAGAACAGTATCTTACCTTCATGCCATCAAGACCAGGAGGACCCTGTGAAGGAGAAATTGAAATAAAATAAAACATGTTCAAAAAATAGTAAAAACAGATAATTTCTATCAACAATGTTAACTGTCTCGACAATGTTAAACTGCTGTGCATAACGAAGAACCAACATGCACTATGTTCATAGGTTGGGTGAGTAAAACTCGTGATTGTTAATGTCGATTTAGATAATTTAAGGACTGAATGTTGTCTGAGTTCTCCTTTGGCCGCGATTCCACCAACAAAAAACAAAATGACCGCAGGCAGAAAGCACAATACGGCCAAAAAATCTGTGAACAATATCAGGAGGCAGGCAATAACAATCATCAGCCATAACGCAAGCTTGTAATATACAGCACATGCACATACATTTATTTTCGTACATGTCATGAATACACCGACGCTTATAGTAATTTTAATAAATTATTTTACATAATTCCGAGTTTGGTAAACTCGCTAAACTCTAATAAAGTCACATAATATAACCGATATTGAATGCATTACTCGGACACATGTACACTTGCTTATCATAAAAATGCCATTCAATTATCTGCTTATATTATATGACAAAATATCAGTCATTTCATGGTTTCATTATGGAGCAATATCTTCATTATTTAAGTACCATATTGTATACAGTTATTATTAGTATGTATATTGTTTTACGCAAATACTTTTTATCTCTAGAGGCATTACAAAATTGAATACTGTTTTTTACATTTGAACTATCTATGATATAAACACTTATCACATATTATTGAAGTAGATATTTTACTACGACTTATGCACTGTCAAAAAATGGAGTGTTCTTAGGCAGTACAAATTAGAACTGTTGTTCTCGTAGTGTTTTCATATAAAATTATGTGTATGCAGTTTGTAACTTTACTTTTAATATTAAAATAAACAAATCTGTTTTAGGTACAATTGAACGTCAAGTACAAATTAGAAGTGTGCAAGAATAAGGAAAAACTTAAAACATCTAACTAAATACAAATGCAAAGCGTTCTTATCTTGTTATTCATATAAATGAGATTCGTTTTTCTTGCACATGTCTAATACTTCAATATAAATACAGTTACATGTAATTGTAAAATAATATCTATTATAAATACATTAATTTATGTACGTATAGTTTCCATATGTCCAACAAAAATTCATAAAAATTTCAATTCCGTGTTTAAATAAATAAGTTTAAATTCAATTATGTATATAGGTACACTGTATTCCTTACATTTTGATATTCTGTTAAATTATGGCACAGAAATATACCTTTCTTCATATTCTGATAAATATTTAACTTTTTATGATCTTTACAATAACAAAATTTTCTAAAACAATAAAATTCCAATTTAAAATAAATATTACCAATTACAGACATATATTAGTAATTCATCTATTTGTTAATAAATTAAAATTCACGTATCAAGTACTCGCAAACTGACTAAGTAACCTTTTCGTTGTAAACAAATTATGTAGGTACTACAAAATAAATGATACATATAACAATGACACGTTTATAAAAAGTAGAACTAATAAATAAATTACGTAAGTAAATATCATGTTAATGTACAAAAATGACTATAACTGTCTTTGTTATATGTACACAACTATATTATATTAAAAATGCTAGTGTAAAAAAGAGAAAAAATGTTATATTGAGAAAACTGTTAATTCGTTACAATTAACATCCAAAACGTCCATCTAAAACAGTGGTCACTTATGTCAGAAAATGTTTGTTCCTTACCATGGCACCTGGTTTTCCGATATCACCCGTTCTTCCCGTTTCTCCCCGGAGGCCCATCGGGCCCTAGAATGCACCCAAGAATCACACATTACCACAAAACACTCTCTGTCATTTTACACTTAAAACCAAATATAAATTACGGAATTACTGATTTATACTATTTAGTACGAAATATAAACAAGTTTACACAGTTTCTGAACGCACGGAAATTTGGAGGAATTTTACCGCAAATTTTTTAAATTTTATGTGAACATTATACTCTGTGGATTTAGAAATAATAAAATATCAAATGTATACTTTTTTCTTTTTCTATATTTTTTTGATTAATTCTAGGGTCACTCGAGAAATATTGAGAACAAAATCAGGTAGGTTGTGGAAAACAAAATTTTCACTTTTATTTTAAAATGTTATTTATCTGTAATACAGGCCTATTCTGTAACTCAGTGTGGTTAATTTTTAGCAACATAGCAACTAGTTAAAGAAATTATCCAATTTTTGTTATATATCAACGTACTTGATTGGTTCAAATTTTTTACCAGTTGTTAAATTTTAACCACAGAGTTACAGAATAGACCTTTTAAACTTGTATCGTCGGTGAAATTTTGCACCGTTCGACATTTTAGCTTCAAAAGATTTTGAATATTCCACCGAGAAGTTTTTTAAACGTCACAGACTTTCCCTACATTTTGCCGTCATTTTATTTAATATTGTCTATCTCTTTTAATGGGGACTTATAAATTTGAGGTCACCGGCGGCGGACCTCCCTTCATACAATTTAGAAAAGGGGAACAAATTTTAAGAAAGAGCGAGGTGATATACCATGGTCGAGTCGATCAAATGCTCTCCCCTTCAGCACTTCGCCTTGTTGATCAAGTAATTTGTTTGTTATTTAGTCAGCAAAGTTTGGTTTTGATATTTTGTGTAGTTCCTGTTATTAACTACCTCTTGTAAAGTGTAGTGATCCTTGGAATTTCAAATATCACTAAAAAACCAAGTTCACAAATAAATAATGAGTTTAACACAAGATGATGTACCGGAGGCACGATTTGTGTTTAAAAACATTGAAAACCATTCCGTCTTACAGTTGAACAAATGGTTAAAATGCTGGCTTTTGAAGAAAAGTGGAAAACAAAAACATGAATTAATTGAAAGGTATGCACATGTAGATCATATACTTAAATAATTACATAAAAATGTGTTTAGTCTGACATGTTTACATTTCCATTCAAAGAACAGTTGTTGTGATCACGTGGTGAAATGTCCAACTGTAGGGGGAGCTAAATTTTACTCACTCCATAACTACTTATTAAATACTTTTTTACTCACTAGATGGCGTCCGAAAAGTTTGAATTGTATAAGTCTCCATTGAAAAGGACTATTTGAAGTTAAGTTAGTTAGAACTTAGTTTAGTTAATCAGTTTTGTAAGTTTAAAGTATAATTGTGAGAGAAAATATGGAATTAACCACAGAGCATTTCATGGTTGTGCTGGTAATACTTCCTATGTGCCATGTTCAGCGGAAATAAGTTATTCGTAGATTTGAATATTGCTTCGCTATTCACAGTGTATTTTAAAAGTTTGATGTACTGGACATATCTCCTACTTTTAATTTTTAGCAGATATTAGTTAATAGATTTGGATTTTGCGTGACTTTTTTAAAATGTAATTTTAAAGTTTCCGGTAAAATTTAGCTAAAATCATATAAGAGGTGTGAGGTGTTGCCAGGCCACCCGCGATTATCTTTAGTTTTTGTCAAAAAAGTAAGAGAACACCCACTATACTCACTTGTTTTGGTAAAAAAATATAATTTAAGGGAGAGAAGGTTTTCTTCTAAAGAAAAGATTGATGCTGCAATAATGCAATTCATGATTATTTAGATACCATTCCAAAATAAGATTATTTGAGAGTTTTTATTAAGTGAAAGAAAATAATGGTGAAGTGTATTATGTTGAAGGGAATTACTTTCAACATATTTAAAATAATATTCTTAAAAATATGGACCTTTTGTCTTATTCTCAATAATTCTAGAATTCGTAGAAATTTAATTTGATTTTTGTTTAATATTGAATGTTCTACCTTGAAATTAAAATTCATCGATCGAATTTCCTCGCGTTGAAAGCAAACATTATAAACTCTAAATATAAATTGACATTTTAAAAACTTACTGGTAATCCCATTGGTCCTGGATCGCCTTTCGATCCTTTTTCGCCCTATAATGAGAAAAATGATTTAGTAAGGTTAGACGCAAGAGAGAATATGAAGCTTACTGGTTCTCCTTTGACACCGTCGTTGCCTCGATCGCCTTTAATTCCTGGTGGGCCTTGTAATCCTGGGTTTCCTGCTGGACCTGGAGGACCGGGGGGCCCCACGATCTAATATGACGATGGAGATTTTTAATTTAATGTTCAATTTTATAAATTTATAGTAAAAAATGTAATACCGTTCCTCCAAAGAAGAGTACAAGGCAATATTTTTACAAAATTTGTTGACAATGTAACTAAATATATCTGTGGTTACATGTCGAAAGCTGGTATGTCAATTTTCAAATATTTAAATAAGAAAATAGATTTTGAAATTTATTCCTACAAATTATGAAAGTTGATAAAGGCAGAAATGAAAATACAATTAATTAAAGGGTTTTGCACAGGAATCGAATAAGTTATTTATTGAACAACAAGGTTTTATCAAAAACCAAGCAAAGCATGAAAAATATAACAGTGTTCTTTTGTAAGTCTATAAGAATCATCCTAATTCCAACTCTGTACTTGAAAATGCTTTTGTAAGGGGTTTGAATTTTTGTTAACAAAATAAAAACTTTATTTTTTAAATATTTGTTCATATTCATAATATTCATCGGGAAAATGTGAAATTCCAACAAAATCCACACAAGTCCAGATGTTTTGTATTTCTTAATAAATGATGGTTTCATAAAATAAAATTTCAAACTGAACACATTTACCTTTTTATGGTTATCACATGAATGGAGAAAAAATTATTGAAGTCATACAATTAACGGTTGTGAAATGAAAAGTACTTTTTTGATTCCTGGAAATTTTGAATTTTTATGTTCGGATTTTGTAAAAAATATTTTACCTAATTTAGTAGCATAATTTTTTTTTTCGACATGTATCTTATAAAAACAGAAAATCGCGTAAACGTCACATAATCTACTTTTGGCACATAATAGGGTAGTTCAGTAATTACGTCATATGTGGCGCGCTTCATTTGAACTTTTGAACTACTGTCCTACCGGTAAACACGTCTTTCAAAGTGGAACTTATCGCCACAGCAAATAAGAACTATAATTTTAAGCAGTTCATTTCGTCGCCAATATCTTACATTAAGAAAAGTTAGCTATTTAAGCTGTCATTCAGTTAAGATTGAATATTACCTTTTTAATTAGACGAAACATATTATCCTAATTTGTAATAATTATCCTCTTAAAGTTTGAAAAATCTTTGCATGGAACTAAATGTTCGTTCAATCTCTAACATATTCGTGAAACATCGCGTGAAGCGGCCGGAAGAGCCTGTTTGAAAGACAAGCGAGCCATTTTTAGGTTACAGTACTCTAAGAACACGACATATCGTTAATATATTAATGTAGAGAGACAGAGTTATTTACTTACCTTAAACTTAAAAAGATTATATCTAAAAAACTAATTTGATAACGAAAAACGTTTAAAAAAGCCATCAAATAATAACTCAGTCGGTATGTCGGTAAAGTCGGATATGGTTGAAGCTGCGCAACCTTGATACTCTGTAGTTCAGAATGTGCAGAGATGATTTCAATTTGAAATCTTTGTTATTTATTAATGTGTGTATATTGTATTACGAAGTAATAGAAAAATGTCTATAATTTGATATTAATATGTCAAAGTTAACTTCTTCATAATAACAATAATATCAGCATCAAATTACAAGCCTTTAATTTCTGACCGTTATGTGTTCTGTCAATAGAGTCTATTTTGAAAGTATAGTTTTTACTTAGGACAGTGCTTCATATTTCGCGTTATGTTCTGACGTCACACTATTCTACCCTATTATGTAAAATGTAAACCATATATATATATATATATATATATATATATATATATATATATATATATATATATATATATATATATATATAATATTCTTATTCTTATGATTCCTTATGAATTGTTAAGGTGCGTCCCCACTGCATCGGCTTTGCCATTCGGCTCGGCTGAACGATGTAGCATTTCAATTTATCTTTAGATTCACCAAAGAAAACCCCAATTTCTGTTAAACTATCGTGCCTCTTATGCCCATTTTTTCATTTTTATTAGTAAAGTCCCAAAAACCGATACATTTGTATTAATTCATTGCCGTGCGGGCTTGCCAATCGGCAAAAGCCGAGTCAGTGGGGACGTACCTTTAGAAAACAAATCTGCTTTGTACATATTTCGTTAATAATATTACATTAGCAAACAATTTCTATATTACTAAAATATTTTAATGTGTAAAATTATTTTTTTTCAACCAGTGGTTTTTAAATCATTGGGACCAACTTTGTTATTTCAAATGGGAACTTATGTTAATATGTTTCCGACAGAGCTACCATAACTAATGTATAGAAGTATAGGATGACTAGCGAATGAAAGTTGACGTAATTACTTAATAGATGTGGTTTCTTTTCAAAACCTAGCTATAGGATTATTTTTAATTTCCTCTAACAGAAATTCCGACTCGAGGGTTGCTTACACCTGAGACAAACAATCCAGAATTTGCGGTATTTAGATTTTTAATTACATCCCTCAACCCTGTTGCTAAGGTCATTTTAAATAGTTCCTAGTATTTCAGTGGTATTGAGTACAATTCTAATCTCCAACGGAATACATAAAGGTCAGTTTTCTTTTAAATCAAATATAGGGATAAGTTTTCAAAAGAAACCGCATCTATTAAATAATTTAAATATAAACTTTCATTTGGTCAATGTTTGCTTAAATTATAAAAGCGTAAAATATTAAAATGACATAAAAATATTTTGACTTACAACTTCACCGGTCATGCCCAATATTTCTCCGGTGCCATCACCCTGGAACAGTATATAAAAATAAAAAAAGTATAAAGTTCACAAAAAGTCGTCCGTCATATGCAGCACATGCTGTTATTTTCATAAACATACTCATAAAGCACTTAAAAGAAATTTAGACACAGTAAAAATATAAATAGCATTTTACTACATCTAAAAGCGAGTGTAAATATAAAATATTTAAATATTTACCTGTCGTCGTCTTAGTTTTTTGTATTTCTGCAGTCCAAAGCGAGGCCAAAAAAAGAAAGAAAATGCAGTTAATATCATGCGATGTAATTTCGTATCTTAACATAATATATCAAAATGATATAAGCTATATTTCAGCTTTCAGCTATATTTATACTTTAATCTATCAAATTTCGCTATATTAATAATGTGGATTCCATGCGATTTTTCGCGTGTGTTATAAAAATAAGCTCAAGAATTCCTTCGAAAGCTGGAAGAGTTTACAATCAACAAATTGAACAGTTTATTTTTAGCGCAAGTTCGGTCGAGCTTTTGAAGCAATACAATAAATTATTATATCCAGGAAATTGATATTTTCTTTTTCGTCAACTTTATTTCCATTCTACTATCTACTTTTTAATATCGATAATCGCTGAACGTGAGCATACCTTTCCTTATTGTAAAGCATAAAAATAACAAATGAACATGTTACGTCGTAAGTAGAAGTTAAGAGTATATTACCGATTCGCCTTTGTCGCCCTTGTCTCCTTTCTGTCCTGGATAGCCTGGTGGTCCTGGAAGCCCTGGAGGACCCATCAGACCAGGGGGGCCGATGTCGCCGTAGTCGCCTTTCTCTCCTTTCGGGCCAGATTGTCCCTAGCATTCGACAAAGATTCACTTAGCAAAATTACAACACAGAGTAAATAAAAGAAGTATAGTGGACTAATCCATTATAACGCATAGAGAAAAACGTATTACGTTTCTAATTACATTTTGACATCTCAACTAGAATGCGACTAATCAGTCACCCGATTACTGTATAAGTGTATAGTAATAATTAGTGAACGGATATTTTCGTATCGGGTGAGTGTTTATCAACTTTTTACTCTACCAAAAATATTAAAGTCTGGCCTTATTTTTCAATAGATAAAAAGGACGAAAAAGCTAACTCCCTTACACAAATTGTACGATATTAGAAAAGCCTAAAAGAAGAATTAGAATTGACAAGTGAATGAATACAATCATTTCTCTGATACCAAGTATTGTATTTTATTTGTTTAACAATGTTTTACCGTGAACCGACAACGTCTAGGTTGATATGGACCTATTAAATTAAAAGAGAGAGATATTAATAAAAGTGAGATGTGCATAGTGCGCAGTTGACTTTTAGCTCAGGTGGAAAACATTTAAAATTTTAAATATGACAACAAATACTTGTACAACAAAATAACAAATCGGAGTAAATTTGGATATAATATATGCAATGATTACTTAAAAAAGAGAGGGAGAACAGATAGAAATCAGAAAAGAGGATCTAATGACATTATTCTGAACAAACCTGTGCGTCTTACAGATCTGTAAATACTAAACAAAATCGCAACGAAGCTGTCAGTAATGTATAATTTTATATTAATCAACAATAATAGATGCGTTTTTGTCAATTTTTTTTTACAGCAGCTAGCTCGCTACCCTCGCTACTTCGTTGAACGGTCCGCTATATAACCGCTAGGTTCTAGCCGCTAGTGTAGCGGACTAGCGAACACAAATTTAAAAATGGCAGATATGGCGCCTGTACATTCAAATTAGAATGAAATTATTGACTATGAATATGGAAAAATATTATATAGGAAAATTTAACAATAATAATACAGATAATTCAGAATCTGGTAAGTAATATTCAGTAATAAATTATCAACTGGCACGTTTGACATGTTCCTTTCCACAAAATAATTTAAAACTATTTTCATATATGTATAATATCATATGTGGTAAATTTTTGCTGGAAAAATTTTCAGATTGTTACGAGAGCCGGTTGCCTAGCAATTTATTGAGTGGCATTGACAAAAAATTACGAGTTGTCAAACGAGTGATTTTTGTCACGAGATAAATTGGCAACGGGCTCGAGTAAAGCAATCGGAAAATTTTTTCAGGATAAAATTTAACAACGAATGGTATTCGGATGACTATTTCCAAAATAAAAATTAGGTAATCATTTATATAATTTTTTCTTGACAAAAATCTTATAATTTTTATTGTGTTTAGAGGTATTATGTTTCCGTTTGCTTTTTCAACGTTTTAAATAGATTCCTGTTTGAATAGACTCGTTTTTAATAAAAACTGGTAATACTGAAAATATACAGACTTTGACAGGTATATAAACAATATGTTTATAAAACGTCAAAAAAAAATCGGTTATCAAAACTCACTTACTTGTAAAAATAAGACTACTTATTGGCTTAAAGGGTGCGATAAAATTTTTGTGACGGTGTTTTGTCGAAATGAAACTTGGTAACTATAGGTAGAATCCTGAATTTGGATTGGTTTATATATTTATGAGTGGAATTACCACAACCGCTACTGTCTAGCGCTAGTTAGCAGCTATGCTCTGTTCCATTTAAGCCATTCAGTAGATGGCACTGGCAACAGCGCTAACTTGAAGTAGCCGAAATTACATTGGGTGAACTTGTCTCTTGTCTCTAATTTCAGCCAATGAGAGAGGTCAAAACTATTCTCTATGCTCCGCAATACTGAATGCCTTAAATGGAACAAGGTATAGTTGCGGCTGAACGCGACCACTTACATATTTGTTCAGAATTAGCCTATAAGCACCTATAAGTTTTATAAAGAAGGTTATGTGCGATAACAATTGCAATGAGGGATGATGTACCTATTACTATACTTTGTTCCATTTAAGCCATTCAGTATTGCGAATCATAGGGAATAGTTTTGACCTGTCTGATTGGCTGAAATTAGAGACAAGAGACAAGTTTACCCAATGTCATTTCGGCTACTTCAGATTTGTGCTGTTGCCTGTGCCATCTACTGAATGGCTTAAATGGAACAGAGCATACATGCTGAACAATATTTACAAAATTGTTTTCTTGTTTTTATATGTTCTTACATATGCACTTCAAGCTTGCAAATTTATTATACCAAAACAATCGGGTCAATGGGGTCTCGGGGCTGCATGCCTGAGTGTCTGGTCGCGAAACTGGGGAATCGAATTCGATCCCGACCGATGCCAAATATTTTGAATTTTAAATGGGACAAAATTGACCCCTGTGATGCACTCTCCACGCTAGCAATGAGTGCCCGTGAGGTGACGCCTGTTAAACGGCCGCACGGTACAAACATGTCATCATCATTACCAATATCTGCGAACAAAGCAGATTGGCACACCCAGCCAGCAATGGGTAATATGCTGTGATGATATATTTATTTATTTAAAACAATCGAAAAGTCACATAATTTTATTATTAGATACATTTCTGTTTGTAATAAGGAAAATATTATTTAATTTTTTTGTCGTTTTCTTCATCATTTTTAACCTATAAATTTATTTTATTTCATTCTCGTCATTTGGCAACATGGTCTCACCCACCCATTGATTCAGAAAAATTCTGCTAGATGGCGAATTTAAAATGACGTCACAGTCATAAAAATTTAATAGGTCCACTGTCAGGTAATTGAACAAAATTATTGACATTAATATTTTTCATGAATCCGTCGAATATTTCTGGAAATTTCAGTTTTATGCCGGAATCAGTATCAAAGTATATTCTTAGTCGAGCGATTAGCTAGGTAAAAACTAGCTAGTCATCTGCTTACTCGGAAGCGTAGAATGCTAGTCAATGAGTGTAAAAAATTAAGTAATTACGAAACAATGTCATAAATAAACCAGTCTCAACAAAGTTATTGTGTTTTTGTTTGTCTCATCTTAGCCCTACCAAATTGTAACTTTGTTTTTAAATTAATAAACAAAAATATAAAGGTAGAATGATAATAACCATAATAAAAGAGAGTTTTTCTCAGCTCATAATGGTTATACTACAGAGGGTATGTTATATTAATTGCTGGAAAATGTTTGAGTACTTTCACAAAGAGAAAAGTTGTACATACAGGTAATCCGGGTGGGCCTTGTGGTCCAGGTTCCCCATTCTGTCCTTGTTCGCCCGGAGGTCCCATTAGACCAATATCACCCTTTGGACCTAAGAGAAATACACAAAAAATGAAATTTTCCATTTTTTACATTGTTTCATACATTTTTATGAATGCTGTGGAAATGAAATTTGGAAATACATAAAAAATAATGACGTTAATATAAAATAACAACCTGCATAAATAGATAATACAGACAGATATTTACATCATTCATTCCGTTATTGTAGCTGTTTCATTAGTTGGTAGATACATACAATCAGATAAATTTACAGGAGTATTTAATTCATTATACCGGATGAATGAAAAAAAGACATAGCTATTTTCTTTATTATTAATTTTAGACTTACGAGTTTAAATCACAAAGTTGAGGACGATTTTATATGCTATTTTTTGATGTGAAAAAGTGCTGAATTCTACTTCCCGTTTCGATGGAATCGATATCATCATTGATTTTTTAAATGGAATGATACTCGTCTGTACATAAGCATGTATATTTTTATATTTTCTGAAAGGAATTTATATATTAGCTTTTCTGTGATATGAAAATACTTGCATTCATCAAAAATTAAAGTAGTTATTAATTTTTCAAAATGGTGAAAGTTTAATGCATATTTGTACCTTTTTTGTTTGAGACACGGAGTATAAATATACATATGGTTTGAAACACTATTTTAACGATTTTGATGTTTATCTGATGTAGATATCTATAATTTGTTTTTGATTATTTCGGATAATTTGAATTCTACAATAAGCTTCAATAAAGAGTAAAATTAAATTAAATTTAAATACAAATAGTTTTTTTCCTAATTCCTTCAGGAAAAGTTCTTTATTTCAATATTCATATGTGTTTAGGAAAAGTATTTCAGTGCAGAAAGTATTACTTTTCCGCTCTCAGAAAAAATGTTTTTTACCTCCCGCTGCCCTTGGGAAGGGAGGTATAGGGATCGTGCTAAAAATCGCATATCGAGATTTTGGTAAATGAGTAGGTTTTAAGCTCCCTAGAATCCAATTTTAACATTTTCACGATGATGTCTGTGTGTATGTGTGGATCCTCCACTGTAACTCAAATACTATCATTCAGAAAATTTTGAAACCTTGTATTTCGAACTTTTACTAATATAAAAGAGCCCATTAGATTTTGGTGTAAATCGGATAACAGGAAATGGCACTTTACTAGAAGCTCAAAATAGTTTTTCTTCGAAAAATACCTTTAAATGTTATTTTTTCGATATTAATTTTATTATAAAAATTAAAGATTATTACTTTTTCTACAGATTTGCATTAATACTTTTTTCTCATTTTATTATCAAAAAAGGTAGTTAGTTGGATTAGATTAGACTATATTTTAAGAAATAAACTGCCAAAATTAGAATAAAATTTTCTAATTAAAAAATAAGGATTAGCTCAATCTTTTTTGTGCCTCGGGCGGTAAATGGCGGGAGGTTTTGTGTTGGCCACAGGAGATTTTTTTTTGTTGGAACATTTACGTATACGGCGTGTTTTTAATGTCGCCTGTGCTTCAACTAAAAAATGTACGTCGAATACGGAAAAATATCGCGTTTCGTTACCAGTTGCACAAATAGCTATTTTTATTTGGCAGTTCAGAATAATTAATAATTAGGTTTATTTATTTATATTTAGCATGGCTGCAAAGTTAATTTAATTTATTTTAAAAATATATTTAAAATAAAGCATCATTCTATTTAAAAAAATAACAATGACATCGTTTTTGGCGAAATTGCAAGTAATATTTAGTAGTTTTTCAAACCAAAAGTGGAAATTAACACGTTGATTACCGCCATATAGATATTTCTTTTTTCAAAATAGACCACTCTTGTTTGCAAAAATGGAGTATGAAGACATCTTATTCAATTTATTTGAGAAATCTCTATTTTTTATGTAAATTTACTTCAGACACATTTGTGAGACAGTGACCTCCGACAAAAAATTTTGAGGGAAGAAACATAAATCATTTGACTCACATGTCAACCGAACATTCATAGAGACCCTGATTTTATTAATGTAGGCTGCTCAGAGCAATCTACAGTTTAGTGTTCACGACTCTTTATCAACGTGTAAAATCCGTCTTCAACTTTGTATTTAAAATACAGGACTAAAATTAATAATAAAGAAAATAACCATTTGTTCCTATTTTTTAATCATCCTGTAGATTATTAAACTATGAGATTGGTTGTAGTTTGAGTTATACAAGGTAATGTGGCTACCTGCAAGACCTGGTTCGCCTTTTCCCCCCATTTCGCCCTTAAATCCGGGTTCCCCAACCTCGCCTTTTGGTCCGGGTAGTCCCGGTAAGCCCCTCTCTACTGCCTCGCCATCTTGTCCCTACGCACAACAAAGCACTATCAGTTGCATAGCTTTGTTTCTGTGTACATGTTTTCCCGCCAAATTTAAAGGTTAGGCCTTCATGATGACTTAAAATTTTGTAAAAATTGGAGATTCTAATAAGTACAATTATTACAGATGCACAAACTACAAATAATGATTCACAAATATCTACAGAAATATAAATACAAAACGAAGTAGAAATAAAAAGAATCAAAATAATACTTACATAAAGAAATCTTGAAGCTGCAGTGCACCACAAGTGAGATCGTTAATTAAATTAGGTAAATTAATATGTTAATTAGCTGTTAACAGCTAAATTAGTGCAGTGTAATAGACGATTCTACAAATTATAAGTGAACAATATGGTACTTAAAAAATAAATTAATCCATTAATAAAAATTAGTATCTACTTAAAAGTAATAATTAATTAAAATTAATAAATAAATAATCTAAATTATATAAATAATTGCATGTACACTAACTAAAGACACATGCAGTGCTGATGTTTTCGAGCGAATCATGAATGAGATTTGGAACAATACAAGTGATTGGTATGATAACATGCGGACAGACATGCGGTTCGTACATCCATGAACAATTCTACATATCATGCAATGAATTCTCCTCTTTCATAATTTAGAAGCTATGCAATTTCTAGTGTTTGTTTGGCAGGTGGATTACGTGTTTAATCCATCACCATGGTCAAGATATGAATTAGGTTTTCAGTGGAGGGTATTGATCTCAGTGACATTTGATTTGACGGGACTTGATGACGAGGGATGAAGCCTATGATTTCCAAACGCATCAAGATATATCACAACCTCTCCAAATTCTCAAAACGAAATTTAGATCATTTGATATACGAGAAACGTGATGCCTTCTAGGTTAACCATAAAAAGGAATACTTTTATAAAAAGAAAAATGTAATGAAATTTCTATTCTTTATATATTTTTGTCAAGTCCAAACAAAAGAAATCAGAAAGCGTAAGATTTAGATTGTTATTTGTTTATATTTCTGGAATAATTTTTAAAGGAAATATTTCAATCATAATAATGAGTATGATGTTATAAAAATTGTCCTGTAACAATGTTGTTAAAAACTTTTTCCTTTGAGGAATACAGAAACTTTCACATAGATGATGCAAGTGCATTCAAAGAGATTAATTTATTCATAACAAATTTCAAGTTTCTCGTAGTTCCAATGATATAAAAAATAAATTATGAAAAAATGTATTTCTCATTTTAACAAGTATCAAAGTGTGCGTGATGGATGTGTTTATCTTGTTGCGTAAGAAAATGATAGGGTTGCATAGCCAATAAGGCGTAAAGTTGCTGAGGTTGAGGTTATGTTTGTACTTTACCCGCTTTCCACGTCTACCGCGGGCCCCCTTCTCGCCGGGCGCCCCTGGAGGCCCTTGTGGCCCTGCCTCGCCCTTCTCACCACGCAGCCCTTCCGGCCCTTTCATAAAAAACCAACCATTTATTCTCCTTCATTTCATTTCCACAACAACCCATAATATTCTATCCGTATAGATTCCATTTTATTTCATACCTATCGTTATTTCCCTAATTTGTAATTTCCCACAAGAAGCATTTTCTTTTATCTAAATTTTATCTTTACAACACAAATCCTATTCTTTTGTAATTAAATTAAACAAGGTAGAAAATTAGGGAAACAAAAAGTTCTACTATAAAAGAAATTTTATGAGTGATAAAATCTTCAGAGTATTGCTGAATTTCTTTTAATAATTGCCTGAGCATAAAATTGGAAGTAAAACTTAAGGATAGATAGTTCCACAAAAAGGAATCAAATCGGTATTGAATGAAATAAATAAATTTATAGACTATGTCGTTAAAGTTCACAATAAAAAATAAGTAGCCGAATGAAATGCATCCTTTCAGTAGGGACGTAACTAGGTTTTTTTCGTTGTCGAAAAATAATCGGAATTGTCTACCAAAACCTATACAAGTTTTTTAAACGTGCTTAAAATGAATATTTTGAAAATTAGTCGGATTAATTAATTCATTAAAATTAGTAATCTAGAATTTAATTTTGTTTCTACCGCACAAAATAAACTGTAAAAACTACTAAGGCCCGGTATTTTTATCTCTGATCATACTGTCTGTTAAAAGAAAAAATAGCATCGATGATATTGTAGCATAAGTTGTTAAATTATACGTGAGTCAATTTTTCGATGTGACACTTTTTATAACTGGCATGTAACAGATAATTAATTATAGATGAAAATATCAGGCCAAAAATGATATACAGAATGTTCATTTTTCGAATTTCGCCATTGAGATAACGGTTATATTGAGATACGAAGTTGGTTAAATTAGGAAAACGTTACTCCAATAGTAGGCCAGTTTTTACAATCTCTGGTTAGAATTTGAGTTAAATAAACAATATTGAATCGGATTATTGACAGTAATGATCAATTTATCATTTCACAGTTCATTTCGTTTCATTTTGTTTATTTAACTGACAGTTAAAATTTTAACCACAGATTGTAAAACTGGTCCTAAATATGAAATAATATGGAATTTTGATATTTTTACCTCCCGCTCCCGCTACCCTTGGTAAGGGTGCTAAAAATCGTATATCGAGATTTTGGTAAATGAGCACATTTTAAGGTCCCTAGAATCCAATTTTAACATTTTCACGATGGTGTCTGTATATATATATATATATATATATGTCTGTGTGTGTGGATCCTCCACTCTGATTCAAATACTAGCATTCACAAAATGTTGCAACCTTGTATTTCTACCTTATTCTAATATGGGAAGAAGGCATTAGATTTTGGTGTAAATCAGATAACCGGAAATGGTCTTTACTTGAAGCTCAAAATAGTTTTTCCTCGAAATATACCTTCAAATTATATTTTTTCGAGATTTGTGTTATTATAAAAATTAAAGATTAATAAATTTTCTACAACTTGCATAAATACTTTTTCTATGTATTTTATGGATGTTTATAAAATTATCTATAATTTAAATCCCGGATCCAACGCTTTAAACAAACACAACTCCTTGCTTACACAGTTCATATCTCAAATGTATGTAACTGACAGATAAATGTCACTGTCAAAGAACTAATTTTAAATTAATAATAGTAAAGTTTTAAAAAGAAAATAAAAGCTTAGTAATATGGAATGGATCTTAATACAGTTTCCAGCATAACTAAATATGTAAGTATGTATATTTAAATTAACAAAAATTAAATAGCGGGATATATTACGTTGGCCACATCAGATTTTTTCATTTTCTTTCGAGCTGTTTAAAATAGCAATAATGTATGATAATCGAAATTACAATAGCGACGTTCGAAAAACGGACACTGTATAAGTTCCGATTCTGGAAATGTACTCAGAGATGATAAAAGAATGTGAAAGCACGGGTCAAGAGCGATAAGCACTAAAATAAATATGATGGAAATGTAATAGTATACTACGTTTCCATCATATTTTTCGGTTATCCCAAAGAATATAAAAACTTCTCCCCTGCTTCACTTGCTGCACCCTAGTTACGTCCCTGTCCCGGCCTTCCAACATATATTATAGAAAGAAGCGCGATATATCCTTTCTGTTTTTGGGTAATTTATTTTATTCGCGATAATGTCCTGAAATAGTACGTTACCCGGTGGTCCTGGCGGTCCAGGGGGACCTTCAATAATGCCCGTCGGGAACTGGTCGCCGTTTAATGTAGTCGTTAGTCCTCTCTCACCCTTGTCACCTTTGTCGCCCTGAAACAAAGACGTTCTCACAGATAGCGTTCCCGTTCTACATATAAGTTGAAACACAAGTTAAAAATATCCTTCTGAAAGCATGCTCCTTCCTTCCTTCAGGATAGTCTGTTAGTAGTGAATGTGAATTAGTGACGCACAATTAGCAGGAAGCTATGTTAACACCCCAAAATGTATTGAAGAAAATAGTGTACAAGAAATGAATGCATTTTTTGCACAAAAAAATTGATTATATTAGATTGATAAAAATTTTCGGTTAAAATTATGTATGTAATATCAAAACAGGGGTGCGTTTAATATATTTTAAACATTTTTCAATTATGTTGATTATAACAAAATACTTTACACTATTTAGTTTGGCAATACTATGAAATAGGATTATTTTTAATTTCCTCTAACAGTAATTCCGACTCGAGGGTTGCTTACACCTGAGACGAACGAACTAGAATTTGCGATATTAAATTTGTTAAATACATCCCTGAATCCTGTTGCTAAGGTCATTTTAAATGCCTCCTGGTATTGAGTACAATTCTAATTTTCTGTAACGGAATACATGAGGGTCAGTTTCCTTTCAACTCAAATGTAGAGAAATGTTTTCAAAAGAAACCACATCTATTAAATAATCTAAACGTCAACTTTCATTCGCTAGTCATACTATACACATCTACTTTATTCAACATTTTTTTTATCAATATGTATGTATCAAGAATAAGCTGTCATTGGAAATAATAAATTGATGATTTAATTTTTTTTAATTAAATCAAATGGTTGCCGGGAATATCACAAATTTCCAGTAGGTACTCCTCTTCGGCTTGTACTTGAATTTACCTCTTCATGTCTTCATCCTGTAAGACAACATTCTCCGGACTTATAACGTAAATAACTATTTACTGAGTTTACATGCAGTTTTCAAACCGTTTTCAAAATATTTTTAGTTTGAAAACGCCATGTAAACAGTGTCAAAACGGTTTTGAATTATTTTAAA
Source organism: Harpalus rubripes (assembly GCA_963082715.1). NCBI lineage: Eukaryota > Metazoa > Arthropoda > Insecta > Coleoptera > Carabidae > Harpalus > Harpalus rubripes. Next base: position 25,205,422 of record OY720449.1, on the reverse strand, counting down.
CCAAAACTAAAATTCATGGGTTTGAAATGAAAATTAGTTTTAAAATTACTCATGTAAACACTTAAAATTCAGTTTCGATATTGCGCATGCGTACATAGCATAATGCTTTTGTCATTTTGTGTTACTTGGCGTTACTAATCAACAAAAAAAACTGACAGTTAAGTAGTTTTAGTGCGAAGTACAAAGTAGAAAAAATAATTGGAATAATGGCAAAACGAAGAATTTGAAGTGAAGAGAATCTGTCACTTATATCAGTCAAATGTGCATGCGCCGAAACTGTTATCAAATCAATTTGTAAACCTGTTTTGAAAATTGCAAGTAAACAGCTTCGGTTAATTTTGACTGAAAACTGAAACCATTTTCAAAACTGCCATGTAAACATAGTAAATAACATGATATGTTTATGATTGTTTTCATGTTTTTGGCAAAATAAATAATAGTAATTACAAAACTATAACTATCTTGATTTAAAATGTTTAGGTTGAAATGAATCAAATCATAAAGAAATATTTTAAATTTATATTTGAAATAATTAAAAACTTAATGTAATATTAGCGAAATTGTTAATTAAATTCTTTTGAAACTTGTACTATACTTGGTTCAATACAAATTGTATGTGTTATATAATACGAGAACATTAATATTATGCATTGTGACTGTTAAATCTTAGTTAAAGAAAATCTTCTGTATTAGTTTTGTTGTTATCCTTGCACCACAGGAAAAGTGCGAAACTGCAAAAAGACTTACACGAAATCCTCTTTCTCCTGGTTCACCCTTCGTGCCGTTTCGTCCTGGAATACCCTGTGTGTTTAAATAAATGAAGAGATGAATGAATGAATTAACATGATAATGAGTGAAATGCTCACAGGAAGACCCATATGTCCCGGAAGTCCTGGGTAGCCTGGAGCACCCATGAAGCCGTAGGTACCTTTGTCGCCTTTGTCTCCCTATTGAAATTTGTGTAAAATAATTCCTTACACTTACGAAGAAAAGTTATTTAAAATAGTTAAAATGAAAACATATGATAGATATTAGGTCCATGTACCAGTATGATTCACAATTTTAGTAATAAGTATAAAAGGTGTTTTACGAATATGAGGCACCTCGACTATTTTCCTTATTATTATTAAAAACAGTATCATTTTTTGAAACGACAATTTTAAATGACAATCTATAAATTAAATTAGCTCATTTGATAGAGTTTTTTTAATTCGCCTTTCATTTTATTATAAATTGTGCTTTACAAAAAAACTAGAAATATTTAATTTAAAATTAAAGCCTATATGACACGGTCATAAATTGTTATCAAATTTGTCATCAAATTGGTATAATTGGAAACGCATGTTGTGACAAATAGGATGGTCTAATCCATCATAAATTTCTTTATAAATTACGACGTATCACCAAATTTTGTAACAAATTTGGTAAAAAATACGGTCGTGTCAAACAGGCATTACATTCCATTTATGTTAGCGAGAGAATTTTGAAATAATTAGCAGGCAGAGCCAAGTCATTCTATTGGTTCGATTTAAAAATTATCCAAATCCGACCAATAGAATATATTTCTGTGCGCGAGTCAAAATTCTCTCGCTATCGTGAATGGACTTTAGATAAATTTTATTTAACATGACAAAACAGTACGTCATGATTCAAAACAATTACCTTGTACGTTATAACCATATACCTATTAACTAATATATTGCTGATCCTCTGCTTTTCTTGAAGCCAACACTGTGAAATGGAAATATCATTGCTGCATAAGTCTATCTCACACAAACACCCAACTTGGAATTATGCGCATGCCCGTTAACCTTGAGTACTATTGGCTAACGCGGACATCATGATCACTTTTATCATTTAGATTGCGAATCACAGCCCGAAGGAACACGGTTGATAAGAATTCTGTATTGACGACTAGCGCGAGAAATTTTAAATTTGAGAAATTAAGTAATGTACCTACTATTTATTTTGTGTGTAAATTTTTGTATATAAAAATTAGTAATAATAAATAACAATGATATATTCTAATATTAAATTAGAATTAAATAATTTACTTTGTTCTACTGTAAAAATAATAGGAATACAATCTGGTCAGGATTAATTTATTTAGGTGACAGTAAGGTAAAGAAAATAAAAGAAATAATTTATAAGATATTTATTGATTTTTAAATAACACAATACGATGATATTTATTTTTGATATAGTCATCTTTTTCCAACAATAATTTAGTTTCATGGTATAATATAATAATAAAACACTTAAACTTTTTGTGTAATTTAATAAATTACCTAGGCAAAGTAACATTAGGTGTTTTACAACTGCACAGACAACTTCTAGTCGGCATGACACAAAACTCAAAGAAAATTAAATACTGTTTGTATGTATGAAACACAAAGTAATGCTTTCGTAGTATAAGTACAAACAGAAATAAAATCAAACGTCAAACCATGTGCTCGCTGCATCAGCTGGCTACAGCTGCCAGCGTTAGCCAATAGTAGTCAAAGTTTACGCGCATGCGCATAATTTCAAGTTGGGTGTTTGTGTGAAATAGACTTATGCAGAAATGATATTTCCATTTCACAGTGTTTCCTTCACCTACTCTTATGGGAAAGATACGAGCATCAGCAATATATTAGTCTAATAGGTATATGGTTATAACCATAAACATCGAATAATGTAATTAATTAATTAATTCTTGATATATAAATAGTATTTTCTTACTTTGGGTCCCATCATCCCGTCTTGTCCTGGAGGTCCTATAGGTCCAAGAGGTCCTGGTGGCCCCCTATCTCCTGAAGGGCCAGCTTCTCCAGGAATTCCTTGCCTTCCATCGTGTCCTGGAAGTCCTTCAGGTCCCTGAGGTCCGGGTGGGCCTGGGGGTCCTGGTTCCCCTGGCTCGCCCTAACACGATATCTCATTAAATTTCATGCCATGTTACAAAAAGACACTTTTCTCGACTTTAATGCAGAAAAGTGCCTATCTTGTCAAAAAATGATTAAAAATTCAAAGCATCTTAGCCTAATGAGCTATCAATCTCCGGAAGACTTTGTAATTTAATTTAAAACTAATTTTGAAAGTTTTTTAAAGCACGTCATGAAATACAGTATGTGGCAGAATTCAATACACAATATATTTTGCAATGTATTTGTAAAGTTGTTAAAAAAATTGAAATTTCTTTTGGGAAAGTTGTAAGATGCATAATTTATATAAATAATTCTACTTGTATCTGAAGTAAAAATAAATAAGGGCAATTACGACATGCAAAACGGAAAACTATAGGCCACGGGCAAGCATGTGACTCGAACGACCTTGAAGTGATTCAGCTGATTTCTGTGCGCTTGTCACTTGACAAGAACAATGTTTTGAGTTTTGATTTTGAACTTCTAATATGTTATTATGTATTTTTAATTTCATGCATTTCATTGCCTGAAAAATATAAAATACTAACTTTTTAGCAGTTCAAAATCAAAATAGATCAAAAGATTGTCCTAGTAACAAGCGCGCACAAACCAGCTGATTTCAGGGTCATTCGATTTCGACCTATACATTGAAGTAAATAGTGCTGTCATCGGCGGCCGTTTTAAAATAATAAAAGAATAATAATGGAAAATATGTAACTGTATTTATTTTTTAATTTGTACAGAGTGAGTTGTTAGCATAGGTCCGCTTTTCTATTATTTACAAATATAGAGGCTTTAAAATTTTTAAATATTGAAAATGTTATAAACATAATTTAATAATAAACAATTCATTTTAATAATACTGAACGCGAGCGTAAATTATAAATGGAGTCGCAAAGGTTGATCAAACTTCCTTACACTTCTAATGAATTTATGTTTATGTAGTAACAGTAACCACTCACCCTATATAAACACACTTTTTCACTCTGTGTATAGTATAACTAGCAAATGAAAGTTGACGTTTAGATTAATTAATAGATGTGGTTTCTTTTGAAAACATTTCCCTATATTTGATTTGAAAGGAAACTGACCCTTATGTATTCCGTTACAGAAGATTAGAATTGTACTCAATACCAGGAGGCATTTAAAATGACCTTAGCAATAGGATTCAGGGATGTATATAAAAAAATTTAAAATCGCAAATTTTAGTTCATTCGTCTCAGATGTAAGCAATCCTCGAGTCGAAATTACTGTTAGAGGAAATTAAAAATAATTCTATTTCACAAAAACTAAATAGTTTAAAGATCAAAATATTTTGTTATAATATACATAAACGAAAAATGTTTAAAATATTTTAAAAGCACCCTGGTTTTGATATTCAGTTTCCCTAGTCGGCCGTCTATTTTCAGGCAGACATAGTAATGTATTTCTGTGCTTAGTCCAGTATTTAAATAGGTTCATGCAAAAATTTCATACCTGAATATTTCGTACAATTCTATTCTTCTCTAGGGTTTCAAAAAAACCATATCTATAAAATAATTTAAACGTCAACTTTCATTCGATAGTAATACCATACAACAATCAAGCCAGGGGGCAGTTTCATGTCACTACTAGAATCATAAACGTATATATATTTAAAGCGGAGGCTGGTTTGGTCGTCGCACTCAATTGACCAAATGTTAATTATTTTTACATATGAGTTCTGTCGCATTATGTAATATTAAAAAGTGTTTGAGAAAACACACGACAATTTGGTTGATATATTATCAAGTTCCGTTTCGTTCACGTTTGTTATCAATAAAGGAGATTGATGGCTGAGAGATAACTAACGACGCAGTCAAGCAGATTCAAGACATGCGAAGAACATGCAATTATCAGTGCTAATGATGTATGCGCAAGGTTCAACTTCAGCTACATCAATCAGTTACTGATCATGCAATCGAATAAGGGATGCTAGTGCAATTGCTCCTAGCAGCATCTCTTTTATCTGCACACCATGCAATTTGCCAATTAGGTCAGCTAAGAACCCTACAATCAAGTTCAACCAACTTTTATAAAGATTTATTACTTATAAATTCCTATTTGAAATATAGGGTTCGACTGAGGAAAAGTTACCCCTGTATATATGAAGCGAAAATTCAAATGCATTGTTCGTGTACTAGAACTATTAACATTTTAAAAAATTCAACATACAACAGGCATACTTCCGATATTAACCTGCATTTTAAAATAAAAATTAATGAAATATATTAATACTGGACTTTTATTTTAATGGCAAAATCAAAGTTCAGTAGCATATCTCGTTTTGCCATTAAAATGAAAGTCAAATATTGATAGATTTCAATATATTTTTTTTAAATACTGGTTAATATTGGAAGTATGCGTGTCGTGTTTAATTTTTTAAAATGAATTTTTGCTTCGTACAGGGTAACCTTTCCTCTTAAAAGCTTTACTTGCATTTTAGAAGAATAGGTTGCATAAGGTGTACGTATTATAATTATATAGGAAATTCCAGGTATAAATAGAGGATTTTATGTAGTATTTAAAAAAAGTGCAGATTTTTTCATAGCATTAAGAGAAAGATATTTTTTGAAAACAATAAGTTGATAAATATTTCTATCTTTATTGTTAAATATCATTTTAATATTCATCGGGTAATTGCAAAATTCCTACAAAAACCAAACAAGTCCAGATGTATTTTATTTCTTTTTATAAATGAAGAATCCATAAAAAAAACTCAAAATTACAAAATAAATGTTATTGGGACTCGCAGAATAAGTTGGCGGTGTAAATGTACCTGTCATGGCAACCAGTAGGACATACTAGATTTGTTTACATTTTGAATGAGAGATTTTTGACCCAAAATATTGTTACCGGTTCAAATCAATACAATTTTTAAGTTTTTTAAGTCGAATCCTTCATCAACAAACATAGTTGAGGGGCAACGAGTCATAAATTCGTGATTAATTACTATTTGTGACGTGAAACAACTTTCGACAATTGTGACTTGGAGCTGCAGTTTGTAGGGAAAATATTAGTAGAATCAATGAAACTATAAATTTTATTTGTAAATACTGTCAATAATTGCCTTAAAACCACATATCTGCAAAATTGTAGTATAATTATTTTTTTGTGAAATGCAAGGGACAGTCGTATTTATTTATCAGATTAGAGCTTTCATTTCTTTTAATTCAAGAATCATGAAGTGTTTGCTATATAAGCTTCAGCATCAGTTTGACTTTTCTCCTAATCTCCTTAATTTGTTGCGCTCATATATTACAAATCGCAAGCAGTTTGTTCGGTGTAATGGCTTTAAAAGTAATCATTTTATTCCTACATCTGGTGTTCCACAAGGGTCAAATTTAGGGCCACTCCTTTTTGTTTTATTCATAAATGATATCACAGAGTGCTTGGAATATTCAGAATCACTGTTATATGCTGATGATTTAAAATTATTTAAAGTCATTGATTCAGATTCTGATTGACATCAGCTTCAGATGGATATTGATAACCTTCTGGCTTGGTGCTCATCCTCACGTCTTTTCTTTAATGTCTCAAAGTGTAAAGTTATGTCTTACTCAATGAAGCATACTGCAACTATTTCGTCTTACTGGATTGGTAACCTTAGTCTTGACGAGTTAATTTAATACTCATAAGGACTTGGGAGTTATATTTGATCCCAGATTACATTTCGGTCCTCATTATGATTATTTAGTGAATACATCCTATAAAACATTAGATTTCATTATTAGAAATTCACGTAACTTCACTAATAGCACAACTCTCAAGTCCTTATACTTTTTTATAGTTAGATCCAAGCTTGAGTATTGCCTAATTGTCTGTAATCCCAAGTATCATACTCATAGTATCAAAATTGAATGGGTACAAAGAAAGTTAGTACGATATTGCGCGATAAAATCATCTCCTCCTTTTAATTCATTTACTTGCAGTTACTCCACGACTTTTTCAAATTTAAATATGCAAACTTTGGATTCTAGACGTAAGATTCGCTCATGCTTTTATTTACATGGGTTACTGCGAAATGTTATAGATGACGTTAATTCAATGAGCCGTATACAAATAAATATTCCTCGGTTAGCATCTAGGTCTTATATAACGTTTTGCACTAGGCTATGTAGAAAAAAATAATGAAACTAGAGATCCGGTTAGACGATTATGTCTAATATATAATGAAGTTGAAAGTAATATGAATGATAAAATGGATATTTTCAGTCTTAATTTAGAAATATTTTATGTAAAAATTTATTGGTATGTTCTAAAATCAATTTCTACTTTTGTTGGTGTATTTGGTTGTTTTCTTATTGTACAGAATGTATATTTTAGTATAATGTGTGTCTACTCATGTTTTTATTGTGATGTATTGGTGTATCCAACCTCCCTGTTATTGGGATACTTTGTATCCTGTTGGGAGGTTGTACTTATCAAATTATAAAATCAAGGCGTGAAAACTTCTTTTTCTATTAAACGAAACGATGTTTTTGACATTTACATAATTTGACGTGTCCTTCTGGCCGTCATTAATTTAGTTTCTTATAATTCCGCCGATGTCGCATGGTATTATGCGGGTCCCAATAGCAATGTTTTTAAAATAAAAAATTCAATTAATCGTTCTTTACCTTATAACCCTATTACCTACAGCGGAAGACATATTTAATTCTTTGGATAAGATTAAACATGAAGCTAATGCTGGTTTGATAAACGAATAAAATTAATTATGCTTTTAAAGCGGAATTGAACGTTTAAAGCTGCAGTCATTTTAAAGCAAAACAATAGTACGCCTGTCGTTTATATGTAAACTGGTGAAATGGTCGGAATAAACATGCAATGTAGTAATTATTGTTTAAATACACATATCGATAAAGTGAAAAAAGTTGTGAAATGCGTGCATGGAAACGTGATTTCATGAACAGTATCAGTTTGAATTTGATAAATATGAGAGCACTTTAAGCAAACGAGCGATTGAAATTGAAATAATTAATACCGTATGTTTAATTTAGCTTATTGAAGAAGAGTAAATTTAATTTCCCGGTTAGAGATTTTGAAAAGAGAGACAGATCAGATAAAAATAGTGATTCATCGTCCGAACTCACTTTAAGAGTAATGATGGTTTGTGCTGATATATTATGCCCCCGTTCCTGTAGGCCCTAGAAATTATCCCATAGTTCATTTCACAATCGTACGACAGGTTAATATGAAGAACACATAGATGAAAAACAACGAAAAAATACCATCTCCAAACTAGCATGCCCATAGAGCTACGTAACGACGATCTACAAAACAAACAATGAATAGTTAATTATGAAATAAACAAAATTATTTCGTTGTTCTGGTACGCAAGCGCATGGTCATAAATCCGCGAAGAGAGCAGCACTGGCGTCTTCAATTATGCACTGCCCAAACTTTCTCTTGGTTTAAGCGCGCTGAATTATTAACTCACATTGCTTTGAACTGTAAGAAAACCCTCATTTACATTGCCGGATAAATTTCTGTTGTGTTTTTAAGAGAACTTTAAAAGCACGCCACTTATCGTCACGACATCAACTAGAAAAACGCTCATTACTTACAGGCCATAACAGGACCTTAAGCTCCAGGGAAATTATTAACAAAACGGTTTTCATTATGTACACTCTAATCTGTTAATATTTTTAATAAATTTCTCCCTTTAAAAAGAAATTGCAAAAGTAATAAATTCTACATTTTTGTTTTAGTACTCGCTCCAATTTCTGATTTTTATTACTGATAATAATAAAAAATAACTAGTCTGGTAGGCTGCTAATCAATTTGAGCACTTAATATTTAATTTTGCTATCAAAAATAATATTTTATCTCCAAATATTTGTTGGCTACCAAAATTAATATTCAGGCACCAAAACTTCAGGTCCCAATTACTGAAATTAATAAAAAAATAACTACTCTTGTGGGCTGTCAATCAATTTGAGCACTTAATATTTAATTTTGCTATCAAAAATAATATTTTAGACCATAATTAAAATACATAAATTTTGTAATTTAAATTTTCTCCCTATTCAAATTTTAGAAATATATTTTAACATAATACAATAGCACAAAACTCACTCGTCTTTCTCTAGATAAGTAAAAAAGCTAAATTATTATTTTTCATTTTTGTTTATTCAAAATATTTTATTCAACACCTTCTATTAATAACGCTATAACTATGGTTATATGAAACAAATAAAGCTGTTCCGAAGTCGCTAGTGCGCTTAAAATCATAAAGTCACGCTGCTATTAGCAACGTGAGATAAACATTCATATTTTAACATTATAGGCCATCTCGGCAGTTTTTTTTACCAAATGTCATTTTGAAATGTCAAATTAGAAAATCTTTTAAATAGAAACATTTAAAACCATTTGAAGAGGTGTTGGATAAAATTTTGTATGGCACATAAGTCACTTAAGAAATTACCCCACTCGGCCTAGCGGCCTCATGAGCTAACACTTTTCTTGCGTGGCTTATTTGCGATATAACACACTTATTGTACCATAAATATACTCCGATTTTTCTCACTTGACTCTCACGTCATAGTTTGGTGTTCGTATGAATCAAATGGTACTGGTAGTGATGGAAACATGATTACCAGCGGATCTCAAACAGTTTTATTGACAGGGCAATTACGTCATATAATACGCCCATAGACTAGCCTTGGTTACACTTATAAAATACGAATGTATTGACCTTTTCATTTTCCAAAATAATATAACTACTATTAGAATTTTATAATTTATCTTCATTGTGTAGTACCGAGTTGTGTACGTATTTATACACCATTAGTTATTTATCATAATCACTAATTACATTTTTTTAGCCATTTATTCAACTTGCGTTGTCTGTTTGTTTGCATGCCTGTTCTAACTTTTTACAAACCATTTTAACCGACTTTCTAACGGTAGAGCTGAAATTTGGTACGTAGTTGGAATAACATTTTCTTCATTTTTACATGTTTACACTTGTGGCAAGTAAAATGTTGCAACTTGTTCTTTGATGTTTCAATTTCAGAACACGTTCATAATTATTCACATTCGGAGCGTGATTTGTAATTTCATATCCATGTGTTCGTAATTAAAAATTGTTCAAATTTTAACCTTAAATTTGTAAATTTTATACTGAATTATTTCATTCAATTACTACTCCATTTTACGATTATTTCTAAGATTATATTTACCTAATAACGAAAATCATTGTAGGAAGAAGTAAATATCGCCAATAATTTATAAAAATAACACTGTCATTGACATATATGTACATCAAAATGTCAAACCTACATTCTACATTTGAGATATTTCACACTTTCTTTGTCCAAAATAAATTTCACTAATTTCGCCTGAATTTAGGTTGTAAACGAGTATGCAAAAATATTAAGTATCACTGTTGTCGAAGGTCATATTCAAATTTCGTTTAACTATCTTTCTCTAAATGTGTTTGTAAGAAAAAGATGAAGTTATTAGACATACGTATCAAAGATAGAATGTAGGAAACCATAAGAAAGACAGAGATAAATATACGAATATTTGTTATTTTGTGGTTCAGAAATCAATGACGTGAGGGTCAAGTGAGAAAAATTGGTGTATAACTATTTTTGATATTAATAGTAGATACATTGGTAACAGTGGTCATATATTATTTTTGGTGTTCAAGTAATTTTTTGGTAAACAAGAAAAAGTGTTTAAAATTTTGGTGCTCCCTTTAAGTAGAAAAGTAGATATATGTATCTAATATTTTAGAGTGCAGATTCTTTAGTATTGAATATTAAATTTAGCTAACGTGTTCTAGTTTCAGAATAAATTTCAGAAAGTAGAAAAACTGGAATAATGTAAAATGGGAATACTAGGTTTCTGTTACTGAACATGTCAACTACGCTAGAGATTCAGACTTTTAATAATAATATGAAATTAATTTTTGATTAAAAATATTACATCAAATTTAATCTTTGTGGTATTCTTTCTATGCGCTTGCGTACGAAACCAACGAAATCTAAAAACATCGTTAGTGCTAGTCAAGTCTTTTTGTTCCAACACCAAGTCTACGGTGATGCTGCAGAACTGGGGGCTTGGCTCACCTTAACGGCGACGATCTCTGCGTAGCCCAGCGTACCGCCTCGCAGCGTCGTCACCGACCGCTTTAACCCCTGCAAATTAATACCTTATTTCCAACAACACTGGAGCATGCAACTAACTACCGACCACCGGCACTAGAAACATTCAACTAAAACACTTATTCCATTATGTAAATAGATACATGACGTCTAAAATATACGAATAGAAGAAGAATAATTATTGTATCCAAACATTCATAAAAAATAATATTATATAATGATAATTCTGAAGCATTTAAGGCAAAAAGATGTAGGTAATTTTTATGTTTTGAAGTTATTTAAATTTTGATTTTTTTTGCGGAAAACAACGATATGTATATTTTCCTTTTTACCTTCCGTCACCTTTAGGTAAGGAAGTTATTGTCTTTGGTCCAAAATTCGATGATGAGTCTTTAATCAATAAGCACGTTTTAGGGTCCCTAGAATACGATTTTACAATTTTTATAGCTGTTTTACACTTCACAATAAATTGTACAATTTTGTGACCTTTAATTTATTGGCGAATTATCGGCAAGTGTAATACAACCAAATTGCACAATAAATTGTGAAAATTAGAATATGTTCTATTTTCTCCGATTTTCTTAAAAAAATTTGGTTACTTTTCCCGTGCCAACTGTATAATATTTGACACATTGAACTATTTCTGTTTGACGTTTGTGTGCTTTCTGTGTATCACGGAAGTTTTTTATGTTTGTGAAATGTCCCGATTTCGAAATGCAAACACAAAAATACGAACAAACAGTTAACCTTAATCATCAAATGCAGTAAATTGTACGATTTATTGTGAAGTGTAATACGGGCTTTAGGATTTATTTTTTGAAGGAAAATACAGATAAATATTAAAAACCTTTTTATGTTTGCAAAGTGTTTACTGAACTACTAGATCGTGACGTCACGAGAAACAGGAGCGTTTTCGCGGGAAATTTGAAACAAAAACTATAAATCCTATTTTATATGTATTAACAATTAAAAATATATATAATAATTCTGCATATATAATTAGGTATATAAGTAGAATTTAAAACACTTTCTCAAAATTTGTCAAATACCCTTTTATAATTTTTTTAAATTAATTTTTAATGTTTCTATTGATAATTATTTATAAAATAATATTAAATTAAATAAAACTGAAGAACGCAATATTAATAAAACCCAAAAAAGCTCATTAAAACCTATCGAGGCAGTTTTTTAAAAACTGGATTTTACCAGCCCTTCTTTAAACATTACGTATGGTATGTATAAGCAATACTCTTATATTATAATTATATAATGTATGTGTTTCATATTAATTTAAATGTGTATAATTTCGGATAAACAGCCCAAAGTAAAATATTAAGTCTTTGTGAATGTTTATGAGAAATAACAATGCTCATAATAATAAGTTTAATTTAAAATTTCAAAGGTTCTCTTTTACGGAATAAAATGGAATTAGTGTTTTAATTCTGAGAACAAAGTAATAATATACAAAAACATCTAGAAATGAAAAATAAACACGAAGTGGAAAAGCTGACATATACTCTCACCTTTCCGGGAAGCTATACAAAAGAAAAACACGTTTCAATTATTTCTGTTTGTTTATACATAAATGTCTCAATTGAATTAAATAGTCAGAAAAAACAAGAAAAGTTCCTTACTTTGACAGCAGAGAAGACGTCAAATCCTGGACTGCCTGATTCGCCCTTTTGACCTTTCTCTCCCAATCTGCCCTATTAGAATAACAATGTAAATAAATATCACAAGTAGTCCTATACAGGAAATTAAAAATACAGACGACTCACGATGTAACACAAGTTCTTGTGATAATATTAAATTTAAGCATATTTTGAATTGCACAAAATAGATGCTTTATTGAATATTCAAAGAGGAAGAAGAAGTGAAATAATTATATCATGCAGTCAACATCATGGTTACAAGTTAACAAACAGTCTCCCCCCTATAGAAGATGAAAATTAAATTGTAAAGATTTTTTACTCTAGTAAGTATGTTAAAAAATAAGTGAAATATACAGAGTAATCAAAAATGGCTGCTGAAGTGCCGCTCCATACGAATGACAGCATTACTATTTCCACGGGCGTACCTTTCGATGCTTGTTAACTGTCATAATAATAATCCTAAGAACCGTCTCCTTTACGTTCATCCGAAAGAAAATATACTTCAAGAAGAAATTTGTCACGCGCTTCATTAAAAACCATAATGAAAAGAAATTACTTAGAATTTTTATGAAGGTATTCTAAACAAATATCAAATGAATCAACTTTTTTGATCACTCTGTATAATAATTAATATATTTTCTATAGGACGCGAGCAGACACGTGACTCGAGCGACCTTGAAGTGCTTGGAATCAGTTGATTTGTGTGCGCGTGTCATTTTGACAAAATCAATGTTTTGACTTATTTTGGTTTTTAATTGCTAAAATGTTTTTATTTTACAATATTCAAGCAGTAAAATACATGAAATTAAAAATAATAACTTTTTAACATTGTTTTTGTCAAAGTGACACGCGCACATATATCAGCTGATTCCAAGCACTTCAAGGTTGCTTGAGTTACGTTTCTGCTTGCACCTTATAGGCAACGTGAGTTTCAGCTAAGATGCAATATATATATATATATATATATATATATATATATATATATATATATATATATATATATATATATATATATATATATATATATATATATTCTGTTATTAATGTATTACTATGGATAGTAGTTACACATACTGCATCGTTTCAGATAAAATGCAACAAACAACTTGGTAACGGGAGAAGGAACCAACCGATCGAGAAAAATTCCTTGAAAAAATTCCGATTTAACCCCACTTCGAACCCACGATCTCTGAGTCTTTACTTCCGAGGTGTATAATTTAAAATAAACATTAATTTGTGAATGACATTTATAAGTAATTAGGATAGGATAAATATACATGACCATGAATAATATTTTTGTAAGAATTGGTTGGAGGATACTATTATTCAATGTAGGTGATTGCTATGTGTTTATTTATTAGTATAGTAGGTACTTATTTAATGTATTTTTTCTAAATTACGGTAAGTCGGGAATTGCCTGTATTTAAATTCACTTACCGGATCTCCCTTTGGTCCGTCTAAACCGATTGGCCCCTAACAAACAACAATGTACATCAGTAAACATACAATAACATTATAGTTTGAATATAATTTTGTTTTAATTCTCATTGTTTGAATAAATTAAAAACAAAATTCACCAAAACAATTGATTCAATTTATCTTTTAATTTATTTAATTTCACAAACATTTTCATTTATATATTTGAATTTAGCAGACAAAAATGTTTGTGCATTTAAATTAGTATTTAGTGCATATTATTTAAACTTATTTTATAGAAATATAAGCGTATTATTAAGCAGTGTTTTTAATAACAGATATGTATTAGTTAAGTACACAAGCACAATATATTAATTGGCATGTACATTTTTAATATAAAATTAATTAAGTTAATAAAATTAATCCACTAGTTTAGTATTGCTTTCATATCTACAAGATCCTATTTGGTGGAGACATAGTGTTTCTAAATATTTTAAAGCGTGTTTACCATTACACAATATAATGAAGACATTGTACAAGCACAAGAAGTGGACGAAATTTAATGTATAAAATTATGCAAAATATGAAGCAAAATGTAAGTTCTAAATGTAAATAATATTAATTATTTCTACAAATATTTTAAAAATTAATATAAAATGGCAATAATTCATTATATATCAATAGACCTTTTCAATTTAAAGAGATGCACAATGGAGATCTGCGCATAGTAAGAACAATTGGCGTGAGTCATGGATACGCGCTTGCCAAGACATCCATGGCGTTAGTTTCTAAAAAATTTAGACGTCAAATGTGAGAAGTCTCAGAAAAATTTAAAAAAACTTGTAACAAAAGCTTTTTATTGAAGCTAAAATGTCTAACGATGCAAATTTTCACCGAGAATACAGGTATTTTATTGACTGCAATAATTTTGACATTTCGTTTGACAACTCAACTGGCAGTTGTTGGCGCCATATTACTTACTATTTGCAGCGATAGAAAGAGATAGCCGTTAAATTGAAAAGGTCTATTAGAATAAATGAATAGAAAAATATTATCTATAAAGGAGAATATGTCCTCTTTTAACCTCCCGCTAAAGGAGGTTTAGGAATAGGGAAAAATATTTTATTCACTATCGGTTAGTAATATGACGATTTCTGACTTTTAAAAAGTTGGGAACCTCATTTTCCAATAGGTTGGAAAATAGCTGCTCCCCGTTTTGAGAGATCAATGCGTATCAATGAAGGGTATTTACATATAAACAAAGCTTCATTACAATTTATATGATAAAAAAATGGAGTAAAATTGTAAATAATACAAGTAATCAAAGGAATGAAATCAATTTAAGTTTAGAAATCAAACTGACAGTTCATGTGTTATTTTATTAAAACTGGTACTTTTATTTATATTCCCATCATTGGTAGCTTAGCCGCCTAAAATATGTAATACAAATTTTTGTACCTTTTATATGTAAAGAAACGTGCATAAGATGAAAATCATCTTGCATTTTAGTAAATAATATATTATGTTAAAACTGTAATATACTTTAGCAAAATTATAATTTAAATGATGCATTGCTATATCAAAAAAGTATTGGAACGATCAACTCCAACGAAATAATTTTCAAATCGAAGTCATAAAGAATTGTTTAAAAAATAATGTTTAACATTTTTTATTTCGTTATCTTGAAGAATGTTGGAAAAACTACGTTTTTCTTAATAATTAATTTTGATATTACATAGGAGTATTCTTCTTTATTTTCTAGCTTGTACAATATTTTATTCATATATTGTATAGTGTAAAATACATTGAACTGAGTTTCTAAGATGATGTATAGAGAAATAAACTAAAAAGACCCGTCACCAGCGAAAGATGAGAAGAATTTTAATAAATATTAAAAATAAACAAACCGGAAATCCCGGAAAACCGCGAACCCCCGACATTCCCTGGAACAGAGAATAGCCGCCAGTTATCCCAGGTTTGCCAACATCAAGGAATTTTAGCTAATAATTAATATAAGCAAGAAATTCTTTCAAATCATATTTGTATTACCAAGAAGTAATCTTCAAAGAATATTTTTCATCAATAATTATTAATAATAAACATTTGGAAGTAACTTTTTCGAATTAAATTTTTATTGCTTCCTAAAAGATGAAAAGACAAATAATTGTAATCATATTGCTTTTACCTTTGTAGTTATGGAAAAATAAGTTTGCTTTAGATTAAGAAGATTAAATATAATTTATTTTTATTATTTAAATTGATTTTCTTAATTTCAAAAAAATGTTTCTTGCTTTTTTAAATGTTATATCAATTTTTTGATATTGTTCTGTTTTATCTTGACTCCTTCGTTTATAATATATTACATTAAAAAAAAACAATAAATATATAGGTAACAAGAAGAAGGAAGTATTTGTGAAAGAATCTAGATTAATTAAATTATAATTTGAAAAGATAATTTTCAGTGCAGTGATATAGAGATATAAAGAGATATTTTTCTTTGCAGTAATTACGGAAGGAATTTCATAAGTTTCAGAGACAGTATTGAAGGATATAGATGTATACGAGTATTACTATAGAAATATGTGAAAGAATTTTTCCTATGACCGTTGTTACAAGTACAGGGTTGCATAGAAATTAATGACATTTTATGGTGGATCGTATTAATAATGTTCGGACGTCAGAACCTTCCTATGTCTAGTAGCAATCTATACCAGCAAAGCTACGATACGTCTTTAATGCTAGAGTTAGACGAGTATACCAGTATATTCAGAATTCAGAGCATTTGCAACTAATCGTAAATAAAATGTTTTTATACAGTTTGTAGTTCAGTTGGTAGGTTTTGGTTAAAATTGACAAAAAAAATTGAAATTTGTGTTTGGATAGCCCGAGGCCACACGAGAATACAAGCCTCAATGCTTTTCCCTGCTCAATGCGTCACTTCAAACTATAAGGCCAGCGCGCTAGTCTAGCTTTCTAAAAACAGTAGAGGTACAGCAGTCAGCGTGAGTGAATGCACGGCACAGCGCAGCACGGAACGTTGAATTCGATTCTTTTTTGTTGAAGGATATTGCAAAAATGGTTTCAAAATGCTTTGTGTCAATAAGCAGGAGCAATTACGGTAACATAGCTAGATTAATATACCTGACTTTATAGAAATTAGAAGCTAAACAAGTTTTCCTAATACATATATGAAGAATGTGTATCATGCAGAACATCAAATTTAGTTATGAAATTTTTTTTAGGGATATTCAGCAACATTTTACTAAATAATTATAGAGAAAGCTGTAAAGAACAAATTTGTAATAAAAAGCAGTTTAACAAAAAAATAAATAAATAAATTAGCGAACACCTAAATCTATTTTATTCCAAAGTAATGGTTATTTTAAATATATAATATGCGTACCTTATGTACGTCATTCATTTTTAGTTTCATTATTATCATTTTGATATTACGTTCTACGTTATATTATTTTCATTTGTTAGCTCCAGATCTAAAGATTTATTAATGTTATTATTTTTTATTATTTCCTGTATTATTTAAATTAAAACTTGAATTTATTCAAAGCATGAGTTTACTCGTATATTTAGGCCATTTATAATTCGTTTTTTATTTAATTTGTTTAGTTATGTATATAAAATAGTTATTAAATAATATATGAATAGTTATTTACGAGTTGTATAATTTTATAAATTACATTTTACAATCCAATTTGTTTAAAATCCGTATATTTCTTATTCTTACACTGCTGTCGTACGAGGCGTGGCGTGACAGCAAGAGGCTAGCTGTGACGACACGAATTGTGCATTCAGGCCTGTATTTTCGTGTGGCATCGGGTTAGAGATGGGTCAATTCCCGAAATTTAAAGATACGGGAAAATTCCCAAAAAAATACCTCGGAATTTTTTTTTGAGAAATTTCCCGAGGAATTTCGAGAGAAATATCCTTTGGGAAATTTCCCAAGGAATTTCAAATATGAATAAAAATTGTAACTGTAGGTTTATTTAGTTTTATTTTTCAGTAAAATTATGGTAAAAAATACATACATATACTCGTATCAATATATTTATGCACTATCGGTCATACATACGAGTAGAGCGACTCCTTATTTTAAATAACCAATATATTTTCATATTTCTTATATAAAGGTGCAATATTCATAAAACTTTAAATATGTAATTCAAAAGCATCGTACTAAATTTCACAAGTATTTATATTTACTTAAAAATATTAACCAGAATAACAATTTATTTTGAAGGAAACTTAAATTACTCAAAAAATGAACAGTGTTACATATTTAATAATTATTTATAACAACTTGCACCAAACATCAAGGCCAAAATCTTTTAAAATTTACGGGAAATTGCAAAAATTATATTCACGGGATATTTCCAAAAAAAATCCGGGAAAAAAGGTAACAAAATTTCTTCCCGATAATCGCGGATGAAGGAATTTCCGGGAATTTTCCCTGGGAAAAAACATTTTTTTTGGCGGCACATCACTACCTCGGATAGCCCCATTTTCAAGTTTTTATTAGTGTTTGTGAATTTGAAATGATGGCCATAGAAAAAATAGTACCTATAATGAAACACGTCGTAAAAGTAATTTTATATAAAATGTCATTATTATAAATTATATATTATAATACTTGTTTCGTAAATAAGTAAAGTTTCACAAGCGTTTATTGGCTGCACTCTGAGGATTGGATTACTCGCAAAGCATTAGAGTGGTGAAGGTTTCCGAACATACAGGGCGCAAGCTTCAGAATAATCTCGACTCTTGAACGAACTGGAATTTAGACAGCGGATAAAACATATTTTCTTTCAAGCTTAATTTTTAAAAAATGTCATTTCCGAATTGTTTGATTTGTTATGACTTGAGATTTTAATTTCGAAAGCATTCAAAAATAAGTCAACTGGATAAGTTTATTAGCACATGTGAAACTAATTTCTGAAAAATAATATAGTCAGTATGACAGAAAATAACGCCGCACGACTATGAATCAAGTGAATTATCCGAAACAATAAATGAACTTTAGTTACAGCGACAACGATCATCATTTTCATGATACAGACGACCTTAATCAGACATTTTTAAAAAGTAAACTGTATGTGCAAAGAAGAAAATCTAACCCCAATCTTATCTCCGATCAGCGACCTGTAGTGGTCTGGTAGCCAGTCAACCCTCTCCGGTACACTTAGTCTCGTCTTGTCTTTGAGTGTCATGATCCACGTCTCAAGGCATGCATGTTTAATGAGCAGGCGATGCAACCAGGTTTGCTAACCGTAATGTAATGTAACGTAAACCGAGTTGCGCTGTACTTCGTGTCTCGTATGAGGGACACTAGGGTTACACAAGAAATAAGAAAAGAAAGGAGGTGTGAACTGAATGTGCACTTCTGAAAGATAGCAGTAGAGAAACGTGAATGTGTGAGAAGGATCAAATCATTTTTGAATGTTTTGAAGTTTGAAGTACAGCTGCACTGAAAATTATATTCAATGCTACATATGAATTTCTTTATATAAATGGTTGCTTTAATCTTTTATAAGCAATTACCTACTTATTGAGATCTGCATGAATTGCATAGAATTAAACGCTTTTGTATTAGTAAAACAATGTAATTTCATTACGAATGACAAAAAATTGCTTAAAATGTCGACAGGTTTTTCTGTTGAAGTTTTTTTGAAGCATAACCGGAAAAGGGTAAAGATCATAGGCGTAACTAGGGGGGGACCAGGGGGGGGGCCCGGCCCTCCCCAGGATGGCCATGGCCCCCTCTAGGAAAAATTACATATTAATGTAATTATTTTATATTTTAATTATTGATATAATTTTGTGAATGGTGTCATATAAATTGATTAATCGACAGGAATTTAAGTGAGTAGTAAATAATTTAGTAATTATTCGATTTGAAAAATTCTGATTAAGCAATAATTATTCCACAAATTAGGCTTTTTTTAACAATAAAATAAGCGTTTTGTACTTTACATCCTAACCACATTACTCTAAATTCACTGTATTTAATCGCTAGCTAAAGTAACCAGCGATGCCTAGAAATTTTCACATAGATAATTTCAAAACAATCCACACATTATAGGTATATTTTAATATTTCGGAGAGTTCGAAAAGTTTTTTACATGTTCCAAAATAATCTAAAATGTACATAAAAGTTTAACAAGATTTTCATAGAGTTCTAGAATGTTTCGGAAAGTTCAGATTTTCGAGAGTTCTGGAATTTTCCATAAAATTCCAGAACGTTTTTGAATTTCTTTTTCCATAAAGTTCTTTAACGTTCTAGTATTTTCCAAAAAGTTCTATCTGTTTGTGTCACTATTTAAAAGTAAACTGAGCTCAGCCACCCTTTATATACTTATTTAAAATTGCCAAAAGTTTATAGAATATTCTAGAATTTTCCGAAATATTCTAGAATTTAATGGGATATTCAATTTTTTGGGATATTCTAGAACAATGATTTTCAAAACACATTTTTTTAATGCGTACATACGACAAAATGGGATTTCATATTTACTTTGCATTTCCAACTCAAAGGCCCTGGCCCCCCCCCTAGAAATATTTTCTAGTTACGCCCATGGTAAAGATACAAAATTTTCAATATTTCATTTTACATTCGAATTCTAGAACAAAAACTATGTATTGAAATTTAATCGACACTATAAATTACTAAAAAGTACTTCAGTAAGTACCAACTTACCGCATTTTATTGAGTACTCCGGTTAAACTATTATTCACGAAAAATGACTATTCAAGATCATTTGTTCGAAGAAAGAATGCACAGCACTTATATAGCAGTAGCTTAGCAACATTTTGTATTACAAAGAGAAAGATAATATGATGTATGTCTATGTAATTTAAGTAGTGTGACAGATATACGGAAATAGTGGCATTACTTTCTAACATTTTAAAAACAGTAGTGACGTACGTCGTAGAGTTACAGGCATGTAATTATATACTACACTGCCATCTGTACTAATGTTTATCCAGCGACGTTGACATTTAAATCAAATTAATATTCTATGATTTATGTTGTCTATATTTTAGTTTTATGCAAAAACATAGACGAATAAGATAAAACTTTGACAAAAGCTTTATTTAAAAAGAAACTAAATTTTCAAATAAATTACAATTTATTTTTTCTCTTACAATGTATTCATACATATTTCGCGTTGCACGCCCATGGGTACGAAATGCAGTGAAGTTATTTGCAAGTAGTATTATGTATATAAATATAAATGACCTTGAATAGCCTTCTTTCGGGAATAATGCTATAATTGCGGTTAGGACAAACATGTAACCGCGATATGTAGAACGGTTACATGTCAGGTATATAGCTATCCTGTCCAGCTCTCAAAATGCTGAAATTTTGGCACTTAGGCAATTTTCAGTAAAAGTAAAAATGGAATCTGTGACATTTTTTGTCAACGTATTTTGTATTTCATCATTACGCTTTAAATTATATTTACCACTTTATGAACAAGATAAATATTTGACAATTGTCAAATAATTTGACAGAAACGTTTATAGTAAACGGGCATATTTTATTCACACCGGTCACGCACGGTTAACCATATGTAAGCTGGTTACCTGAATAAAAATCGCCTTATGTAATTTCATTTTGGCATAAAACAAAATTTAACGGGACAGATAATATTTGAAAAAATATTGATAAGTACTCTATTCTAACCCTGCGTTAATGCGACGGGGTGTGGTACACCCCAGCTGTCTATTTTTCTTTATAATTTTTACACTGTTCTGATTTCGGTTTCGTGCTCCGTATACCTTCCTGTACAGCTCTTCCCTTTGCATTCTGGATGTGGTAAAATTATATTTATTAATTTATTATGCTCTTTCTAATTACATATGACAAATAGCCAAGTTAAAAAAAGAAACAGATATTTTTGTGGAATTACATGGAAGATATACGAAGTTTTGCAATTGGTTGGATGAAGAAGCCAGATAGAAAAACCATGTACTTTTGTGAAGCCAGCCATAAATCGCTATGTTTAGAATATGTGGTTATTTTCTATCGTAAGTGCTTTACTGAAGATACTGAAAGCGAATGACACTAAAGAGAGAGCCGGTTTCATATTTTTTAAAAAGTGTTTTAAATGAAAGGTTATGAAAATTTTTTCCCACTAATATGAAATATAATAGTAATAATTTATTGTTATTTTCGTAAATAATTAAATAAAAAGATTGGCACCAGAAATGGTCATGGAAAACAGCCCCCCACTCCTGTGACGTCGGAGCACATACATTACATCATTTATAGCCAATAGGGCGCGAACAGACACGTAACTCGAGGGACCTTGACGTGCTTAGAAACAGCTGATTTGTGTGCACATGTCATTTTGATAAGAACAATGTCATGTTGACAAGACTTTTAACTGCTAAAACGTTATTATTTTTAATGTCATGTGTTTTACTGCCTAAAAATTATAAAATATTAACATTTTAAGGCGATTTCGGGCGACAACCGTTCACTTGCGGTATGTTGCGTTCAGGTACGTTCACACATTCGGGCGCTAGGAACAACATACCCGGTATGCTTGGATCAGTGCTCACAGCTGAACGGGTTTGCGAGTCGGGTCAGCTCTCTGTTCACTATTTCTATCTCTTTTTATCGTGTCTTTTTTGAAATGTAAAAAGTCAAAACAGTCGGAGTCGTGGTCTTATGTCAAACAGGGTGACATTATTTTCGTTGACTCTTTTTTGGACAAATATGGAAAAAACTATCTTTCTCCGTTAATGCAAATTAATTGTCAGGCACTATTTTTGACAGTTTTAAATGTCGCAGAATATACATAACCACCAAGCACGGTGTCAACAAGTGAACCAACGATTTTTGGCGCCACCATTAACCATATCATACCGTAACTAACCGTAAGTAATCCGGAGAAGTGAACGGGTATGTCGCCCGAAATCCCCTTTAGCGATTCAAAATCAAAATAAGTCAAAACATTGGTCTTGTCAAATTGATAATGTTCTTGTCAAAATGACTTGCGCACGCAAATCAGTTGATCCCAACCAAGTCAAGGTCGCTCGAGTCGCGTGACTGCTCGCGCCCTATAGGAAAACCGTTTATGTTATTTATATAAATAAAAGTAGGCGATAGTTTGTCACATGTTAACTGTATGTGCTCTGACGTCACATTCTGTTTCAGATCACGTGACTTTTCAAAATATTACACAAATTTCAATAATTAATTGTAAAATATCTAATGAATATTTCGTGATATTTTCAAATTTGAGGCTCTTCAATGAACAATATCTTTTAAAATTTAGTACGTAGAAGTCATATAAAAATTCTTGCAACAGCCCTATTGTAATTTTTTATGTAAGAATTGAATGTACTCAATGTAAAAAAGTTTTTATGCTTTGTTTATGAGTTTTGAGTTTAAATTTAAAATTAAAGCAATCAATATATTCTATATTCATATCTCTTCATTTTTTTTTTGTTATTTACTTCACTATTCACAGAAAAAATAAATAATAACTAATGGATTTGTACACCTCACCGCACTAACGCAGGGTTAAATGCCTATGTCACGAAATCTTGTATTCACACTCTTTGCCTAGTGTGGCATTTAATTTAATTATACTCCCAAAATTGTAATTGATATCCAGTTAACTGGCAGCTTTCAGAGCAAAACAAACAACAAAAATCGCAAAACAAAATAATAAAACGCTTTATGAATGATTATATCTACTTGGTGGTCTACGTCTACATCTATGTCTACATGTGCGTGGAGTTTGTTTTGGCGCAGTCGGGAGTCTCGTCCCACTTCTTGGAGGCGGATACCGGGGCTAGACTCTGATGAGGTTGTGACATGTAGGGACATTAGCATGCTGATGTATGCAGATACGCAATTTTAGTGGTTACACGACTTAGGTGGAGTTGCTTATGGCTAGAACTCTAGGGGTTAACGTTGTTAGCCAACAGTAAGTGAAACGAAAGTCTTACCATGAATCCTCTCTCGCCCTTAACTCCTTTTTCGCCCTGCAATCATCAGTAGTTACTAACACAACGCACGGTGATACATTATTATTATGCCAATTAATATATGTGATGTAGATGTAGGTGAGATGAAGCATGATTGATGTTAAGCCATATAAGCGACCTCAAAGCCAAGATCAAGGAAGGATACAGTAATAATAGTCAATTAGGCAGTCGTAAATTTGTCACTTATATTGCTAGGTTGTTATGATTATAATTATTACAGATTATGACCAGATATACATCGTAAATTTCAGATGTCAGTCACGTACTATGATTTATTTATCTCAAAAATAGTAAATAGCAATTAATTTTTAGAACATATAAGATATATTGAGTCAAACAAGGGTGAGCTCTGGTTAGAATTTGCAGGGGTAATCATTTAGGAATTCTAATTTTAAAGTTTAGGGGTAATTTTTAATTTTATTATCAATTATATTATCTTTAGCTCTTAAACTATATATAATTATTTACCATTACGAAATCTAGTTATATTGCTGAATAGAAGTTTTATTTAGGAGTAACCGCTTTAATAATAATAAAAAAACTTTAAATCAAATCTATCTACCGCCTGTGCGATTAATTGGTACTAAAATAACAGAATACTATTCGCTGAATATTTGGCTATTCGGCCAAGAAAATCGCCCTATATTTGGTATTCGGTCTGGAGCCGTATATTTGGTATTCGGCCTGGAGCCGAATACACTATTCGTTGCAAGTCTGGTCGCGAATCTGGGGAAGCGGGTTCGATCCCGACCGAGGCCAAAAATTTCGTATTTTAAATGGCAAAAAATTGAACCCGTCGTGCACTTTCCACGCCAGCAATGAGAGCCCGTGAGGTGACGCCTGGTAAACGCCAGCACGGTAAACTATGTCATCATCATTACCGAAATCTGCGTACAAAAGCAGATTGGCACACCTAGCAATGGGTAATATGCCGTGATGATATATTTATTTATTTTTATTTTATTTATGAAATAGTACATTCTATTCTTAGATATAAAATTCAAAGTTAATTTTATTTTTACATATAATGATTTATTTTTATTTTAGCCATTATACGTTACTAATACATTTTAAATTACAAAAATATAAATAAAATATTTCAAAATGACAGCATACGCTTTTCTTTTAGAGATTTAAAAGATAATTTGGGAAATATGCTATATATGAGCAATGCATTTTTCATTTTGACTCATATCTGATATTTACTACTATATTTTATTGTTATTTATTTAAAAAAATAAAAAATATGTAGGTATATGGAGAAAATGAAGTTAATGTAGAAATGATGAAAAAACAAAAAGGTTGTATGAGTTTCTAGAAACCATTATATTGAGTTATTTTTGATACAAGTGAAGAGAGAAATATATGGCCCTATTCTGTAACTCATGGTTAATTTTTAGCAAGTTATTAAAATTTTCTTCTATCAAATAGGTAAGTTGATAACAAAAACTTGTCAAATCGATATCTATTGGATAAAATTTTTAATCAGTTGCTAAAACACTGAACAACTTTGTTATAGAATAGGCCCCATGGTGTATTTTATGAACAAGTGTTGATAAAATTGAACATAATAGCATTTTTTCCAACGTCTACAATTTTTTTCAACAAAATTAAAATGACATTTGATATTAAATTCAATATAAATTTTGCTGGTTGCTATAAATATGTTTTTATTTTTAGTCACTACAGATTTATATCCATCCTCTTCACTAAAGTGTTATTGAAGTTTCAAGGAACTAGATTTCAATAGATAGAGTGCTACTCTGAAAGTAGATGTTGGAAATATATATATTATTTTTTTATTTAAGTATACAACAAAACTCTTCTTAAAATGTTAAAAGAAAATTATATTTATTCTATTATGTTTACCCGCAATGTACATAGAAAAAAGTATCCGTTTTCCCTTCTTAAAAATTAAATAATGAATGCAGTGAAGGATTTATGGAAGCAAAGTCGAAAGAGAAACGAAAAACAAGATTAGATCTGCAGCAGCATCCGCGTCGTTTACATTAATTAACGAAAAGGAAATAATTCATGAAAAGAGCAAATGATCGTCTTGCTGTCGGCATGCGTAATAAGAAAAAGAAAAATGATAAATAAAATATAATACCGGAAAGCCGTTTTTCCCTGGCGTGCCCGAGGATCCCTGAAAACGGGAAAAGAAATAAAATCATTGTAAAACTGTAGTAGGCCGCGGAACCAAAACAAATTGACGACAATGAGATGCGATGAAACGCGAGATACGGATGACTTTTTTGATACGACTAAGAATTTTCGCTGCTATGAAATGGAAAACACACAATTACCATACTTATTTCAAAGCATTTTATAACAGAAAGTGCGAATAGTTTTTAACAAGCAGATAATTTCATTATAATATTGAAGTTATAATACTGCTATCAAAGTAATCAGTACACATGCTGATTTGTAAAAAAAGTACTCAAATTGTTTCCTCCATAGAATTATTAACCGAGTTGTTAACGAAAGTTATAAAAGAAAATAATACTGAGTATTTTATGATAGCTATTTTTGACATTGAAATTTCAAATAATGACAATACATTTTGTATTTTCATATTTATAATCTGTGAGGTGAAATGAAAATGTCATCAAAACCAGATGAACCAATATTTATCAATTTCTATTTTTTTCCATTTTATTATACTCAAAAAATAAATGTAAAAATAAAATGAAATGAGTTTCGAATTTAACAATTCATAGAATTTGGTTTCTGAAAGTAAGGATTTAAATGTTTCTTTTAAAACAAATGAGCTGATCTACAGCAATAGAAAATTTTCAATTTCTGACGCTCAAAGTTTTGGTTTGAAAGTTTTTGTAAATATTCTATACAAATAAAATATAATAGGCTACTTGCGTGGTACTGAAAATCTGGTATGACTATATATGTACCTAAAGTAATGTTGAAAACGTATGTAAAAATATAAATTTTAATTTAAAAAAAATTATATGTTTTTTAATAAATTAAGAAAGAAGATTTTCTTTGGCGTCATTATTTTGAACTGGAAAAAGGGAAGCATATTTAAGAATGTAACCTGTAGATGGTGAGCGAGTGTGAGTTTTAATTTAATATTGACATTAGTTCATTTTTCTGTCACTGTCTCTTTTCTTTATTATGTATTTATTTTATTGATTGTTTATTAATTTATATTAAAATCTGAATAAAAACGATTTATTTAATATATTTTAATATAAGAATAAGAACTGTCATATTTGAAAAATAAAGCGAGCCGGCTTCTTCTTCTTTCCAACTATTACTTATTAAATCGCGGGAATTTTAAAATACCATCTTGGGAGACAATACACTCAATACAGAGAGAGAAAGTTTAAAAAATAGTACTGTTGAAATGAAACAACCTAGTCAGGAAAATGTTTCAAAAATAACAGAAATTAAAGAAAAATTATCAGCAGAAATAGAAAAAATAGTTGAAAATATTAACGAAATAAGCAAAATGAAACAAGAATCTATCGAAAAAATTGAGTTAAAAAGAAAGATTTGAGAGAATTAAGTGGTGCACTTGAAATTTGCCAAGATAAAGACGAAACTATGAGCGAATTACTTTTTATGGCAAAGATATCGAAGAAAGAAAAATATCGCTATATATGTATATATATACAGTATTATTCACGAAAGATGACTATTCAAGGCCATTTGTTCGAAGAAAGAATACATATGACTTTACAGCAGTAGTTTAGCAACATTTTGTATTAGAAAGAGAAAGATTATATGACCTATGTCTATTTAATTTATGTGGTGTGACAGATATACGTAAAAAGTGGCATTACTTTCTAACACACTATAAATTCTAATGACATATGTCGTAGAAATACAGATACCTAATTATCTACTACACTGCCCTCTGTGTCAATATTTACCCAGTGGCGTTGACGTTTAAATCAAATTATTATTCCTTGGTTTATAAATTAAGTCTACGTTTTTGTATTTTGCAAAAACATAAGTGAAGAACATAAATCTTTCAGAAAGGCATTATTTAGAAAGAAACATAATTTTCAAATATATTACTCTTTTTTTTTCAGTTAAATGTATCCATAAATATTTCATGTTGGACGCCTATGCATACAAAATGCAATGAAGTTATCTGCAAGTAATATTATATCAGACGGCTCACAAATGACCTTGAATAGTCATCTTTCGTGAATAATAGTTTATATATATATATATATATATATATATATATATATATATATATATATATATATATATATATATATATATATATATATATCTAGACGAAACTATTGCTAGTTTGGACAAACAAATAGCACAAATTCAAGCAGAACATGATATAGCAATAGCAGAATTAGATCTAAAAAAGAGAAAATTGAACGCTAAGTTAGAATATTATGACGGACTAAATAAAAGACTTCAAGAATTACTAGAAATGATACAAGATAGTAAAAAACATGAAGAGAAAATAAATGACCTTTTACGACAAAGATCTGAATTATTAAAAAGAACAGATTTGTCTGAAACGACTCTTAAAGATATGTTAAGTAAACTAGATACAGAAATAGAAAACTGCAATAAAGAACATGAATTCATTATGGAATGTTTTGAAAGAAAATTTTCCGATATACCGATATAGATATAACTGACACCGAAATAATGTCGGAATTTGGAGACGAAATAGAAGAAATAGAACCTGTTCAGTTATTGACGGAAGAACAGTTAAAAGAAATTGAAGAATTTGAAGATAATTTTTATAACCTACTTCATCCTAGAATATCTAGCCAGGAGAGATTTCTTCGGCGTGGTCTTCAAATTACACCAAGTGGAAGAATAATCATGGGTGATAAAATTATCACTTTAAATCAAGCAAGATTATTAGGTCTTCTAGCTGAATGGCAAGAACCAGAAGAGGAAGAGATAGTGGAACCAGAGATAATAGTAGAAGAAAAAGAAAAGAAGAAAAGAGGATTCATGGGAATTATAACTCCTTCGGAAATATCAAGCAGCGGAGTATCCTCTTCAATCGAAAGTGAATTGGATCAAAGAGATATCGAATATTTAAAGCATGTTTTTGGCAAATCTTTAAGCCTCGCACTAGCAGAAATTGTACCTGCTCAGCCTTCAGATCCTATACATTATTTAGCACATTGGTTCATCAAATATCGCTACAACCAAGAAATAAATGAAGTGAAACGTTTGGAAATACAAGCTTTGATGATTGAAAGAGAAAAAATAGAAGCTGAACGATGGCGCCGAGAATTGGAAGAAGAAGTAAATCTCGCAGTACTGGAAGCATTATTTAGAGCGGAAAATATCATCAGACAACAAGAATATAAAAGAATGAAAATAACAATTTTATTATAAAAAGCTTTTCGATGTTTACAAAACAGTAACAGTAACAAAACTCATAGTCGTATATATATATATATATATATATATATATATATATATATATATATATATATATATATATATATATATATGTATATGTATATATGTATATTCAAAAATACAAAACATATGAAAAATAATATTCAAACTAGTAGGTCACTACATGTGCAGTTTGCATAGTTTCTGTTACTTTTATTACGTATTTCATTTTGTTAACCAGGATTTTGAAGAATTTTAACTTAGCTTATACTCGTACAAGATTAAAATGACAAACTAAAATACTAACCTCCAAACTATTATTCAAATGTCAAACAGGTGATCTTTCATGTTTAAATCACCCGCACATGCCGACATTCTTCGTCACACATGGCGGTAATTTAAATATTAAAATTTCATTAATTTTTTACTGACCAATTAATGAAAATTTTGCCAAACGAAAAAATATGGGTAGCAAGTTTTTATCGTCTCTTCAAAAATATTAAATAAAAAAAATGGCACGCAAGTAGCCCATTGTGGTAATGTTAAAAAAATTTAGTTCTCAAAAATCTAATTATTATATTTAGTATGGTACTAAACACACATTATTTTTGTTAGTCAATTAAATAGTTAGGCATGCTTCTAGTTCTAGCTAAATATGAAAACGGTTTTAATTTTTTTTTCTGTGATTTTTGTATCACAAATGTAAATAATTGTAAAATTACTGGACACCTGAATTTGTAAATATTAAAATAAATTGTATTCACACTTATTAGGTAAGTACGAGGGTAAAAAATAATGTTATCTACCTAGCCATGAAACAAAAGACGAGCTTAATTTTATGTTGCCTAATACTAAGAAGGCAGAACTACAAGCATAATTAATTGGGAGGTTTACGTTAATCCTCTAATTTGTGATTAATAATATTATACATAACCTCACAAAAAAATAACTGTGCATCTAGTGATGCCTGTTTTGTGTTAGGCTGCGAACATTTCAATCCACTTTCTTATATATTTACCACGTTTGGCTAAAATTTAAGGAATTTTTATGTTCCTGCAAATATTTGAGTACAAGAAAATGAGTGAAGTGAAACAGTATTATACTCATAAAGTTGGCGTATTTGAGAGACACGCCTTCATAATTTACAGTTAATATTAAGGTGTAATATATTTCTATGGGGTAGAACAACGATCAGAAGTACACTAGATATAACTTCAAAGCATTTGTTTTGTTTTCGGCGGGACAGAAATAGACAACTAAGGATAGAGATATATTAAATCTCCTCACGCAATATTCGCTAGATGTCACTGCTTGTTCTATTATCATGAACTGTATTATATTTGAAACATTTGAATTATTATTAACGAAAAGCAATTATAAAATGTATAAACCAAATTGATATTAGTATTAGGAAAGGATAAAAAGAATTGTATATAATTATTTATATTATTCTATTGATTTTTAAACAACATTGTTTTTGTGTACATGCTTCTAAATTTATTTTTGTGGTGGTTCGGGTTTTGAAACAAGTGTCTAAAATTAAATTGATCAATTGAATGCCATGATTAATTAATGGATCCTGGTCCAGGATATGGTTATGAATACAGTCCAAAATTCCCGTAGGTAAATTTCTCATGCTACTATTAATTAATTGTTTTTTAATTAATAGAGTTTTTAGAATTACGCACATTTTATTTCAAAACTCACTTGAAAAAGGCTGATTTATAGAGAATAATGGAAATTGTAAAACATTGAACAAACAAAACTGGGCCTCGATTTTGTAACTTTAAATTCTGTCTGATTTCAAATTCTGTCTGATTTCAAATTCTGTCAGAATTGGGTTTTCCTTTTCCAACTACGAATTCTACTACTCCAGACAAGTATAATTTCTTCCAATTCTTTCTCAGGATAGATTTTAAATTTGAAATCTGACAGAATTGAGATTTCCTCAATTCTTTCTCCAGATAGATTTCAAATTTTACTTGTCTGGAGCAGGGAAAACCCAATTCTGAAAGAATTTGAAATCGAGGTCCGAACGACTTTACAACTTCCAAACAAATGAACAAAATGTGACAAATACATTATAAGGACCGTAGAGACATCTCTCGACAAACTTTAGAGTAGACTTTATATATCTAATATACCTACAAAACTAAAATATACTGCTGGTGGGAGTGAGATTTGTGAGACTAACATTGGACGAGTGCAGACATATATATCTGCATATATAGCTGCACTTGTCTGTAAGAATAGCTCTGAGCAACCGCCGGATTGCTTTGATTTTATTGGTGGAGAACGGGAAGGGGAACTAGCGGGAGGGAAATTCTTACACTAACTGGCTAGGATAGACATTAATGTTTGTAGTAGACTCCTCTTAAGTGAGAGACAGGGCATCAGCAGTGTATTTTAGTTTTATAGGTATATTATATATCTAGTATAACATAACAAACAATAGTGAGGTATAGGGCATGTTTT
Organism: Harpalus rubripes; assembly: GCA_963082715.1. NCBI lineage: Eukaryota > Metazoa > Arthropoda > Insecta > Coleoptera > Carabidae > Harpalus > Harpalus rubripes. The sequence goes on along the minus strand of OY720449.1, from coordinate 25,173,472 downwards.
GTCTAGTATATTTATGGTCGTTGGGGTGGAAAATCGATAGAGGATGTTCTAAAGTGCAGAAGATATCTGGAAGAAAAACGAAGAATGAAGAATGCAAGTTTAAATATGTAATTGCAAATAAAGTGGGGATGTCAGAAACAACTAAATAAAATATTATGTTACGTTCAATTGTCATTCCCTCATACCCATGAGGTAGGTAGATAACATTCTAAATCACCGCCGTACCAACTAGCTATGTCTTGGTTTGTTAGATTATTTATTGTGTGTTTCCATCTCACGCTTCATCCTTTTCTATACATACCGGGGGTCCTGTTTCTCCTGCATCCCCCTTCTTTCCTTTCCTGCCTCGTTTGCCTGGGGGCCCTGGAGGACCTGGAGGCCCTGAAACAAATAACACACGTTCGTTACGCAACTGTTTACATGAAAAGCAGTGCAAAGTACAGCCTCGCAGTCCGGCTGTCACGCGCTGAAAGTGAACACCGCTAACATCCGGATTAATTGGATAAACAATATCAAATGAGCCGATTCGTTGTTTAGATGGAATGACGGATTAACATTTGTTTGATATCTACAGAACAGGGTACAGGACAGTAAATAGTATAGTTGTGTTTTTGGGCAGGGTAAATGCAAAATGATTGCAGAACATAGGAAACACATAAATACAAATATAACATCAAGGCGTATTACCAAATGATGGTTGTGTAATGTTTTTTTTTCTTTTTTAAATACCGTTAATGATTGTGGTTACAAAGGCTTGTGTTTGAATCCGATTGACAACAAATTTGAAAATTACACAAAAGTGGCTCCTAGCGGAAATATGGAAATAAGCAGTGATGATATATTTATATGCTGTCGTGTCGCAATGATACGTTATAAAACACAATTTATGAATTTTAATGATATTCATTATATAAGACTGAGTACCATAATAGCATATAACAATTGATTTTTTAGATTTATTTACACCAGCAGGCGAAATTTTGTATGTTATATTAAGCATCGTAGATCGGAACGTCAATCATTACGGTAATAGTCGAGGAAATGATCAAACGAGGAATTCCTTATTTATTACTACCAAGTAAAGAACCGTGAAGTATAAAACAAAATTTTCAAATTTCAAAAATAAGTACGAATTGTTACAGGTATAAAGTTACTTTACGAGATCCTAATACCTTCATGCAAAAGTTATAACTAACTCTTAAATTATGGATTCTGTCATTTATATAATTAACAAATAAAATACCAAATATACATTATCAGAATTGAAAGTATCCAATGTAAATTTATTGCTGCTTTAAATTGGAAATTACCAAATAATGCTGTCTTTCTAGTTACTTTACAAAAACGTAGAGAAGTACTTGATATGACATTTTTATACAAAATTGTAAACAATAATATAGGCAGTCCAACTCTTTTAAGTAAAATATCTTTGCGTGTACCTTCCTATTCCACTCGTTCTGTTGAAACGTTCTCTACTAAAAGATATAAAACCAACGCAGCTATGTTTTCTACAGTGAATCGATTAATGTGTACTTTTAATAATATGATCGCTATTTATAATGTACCTGATATTTTTAACTGTTCGCTATTTATGTTAAATCTTTCTTCAAACATGTTTTCTCGCATTCTTATTCTAATCGTTAGATTTTATTTTTTGAATTCTCCATATACTCTTGTCTAGCTAGAAATTTATATTTTTTGTATATTGATACTGTGCTGTACTATTATTGGGCCATGGCCTGTTGTACAGCCTTTCTTTCTAAATAAAATAAATTAAAAAAAAAATAATAACAGGTAGGGTAGTGTAGTAAGTATACCAGTATTGAATAAATATTTTATTCGATTTCAAAGGTAGCAATCGATTTCAGGATCATCCCATCATCAGGCTAACCAGCATCAAGGTGTTATGCAGCATGTGTAATAAAAGGTACGGGTGTGTAGTAAATATACTAGTATAGAATATATAATTTTATTCGATTTCAAAAATAGCAATCGATTTCGGGGTCATCCATCATCAGGCTGACCTGCGTCAATGTATTAAGCAGTGAAAAACTTCAAGTTTAACATAATTTATATATGGATTTTACGGATAAATGCAGAAATTAGTATGATTTAGTTGCGTTATCAAACGTATCACAAATAAAACTTTTTTGGGTAATTAACTTCAGAAATAAGTTTAAACTACTTTTTCTGTAATTACTGTTCTTTAGTTTGATCAGTGAGTATATGCCTACTTTATACAGGATGTTCGGATTCCGAAGGCTACTATTGCGATCTCGGAAACTATAAGAGGTACGACTTCGGTTAAATGATACATTGAGGGGACCATATTAGATGTGATCTCATAGGTTACTAGATAATGGCGGAAAACTAAATTTGGTCGTTTTTTACTTTTTTGTACACAGTAAAGGAAGTGTGGTAATTGCGAAAAATTTCGGATTTCAACGGAAATGTCATTTTGACCATCACTGAATCCAGTTTGACTAACTTCGTCGTGACGGCTGTACGTACGTATCTTCATAATTCAAAAACGGTAAGCCGTAGTAAGTTGAAATTTTGTATTTAGGACTGCTATAACATCTAGTTGTGCACCTCCCTTTTTGGTCATTACATAATTTGCAGAAGTGGTAAGTACTTTACTTGAAGCGTATAATAGATTTTAATGAAAAACTATTTTAAAATATAATCCAAAATTTTTCAAATTTGGTATATAAAACTTGTATGTCAATGGGAATAACATGGTAGATTTTGGTTAAAATTGCCTAACCTGAAGTTGTTAACAGTATTTCTTGAATAAAATGATTTTATTTTTATTTTAGAAATAAATGCTTCAAATAAGAATTTTAGAGAATTAAATTCTGCGTCTAGCACATCAAGTATTATTAAATTAGCCCTTTGTATAACGGAATATTTAAATTAAAAATTATATACTTTTTGGTTTTTGTAATATAGCTTGCTATGATATAGGACAAAAAATAACAAAAAAATAAAAAAATTAATGTTGTCAAATTACTCCAAATACGTGCAATTTTATAATTGGGTCCAATTGTGTCTTTACTTCATATTGGTCTTGCGTACAAGTAAGTCGTGTAGTGACCACGTTAGATTTTTTTCATTTTGAATTTACTTCTAAACTATTAGTAAATGAGAAAAATGTTTAAAATAAAAAAGGTAGATATTTTTATTGCCTATCCTGTGGGTTCCATTTAAAATGTAAGTTTGTGTTATATCTCGAAAATTGACTCATAAAAAAATTATTTTAGTTTGATTCATAATCACTATAAATAATATCAATCCTTCACACATTAAAAAAAATATTATTTTATAAATGAAATTTAAATTGCGCTAATTTTTACTTGAAGTTCTACGTTCGTTCTTAGAAACCATTGCCGCAATTCCATTTTCATGACAATTAGAAAGTTGACAATAAAGTTTAATATTATTATATTTTTCATACCATTTGTATATTTTTATTGGAATAATTGAATTTATTCTGTTAACGGATTAAATTGGTATAAACTTCATTTACGAGATAAAGTTAAATCTAATTTTAAAGTTGAATGTTCAAAGTTGTTACAATATATCTAAATAATAGCTGTGATAGAATTTCCGATTATTTTAAATGCAGATAACACATTTCACTCTGAATTGTATTAATTATTGTGTACTCTCTCAATGTCACACCAAATAAGCATACATGAAACAGTCATTTGCTCAATAATTACAAGTCATGAATACATCTCCATTTGCATCTGTACAAACAAAACACATCAGTCCATCGACGCAAAGTGACATCTGCCCGCATTAAATGGAACTTCATTTGACACTCTTGATCAACCATCTCTGTGATACTATTCTCCGGGTATTTTTACTTCGCTTCGCTGGGAAATTTAAATTTTACTTGCATATTAATGTTGATGAGCGAGCGGTTCACAGATGAACAACGATTGACCGGAGCGACTGAAGCGAGGGTGAATAATCAGACGTGGGTGCATGCGTTCCGTTGGGACTTTAGATGCAAATGTAAATTGCCGGCAATGCAATAGGGAACAGATTAAAATATCCCTGCAAGGGGAACCGCGAATTTTCAGATGCAAATCGAGATATTATTTCGTCATTTTGGATAACTGTGTTTCAAATAAAATTTAATTGTATGGTGCACAACATTCTTTCAGATTCTATGAACTTTGGCGCCCTGTTGATTTATATAATTTAATCAAGGTTTAATTATTTTACTTATGGAATAGCGTTGAGATTTTAATGCTCCACGTTTGAAGTGATAATTATTTTCAATTTTCAAATTGTACAAATGTGACGCCTGTTATACACTCTTCATAACATATTGGAGTGCATGTACAGCACCTTTTATAGTAGGAATATGTATATCTTATATCATCATTTGAAAAACCAGGAAATAAAAAGAAAATTCGCAACCCCCAGCAAGTGGTAATAGTCATGATACAGTGTGTTCAAAAAAATTCCTAACTCGGAGTAGGCAATGAACAGAGAAACGTGTGTCTGATCATTATTCAATTCAAAAGTCAAGTTGTCAAAATTGATCTTGAAATGTAATTTTAAAGAGAAAAGACAGTAAAGAAGGATACAGTATATTGACATTCGCCGTTTTCTAATTTGTTTCCATTTCTAAAATAAGATGCAGGAAGAAAAGCTTTGATTTCTTTACATAACATTTTTGACAATATCTTATGTCAAATTGACATTTAAT